>CM032662.1:18073015-18111914 GCA_019095985.1 Streblospio benedicti
CTTATGTAATAATGTACAATACATACATCAATGATACAGAAAAACATTTAACTAATAAAACTATGAAATTGGTATTTATGATTTATACTTTCAGAATCACTCTATTTACTCACTTAGTGGAAGAACCTGGTGAGAGCCACACTTCAGACAATAATTTCTGCTCATCTTCCCAGCATCCATCAGTTCATCGATTGTATCATCATCGTATAGAAATGCATCTACATGGACAGTGCTTGCAGGATTACAACTGCGTTCTATATATAGCAAGGAAAAAATCATTCAATGTAGATGTAGATATTTGATTCTTCTTTTCTTCTTCTTCAAAGAATCATTGTATCTTTAGAGCATCTTGCACAGAGTTTGTGTACACAGTCATTTGTGGCTGTGTGTCACATAAGTAATAAAATCAAACAATGTTTTGTAAACAATCTATTGCTGAAAAGCATTTTTGTACACCAGGTGTCTTTAATTTTAGTTGTTTTATTATGAACAAAGTAGCAATAAATGGGACACACAAGATCATTGTGCACACCAAACCACTGTGCACTGATCTATCCAAATGATTTTCTTTAAAAAGAAGTTCAAAACTTACCAACCATTCACATGGACTCTACTTATTATATCTATATTACAGTATCTACTGTCTATTTACAGATAACTAAAAACAAATTATCTTTAAAAAGTAAAAGAACACATGATACCCATAGTTGTAAATAAATATTAATCAACAAAATAAATTGTAAATATTACATCGCCAACTGTTGGATAAATGATGTTTTCAGTTGGCATAGTTGTGTCCTGTGGCAGTGCTTGTCGTATATCTTCTTGGATTTGCTTCATAACAATATCATCATTACTTTGACTAGCACTTCTGATGACCTCATCTGAATTGAATAAAACAACAAAAGGTTACAAAATTGTTATTTCTTCTTTTTGACAATCATATTTGATCAGCTCCATGTACAATTTCTAGTAATATAGCTGCTAGATGCTTTTCGCCAGCACTCCCGTCACACGTTAGCAGTCCGTCTTACCGCACATTTTAGTGACGTGACGATCTCCTAATGTCTGACAGAGTGCTGGCGAAGCGCATCTACCTTTGATTAAACTACTAATATAAGTTCCATGATAAAAGTATATGTATTGATCAATGGCTACCAATGCCACGCTGGCATTCATGTGTCTTTTCTCATATATCTGACTTGGCAGCTAAAGAAAAAATTTGCATGTGATACTTTTAGGATTGAACCCGATTGTCAGACTTTGTCAAGAGCAAGTTGTTTTACTTTAAATTTTTGTTAACGATATGTAATCTTATTTGATGTATACATTTTCACTTCGCTTTTGTAAAATTTTTATAAAGCAATACCTCGATAGCTTTCAATCCTTCCAGGATCTTCTTCAGTCTACCATGAAGGATTGAAAGCTATTGTACAGACTTTTAAATAAATATTACTTGTCTTGACTTGACTTTGAGGTATTGCTTTGTACAAATTGCACAAAAGCGAAGTGAAAATGTACATAAAGTATATAAACTTGTGCAGATGAGTATTCAATATAGGTCTGTAAATGTGGGCAATAAAGCCAATAATGTTTCTTTTTACCATTGCATGGGAAATTTTAGTCTTCCAGTATTTTAGAAAGAACCCAATGACAAATTATTGTGTCTACAATAGACACCTATGAAATTCATAATTTATACATAGTGCTGCGTCAGTTTGCCGGAGAGTGCATCTAATTAAAAAATAAAGGCAAAAACACAGCCAATGGCTGGTTAATATGTTTCAGTACATTGTGTGTAGAACAGGATACATGTCAGCTGGGAAAATTTATAAAAAAGAATGCATTTTTTATTGGATTTTAACCCAGCCAAAGTGTAAAAGCTTAGACTGGGTTAAAATCATAGTCCACAGTAACAAATATATGCCCTGCCTGTCACGATTGCCTGAGATAGCTTGTGTGGCATATGCTTCACTGTAACCACAAATATTAATAAATATACACATTATACAGTAAAACCTCCAATTAATTATAATTAAGACCACCTCCCCTCTAAAGTACTGAGATCATATCCGTAACACCACTTTTCAGTCCCAAACCTTTATAAACTACAAAAAACTGAACCTCCGTATGGAAACAACATCTCTATTATGACCACCTAACATTGGACCTAAAGGTGGCCCTAATAGAGGTTTTACTGTATGTTCTAGTCTACTATTATACTTGGCTTTATCTAGATAGTTTCACTGTATCATAATGAATGTTGTGGAGAGATTATTGAAATTTCCAGCAATGAATTAGTTACCTGAGTATTCTTTAACCCATTTACAGAAACCAATTAACTGGGATTTATCTACACTGTTTACTAATGTTTTAAAGTGCTGTTGTGCTTCATTGATGTCCATTTTATTAAAAATAAATACACCACAACATGTGTTCAAAACGGAAACCGGAAACACGGAATTCCTGATGACTTTCCCAAAACTAGCCAATCAAAAGAAGAGTTGCAATAACACAGGACATGACATGTTTCGACAGCATCTAGGCAACACAGTTGGAAAATAGCTCTGAGAGCGGTATGCTCAAGTCAATTTACACATAAAAGTAGATATAATGCTGCAGTAAGTTGAAGTAAATAGGTATCACAGTTAATGTTTCTCAAAGTTTGTAAAACAGAGTATGTAATGTGTTCTGATGTTGAACAGGTGCCACGCCCACGTTCTGTAAGGTTCAATACAGTGCAACATGCTGAAGAGGATACAACGGAATTATTCCGTTTTAACATATTGCATATCCATGATATCACATTTTGGCGCAAATACAGGAAAAAGCAATAATTAACGTTAAATAGATTAAATCTATTTGACATATAGTCCACATTATACATGATCTAGACTGCACTGTAGTACTTAGACCTATATGTAATTAAGCACCCTACGTCCTGCACTGGGATATGGTGCATGCATACATTATACATCATATCTGAATGTTTATGATGTTTGATTGTAAAATGTTTTAGAGCATGATGACAAGAATACATGTCATTGAAAAATTTGTATTCTTGACTCAAGAAGCAGTACTAGACTTGACGCAGCCATGGGTTATCTACTCCTGGAGGTCCTTCTCATGATTATCCCTCAGAGCCAGGGACTGACATGTTTACATTGTTCTCCTGGGAAAACTTGTAATCATATATCAAGTGTTTCTTGGCGTTATAACAATTGAACAGTGGGTTGCGAGTCTTCACAGATTATACACATCAGTTATAATGATCAGTGTTCATAAAAGCACTGTGGGGGTGTGGTAGGGTATCTGTAAATTGCAGGGAAGATAAGAATAAATTTACATATGGCAAGGGAAGACAGTTTAAAAACGATCAATCAATGATTTGCTTGTTCACACTAAAATTATCACATCTTAACCACTATGAATATAGTTTATTGTCGGGATGGCTCTTCAGTTCATGCTTATATATTCATATTAAGGATATATCGATATAGTTCACCCAGGCCTAGTATACTAGCTGTGCCCGTTAAAAGGTAATGCTCAGCCAAAAAATATCTGTTCCATTAAATCCAGCATCAATAATACCTTTTTTCATTGCAAATGTAAGAAAAAGTAAAATTTATATTCTCCCCGTTTAATATTTATTGCACCATTTAAAATACCATGCCCAGCCTAAACATGTTTTGGTAGTTTCATTACTGTTTTTTTATGGCGGGGTATTTAAATTGCTCTATATATTTTAATGTAATGTTTAAATGAAAGGAACTCTCAGAATGCACAGAACATATTAACATGCTTCATGATCTCTGCAAGCATACTTGTTTGGTTCTTGAGTATAACATTTAAAAAGTAACTCAACAAAGTGATGTGACCATATAGGTCATCTAGCATTTGGGTGATTCGTATGGTCATGCACATGGAAATTAGATCAAATTAGTAAAAACATTACCTTATTGGAATCATCAACATAGAAATGGTATAAATTTATGAAATAATGAGTTAATTTCAGGTGATGCAGCTTGGCTCTATTCAGATATGTGGGGAAAGCCTCACTCGAGTTGAAGTAAAGGATATTTATGAATCTCTCAAAGGGAATTCTATTCGACTGCTGTCACTAAGGGAATGTATAGTAAGTGAATTCTCTGCATGCATGTATGATTTTATTTGGAGTTCATACAATGAATGCAAGAAATTTATCCTGTTTCAATAACTGATGCTTATGTTTGGGAACAAATGGGAAAAAAGTAGATCCTCTATATATTTGTATTTCTTTTTTATAGATTACAGACAAGGACTTCAAGAAACTTATGAAAGGATTGTCTGTAACAACATCACTTCTTCAAATCAATCTAAACTTGGGTGTAATTAATCACATCTTAAGAGTTGAACAACTTGGAAAAGCGTTGAACAAGAATAGATCATTAAATTCTTTGTTGTAAGTGTGTATGTACAAATGGTTCACTTTTTGTTTCCATATGAACTATATTCATGCATTAGATTTACATTCTAAATATGGTTAGTAATCCTTTTTATGTTGCAGTCTACATGGCTCACCTATAGGTGATCACGGCATTGCTCTTCTTGTAAAGAAATTGGCATGTCATCCTCATGTAGTATCTCTTGATATTGGTGATTGTCACCTCACTGATGCTGCCATACCATTCATAACAGAATTGTTGCCACCAAATGGTGCTAAGAAAGGTAGGTCGTGTAATGATGTCGCTGAATGTAAATTAGATTATATTTTCTACAAACAAATTATGTAACAAAATTATAAATATTTTATTTCATTTAGTTGTAATTTTGGCATTAAGCTGACACTGGATGCAGAATACACACAAAAAATAAAGTCTCAGTGGTTTTGGCATTGTCCATTTTGTATTCTCACTTGCAATCAAATTATCCAGTTTCAACCCCATTTTTGATTTTTAAAAATCTGTATCTGCCTGAGTTCTATTACAATGGATTTTTATGGAAAGTTTAAGAAATCGTATACCTATTTTTTTCCACATAATTTTCTCATGTCCTTTGACCAAACTGCAGATAGTCTCTTTGTTCATTCAGGTTTACAAGACCTCACACTCAGTGCTAATCCTTTGATAACATCTGTTGGATGGACCAAACTATTCACTGCCTTAACAGCAAGTAGTGCTTTGAGCAGTTTATGCCTTGACTACAACAATATAGGTATGTTGTTTTTAAAACTAATCATGAAATATAAACATTTTTTTACACTGACAGTTTTTATACTTAAATGAACATTATAGTGGAGTGTGTTACAACAATCTGACTACCAGTTAAGTCTGAACACCGATGTGTGAATGGTTATTACTTACAGTTTCACAGTTTGAAAACTTAACAAATGAAGTTTAACACAAATACATGTTTATACCAGGTGACTATGGAGCAGGATGTCTGGCAGTGGCATTGCCAACTCTAACCACTCTAGAGGTACTTGATTTGGAAGGCTCGTCTATTACTAATATAGGTGCTAAAGTAAGTGTGTCAATTAGAATACGGGTGTGATTATTGTCAGAGGTGGCATTTTTATCATGCAACTAGAGATGTTCTAAACACAAAGTATTTTATAACAATTTCAAGTTCTGCAAACATCAGCTACTGCATCACTCAATTGTTTCATTTAAACCTTACTTTCATCATTTGTGTTTAAACTTTATTACTGGTTACATGTACACATGTATATACAATGTATCTGCAAGAATTCTTACCATGATTTATATACACCTCACTTTTATCATTGAATTAAACATTCATTATTATGTGAAGAATGGAATAAATAAATATATATTCTGTTGATTGCTTTCAGCTTCTTCTCCACGCAGTAAAGAACTACCCTGTGTCATTGAAAAAAATAATCCTTGTTGAAAATGATATAAAATCAGCAATCGCAAAAGCAATCCAGTCTAGTCTTAATGAAACAGATGATGATACTTCAACAGTAATAAGTGACATAGATTCTATGACATTGGATTCAGACTCAGGAAGTTCTAATATTGAGCTATTCAGTACTGAGGCTGGGAAAATAATTACCAAAGACAGTTCAGTAGAAGACAGGTTTGGATGTTCCAGTAAAAAAAAATCTGTTAATCGACCAGCACAAATTACATTAGAAATGGTAGCAAAAGCAAATTCAAAGAGAAGCTGCTTATCAACAGTAGATAGTGAAGACAGTGATAGAACAGATGATACAAACACTTTAAAAGAGTCTTGTCAAAGCAGTGATGAAACTGATGATTCAGACATGGGGAAGAACTTAAAGAAGTTGACAGTAGTGAGAGAAACTCATCATATTTAAATGAAAGTCAAGCAATGCATATGCTTTGCAGAATGCATATGGTCTTATGCATTGTCCTGCATGCTTATTCTTTGTTTTTTATAATGAATTGTCTGCATTTGTCTTATTTTTTGTTTTTAATATTGTAATGTACCTGAATTGTCAACATCAATTTGAGATGTGAAACTTTTATGTACCCTTTGAATGTGTTATTGTGTTGGTATGAAATATATTAGTTTGAATGTTTCTTTGCTCACAACACTAAATTTTTAAAATTACATTTACAGTTTCGCCAAACAACTGTTGGCATCCTCAGAATGTTCTTCCCGCGCAATGTCACAAGTCAAATATTCTGATCCTGAATTGGGCCCTCGCAGATCTGTTAGGACCGATGGTTGGTCTTACTGAATGCCATGTTAAGAACTCGAAAGATTTGGCTGAAAAAATGAGTGAGATCATGATAGAAGAAGATGAAATTTTTGCATCACATGACGTGGTTTCCTTGTTTACAAACACCCCTATTGAAAAAGCTCTCCAGATAATAAGGGACCGTTTAAACAATGACAGAACTTTAAAGAAACGTACGTTGTTAAATCCAAATGACATCATGGACCTTTGTGAATTCATACTCACAACAACGTATTTTCAGTTTAGAGGATCAATCTACCAACAGAAGTTTGGCACAGCTATGGGGGAGTCCAGTGTCACCAATAGTAGCAAACCTGTACATGGAATGGTTAGAGACCAAAGCAACAGCCACAGCCCCAGTGACTTGTAAACCACAACTATGGAAGCGGTATGTGGATGATGTGTTAGAGAAGATAAAGAGAGGAGAGACCCAGAACCTCACAGACCATCTCAACACAGTGGATGAGACTGGTAGCATCAAGTTTACGCATGAAGAAGAAAGAGATGGATGCATTCCATTTCTAGACACACTGATTGTGCGTAAACCAGACAAGAGTGTGAAATTACTAGTTTACAGAAAGAAGACACACACTGACCAGTACCTACACTTCTCCTCCCACCACCCTTTGCAACACAAGCTAGGTGTTATACGCACCCTTTTAGATAGAGGGAATGACATAGTGACAGAAGAAGTTGACAGGCAGAAAGAGGAACAACACATAGTTGAAGCTTTGACAAGATGTGGTTATCCTGAATGGTCGTTCCGACGAGTGAAACACCAGATAGAAACCAAACTTGAAAGGAAGAGTGAAAAGAACAAGAAAAGAAAAGAAGCTGAAAGATCAAAAGGCCAGGTTATCCTACCATATGTAAAAAGGTGTTACAGAAGGGATCTCCAGAATTCTGAACAAACACTTAGTAGCTACGGCGGTGAAGCCAATGCAGACTATCAGGAACATCCTAGTACACCCGAAAGACAAAGTAGATAAGATGGACAAATGTGAAATTGTGTACAAGATTCCATGCAAGTCATGTGATAAAGTGTACGTCGGGGAAACGGGCAGAAAGTTTGGTACCAGACTGAAGGAACATCAGAAGGACGTGGAAGCAAACCAGAAGGGAGCATACACCAGATCCACAAAGAAAGAGTCAAAAATGGAAATAAACAAGAGTGCCATCACGGACCATGCAAACCAGCACAACCATCAGATAGACTGGGAGGGAGCCAGAATAATAGACAGAGAAAGTGAATGGAAAACCAGGACCATCAAAGAGTCTGTACACATCCGAACCTGCAAGCAGGTTATGAACAGGGACGAGGGGGGCACCAACTCTCGCGAGTTTACGATTCCATCCTCGTTCAGGATCAGAATATTTGACTTGTGACATTGCGCGGGAAGAACATTCTGAGGATGCCAACAGTTGTTTGGCGAAACTGTAAATGTAATTTTAAAAATCTAGTGTTGTGAGCAAAGAAAGATGAACTAATATGTAATACACTCCCAAATAAAGATAGGAAACTGGTAAAATGAAGTGTATATTAACGAAACAGTTTTGTGTCGCTGCAATGACGTCCTTTCAGGTTGCAAACATTTGTTTTAAATATAGTGCCACTGTTTATGTTTATAGAATCATGTACTCCTTTTAACAAATCATCTGATATTTTTGTAATTAGAATTTTCACAAGTTTTCTAAGTCACTTTAATGCATAGCTATTCCCTGCCAATTGTTCTCTTCTTTACCATATCTTATTCACGTGTTAGCATGTTTAATTTGCCATGTATTATTCATACATGTTGATATAAAAATGTTCAGAAATGATTTCTAAAATGGAAAGCATTATGTTTTATTTATAGAAGAAAATTAAATTATTTTCAGCAATCATTGGTTTCTTGATGTAATCCTTTCCCAATGCTTGTAGATTCATATTTTCTTCCTCAGATCTTTCTTATGTCCACCATATTATTACGTACTACATCTACCTTGGAGTGACAGTAAATAGAATTTATCCCATATTTTACCACTTTGGGGTGGTTCATGTGTATTAAAGAGTTAATGTCAAATTTGGTGATCTATCATTCAACCATTATCAGTCCAACATTATTATTGGGCTATATGGGCCATTACTACAATAAGCCATACAAATATAACCAAAATCAGTTAAAACTTTAAAAAAAATAAAATAGAAAATAGGTGTTATACACATATCATGACATTTGTAGTGGCACAGTGTTACTTTACATTCAATTGAAAATATCTCTGAATTTTTAATGTGTCAATGAGAGCAATATTTTTTTTATGTTACTGCGAACATTTTGTGGGTGGGCACATTTTCGTGGCAAATGACTTTCTTTGGCCACATTTTGCTGCAGCGCCAGTGGGAATATTTCCATTTAACATGAAATGGTACCAGGAACATTTCAAAGATGGGAACATTCTGTGGCTCAACACTCCATGCCTACTTTTACTACATCAAATGGCCATGTTGAGACTCAAATTTACAAGCTGGTGGTAATGAAACCTGAATGATTCACCGCACAGGTGGAAAGTTTACACATTGAACCATTGTCTCTTTTTTATTTTCAAACCCCAGTATATATACTCTGTAAATCACTGTGTCAACCAATGAAGTTTGGGTTCGAATCCCAACCAATGAAATTTGGGTCCGAATCCCACACAAGGACAGAAATTTGGGAAGTTTTATTCAGCACTTGCATTCTGTGGAACAGTCATACATTTGTTTCCTTGTCTAATTATGTGGATCTATTGCTCTGTTTTGCGCAAAAGGAATAATCAACACAATAAAGTTTTATATCATTTAATAGTTATTGATTAATATCAATAGATATTGCACTTATCCCAAAAAAATAATAAACATAATGGCAATAAATAGCATTACATATATGTTAGCGATCATTCATGAAGTCACAGCAGCATTGATGTTCCTCATGAAATTGATTAAAACCAATATTTCAACAGTTTTAATGTACATGTATAACATCCATTCGTTTTTATTTGTGCATACATATATTTTACACACAAAACCAACCTCCGTTTTTTTAAAGATGCATGCATAAATGGCATTTCATATAAATGTTTGTTTTATTCCCTATTCATAGACTGCGAAGGTAAAGGAGCAGCCTGAGATGCTAGTGGGTTGGTTCCGTAAGGTTGATTTGCTGGTGATGTGCTAGAAGCTCCAAGTCGGGCTTGCTCGTCTATAATATCCTGCATCTATGAAATATAATACACTTTTTTTAGCATTCTATATAGTCGTGAAATACTTAAATAGAGTGTTACATTATTTTTTACCTCTTGCATCTCTTGTGCCAGTGCACAAGGAGGACAACAGACAATGATGAGCAGATCTTCTATGAACGTCCCAATGACACCTCTACGAAACCTACGAGACAAAAGTCAGAGCCATGTGTAATATATTTTATACCTTTAATTATTATCATGGGTATTAATTTTGCAAGGCACGTTAAGTGTTCTAGCTAGAGATCAGTGTGAATGCAACGTGTATTAAAACATGAAAACGATCTATTTCTACCTTATCTTTTCTCTGAAACCTGCTTCCACGTAACAGTTGAGGAACGGTATCAAGTAAAAGAGCTCCATACAATTTACAGTCTTCCCTGTGTAGCTCGGCCAACTGACCAAATGTCACACAAGGCAGAAAATATGTTACAATGCAAACACCTGCAAAGACAGACATCTCCCCTACGTGATTTTGAGAATAATTTTCTCCAGAACGCAGAAGAGTCATGGGTCACAGCATCGTGCAGTGTGCGGATTTATTGGTAATTGTAGTTGTTATACGTGATATCATATATCTTTATAGATAGTTCTATTGAATAACGATAAAAAATCATTTCCAAAGTCCAACGTCTTCATGTTATCTTTAATGTTGAAGTTAATATATGATCTCTCCAGCAGTTCTAGCAATTCATATTTTTTAAAGTGAGGAATTGAAATTATGTATTTATTCAATTATAGATGGATTCTTAGTTTCACATACAGACTGCATATTTTTGTTGAGCGTGTACCATTAAAATATAAAATATATTTACAATCTACCCATATTGTCAAAACAGCCGAACCATGTTTATTGTTTTAAAAACAATGCCGAATCCAAACTATGTTTCTTTTAAAATATTAAGACCTTTGATGTGTCCAGTTTTAAAATGGATTCACCGGCTGTATAGGAATATATTATAAAAAAAAACTAGAAAAAAATTGTCACAAGATTTTTTGGTTATCAAGTCGTCCATAGAAGTCCGTTTGTGTTCGTTAGTATTTTTTATTTGATAACAAAAAATGGTTTCTGTGGACTTTAAAAGTTTGTTCCATAGTAATAATATGTATACATAAGCAGTTTTAAGGCCCAACCCCCCCTCATATTACACACGTATGTCTTGTTTATGTGTAGAAAAATTAAGGAAAAAGAATTATTATGAATGATTTTTTTATTATGATGATGAATATGATAAATGAATACGAAAGATTGTCATAAAAGTATAAAAAATATGAGGACGCACACAAGTAGTATAGAGAGAACTCTATATAGTTATAGACACTATAAGCCGATAGTGGCTGCCTCCATTAATATCTTCTTTTTTATTACGCTCATGTATAAGAGAGAAAAAAATGAAACACAAGTTGAAGAATAAGTATAGAGCTATATAACATCTGCCTGTCACACTTTCATAGCTGTTAATGATGGCTGATGTAAGTCCACGTGTGCAAGTTCACTTCACTGTACATGATTCGTGATTTTAATAAAATGTTAGCACTATGGGAATACAGAGGAACATAGGCCGCAAAATACAGCCTCGTAAGTTCATGTTCAGTATATATTTTTTTCTTATTTTTTTTTATTTTTTTATTTTTTTGTTGTACAATGATGCTTGCACGGCGCACGGACAGATGTTTGGTTTGTGTCTTCTAAAATAGTTATTTGATGACAATTCAAATGTCGGTCACAGATAAGGTGTTTAACAGCAGTCTTATGAAAGCTGGGCTCCGTATATCGTGTGTTTCTTTGAAAACGAATAAAATGATGGTGTCAACTACGCAGATATTTTCCCATCCCGGGAATAAACAATCAATGTTTTAAAATGTTTTCACTCAGAAATGTTGTAAGTAAACATCTATTATGCATGAAATCGGATTCAGTAGTAAATTTTACACAGATGTATGAAGAATTACGCAGTTTTATAAGCTCCACAACCTTAAATATTGAACTATTCCCGTTTTGATAAACGTACATTCGCAGACCACCGGATTTCAAATGGCAACGTTCAGTGGGATAATGGCAGCTAGTATCCACATTAAACTGTTTTTATTTGTGTAATTACTTCTCCATAGCCGATATGAAAGTGTTACGTTATCCATTATTGAGTACAGTAGGTGCAACCACCACGTTTATCAACGTACGTGTGACGTAGTTATCTGAACGTGATGTACGTCATTCGTTCGGGGTCAGCCGTACTAACACGGGGTCATCCGGTGCGTTTTGCTGAATTTTTGTCTGAATTCTGAGTTGAGTTCATAGCCTACGGACCTCGTGCGTATAGTCTTAACCAACCCAATCGGGGCTTGGTTATTATTCAATAGAACCCTTTTCATCAAGCACTGTGGTAGGATGTCAACCACTTTCATGCACAATTTGATTTAAATAGGGCAAGTGCATCCGCAGTGCTAAGTACGGTGGAGGTAAGAGACTCGAACCGTGGTGGTCGACTCACAGAACACTGTGATCCAACTCAGGTGCCATAAATGTTATATATGAACAAAGAAAAATCGTCGTCAACTACGACAATGTCTGCAACTATGTCATCAAAACGCATTTATAGCCATGAGCTATTTTCAGCTCCTAGTGTATCTGATTCATACTAATATGTTACACCCTGCATCGTCAATTTATTCCTTTTTCAAGAATGAATGGGGTTAATGTTCAGTATGCAATTGACATAGAAATGTAGCTTATTCATAATATGTGTATGCACATGTACATGGCTTGTAAATCATAGTATGTTTTGAAACCTTCATCGAAATATTGCAATGAATGATAAAGGTTTAAAGTACATTACAGAGTATATACACGTACATGCATAGACCAGTCTCATCTTATCAGAAAGGTCAATTGTCTTATATCAGTAGTATCATAATGAAGTGAAAACATACCATGATACTTGTTCTATGTTTAGTAATTAAGATTAATGATATGGGAAAAGTTGAAGGATTTTAGGAGAATACTGCTTCATACCATATACGATTGGAATATCATTTTCAATTCAGGCCATCTGTTTGAATGAGAAAAACATCACATATATTATGAGGTGACCCATTTTTGTACGGCCATGGATTACAAATATACAGTGATGAGGCTAACACTACTGCTTTGGGTGTCGTGTTTTCCATGTCTAGCAACGTCAGATGAACAAAGTAAGTGGAAAAATTCATTGTCATTGGTCGTAACTATTTGGATACTATTTCCCCAGTACCCATTTTATACCCCACTTGTCGCATGTCAGGACCTTTATCTATGAGACATCCAATTATAAGCAGCAATATCAACGTGTTGTATTGAATTCTTAGCTTTTTACTGGCAACTTATATAAAACATGCACAAATTGTAAGAAGTCCACTAAACAGTTTTGCCCCTTTCACCCACCGTCTAGCCTGTGAGTACCTCACCGTAGACGGGATCGTGCACAACCCGCAACTTCTCGGTGGCTACCAGATCACGTCACTGGAGTGTTCCGACAAGCCGGTCTTCAAACAAATTGCCAAGTGAGTTCACAGCCGGGTGTGCAATGCTATGGCTGGGTCATTGCGGCGTCAGTAGTAGATGCAGGGTTACATAATGAAAGGGGTAAAGAAAGAAACGGAGAGTTCCATAATAAGATCCGTGCACGCGAAAGTGGTGGGCCATACTGACATGAAGAGGTCAATGTTTGGGGAAGCTAAATTGGGCATGAAGCGCCACCTGGAACTGCCTTGTGCTACACACCTCGAGGAGCCATTCCCATTTGGTTTAATTGAATGAGGAAGTGGTAATAACAATCACATAAAGATCTATCTTGCAAAGAGAAACCCAGCTCTAAGAATTAATTGGTTGATGTATGATGAAATTATTTTGTGGACACTACCTCATGATCCAAGCAAGCCAATAAAATGAAATAGAAACTTTACTTTTTAAATAACATAGTTCGCATTATCGGTCCGCTAACGGAATGATGGCCTGCTCGATGTCTCTCCTTCTCAAACAAGCTCACTATTACGCATTTTATTTGTTAATATTCCAATTGCCTGTATCAAATATTTCAGTTTCAACGAACATTTCATCTTTTACTTTGATGCTGACGTGGAATCTCCAAATGAAGACCCCTATAATGTCAAACCATTCACTGAGTTAAGGTATGATATTGGAAAACCAAGCAAATATCCCAGTAGAGTATCATCCAGTGAAAGTGACGATAGCGAGAGTGAGGAATCCACGGAGGACAACAGCATCGAAGAACATAGAAGTAATCTTGGACAGAAGTCAAATGATACTATTAAGTTGGTGACCTACAGAGATGTGAAAAATGTGTCTTCAATAGATGTCACAAGAAATGATGCACCAGACAGCAGAGATAGAAGACAAACAAAAGAAGAAATAAAGACGTACAAAATGATGAAGTGGCAAAGTCAGCTATCTGGGTGGCGGGTAAGTTGGAAGCTATAACATATTATTTTTTGTTTCCTTATCCACACTCTCCGTCATTATGCATTCTAGTCATTTGTATAATATATTCTACAATTTTCTACCTTCCTTTCATCTTAAATATTACGTTTGCATAATAGGTGTCATAGGTGTGATGAACTCTTATTTCTCATAGATACTGACTATTGCATCCAGCCAGCTAATCAAGAATGGCTGATGATTTTCTTAAACTAAATTGAATCAAACCATTCATAAGTTTCTGTTATAAGAGTATTAAACATGACAATTTGCAGGTATTCTATGCACCACTGTTTAGAGTAGATGTACATTTGGACGTCACACCCATAGGCAGATCCAGGTTTTTGGAAAAGGGTGGGGGGGCGCACGTAAAAAAGGAGGGGGCGCACTTACGGGATTTCATGAAAAACCCTATGAAAATAATAGTATTTTGGTGGGAAAAGGGGGGCGCACACCTACACGCCCTCATCCCCTCTCACATTTCATGGCGCACTCAAGTATGAATAACCGTGTACAGAATACTTCGACCACTGTAACCCTTTCTCTATCACACACATTTAAATGTATGCATGTACGTTGTAATATTTACTTCCACTACTAGATCGGCCCCATCAGCTGCCACCCAGACGGGGCCACAGGACTCAACCTGGACGTGGACAGGGGCGACCCGACACTTGTTGGCCAGACGTGGCTGGAGTACGTGGACTACCGCTGGACCTCCAACCAGGACATGGTGCTGCACTGCAAAAGTGAGACAATGCAATGTTTTAAAAGCGTGACAACAACGTTTGTTGTGCACAATTTTGTTAAATTTCATAGAGCTTGTATTATAGTATTACGAAAAGCTCAAACCAAACGAGGTGATATGAATAAGTACTTAAGTAGTAAAAGCCCCAGGGTGGAACTTCTTGCTACTATAATACTTCAATATTAATCCAGGAATATCATTTGACTGTTTAATTTTTTCATATGTAGAAGAAGTAAAACCTGTCTCAAAAAAGATGTTTTCTGTAATGCTGTTTGTGTATGATACATTTACCACATACATGTGCCATGCGTATATGGATTCATTACAGGCAGACCGTCCGTCCATGGACATTGGCGCTTTGAAAGTCGACAGAAACTGGGTTTTACAATCGTTCTTTGTTTGGGTGTAATGTGCATCATGCACTCGTTATACAAGAACTACAGGCGACAGAGGATGGACTTGGACTTCCCGCCGCAGTTTCATGAAGCGGAACCTGACCTGAGGGTACGTATGTTTGTACAATAGTTTTGATAGGAGTACTCATCAAGCAAAATATTTCTGAATAGTACGTTTGAAAATATTAATATTCAGGCCCCGATAGATGATTTTACATCAGAATTACGCATTACCTGTGTTCACGACGATGTACAGTTGAAAGCATACCCTGCCTTTTCAATATCGCCCCCCTATCCCCCAATTACTCATACATATACACATTCTAACACACCTCCACCTCCACCCCATCCCTTACCCACCCACACACACACAGTTAACGGGTACACTTAAAGCCACACAATACATTCAATAGCAGATAATTGTGTTTCCATTTCCGACACGTTCAGTACGTCGTCTGTTATCACACAATCCATTTCACACCATGTCATCTGTGAATGAACCCAGGACGTCGACGTGGAGCTGAACGGAGACCGTCCGCGGCCGACCAGCCCCTTCAGCACGCAACCACTTCGTCATCCTCTCCTTCCCGCACTCGGGGGGGAACCCTCCTCCCTAAACGGAAACCTGCTCAGTGGGTCAGATGAAGACGAGGACATTGAATTCGTACACACCGGCCTGGTACAGCCGCCTCAATATGAAGAAGTGAGTTGGGCATGAAACCCCAGAGCAATGGTCCATTTAGCAGTTTGCTCCACTTACTTAGATTATATTTCGAGTACGTTTTAGTTTAAAACATGTATATCTTCCATTGCACTTAGCTCACCCGCATGAGTAAATAACATCCATACTTGTACCTGCAGGTAGCCGTGGTTTCCCCGGCCGCAGCAGGGGCGCCCCCGAGCTATGACGAGGTGTTGCAAGGAGGTCCCGGGGACGAGGGGCCCGCCACAACACAGGACGAGAGCAGGCAGGCGCAGGACGCGACGGACAAATGACTGTTCTTTCTGCTGGCCTCGGTGCACTGAAGCTTACCGTTGTCATAGGGCACTACTCTTCAGTAGGTTTGACGATGCTCTTATAGTTAAGGTTACTAACCTGGGCTGTCAAACACACTGCAGAGTATCCAATATGACCATCCGGTGTTTGCACAATGTTTTTTATGCAAATCTAACATTATTGAGTTTATATGAAAATTCTTCTTCTATTAATTGACATCGTATATTGTGAAGATGATGTTCATTGAGCACTCATTGGTGTTGTGTTATGAAAGTGATGAATGATTTGAGCAATATACGAAATTCAACCTTAGTCATGGAAAAGTCACCACACTGTAGAATTACAATTGTTTTATAATTATACTCTAAATAAAAAGTAATCATTGTATAAAATTACGAAGCGTCATACTTAAAAAACCGACATTATGGTGTTTTATTTGCTACTTTTGAAACACAAAATGCTAACCGTTACCACAGTTATCAGATAGTTAATATATTTAAATACAGTTATAGGTCATTTATATTGAGCACGGTGTTAGTTAATCACCATCGTCAGATCTCAACCCCTCAATATTTCCGGGAGTTATCCTCAAAATCCGACCAATCACAAGGCCCACTGCCGAATATTCAGTGGCATTGAGATCAATAACAACAACGTGATTTTGATTTCTTGGCATTGCCGCCAAGTTCCGCAAGATTGTGGGCGTCTAACCCACGGGTTGATAGGAATATGAACTCAATTGTAAAGCCAGTGTGAATAATCAACCCATAAAACCGACGGTGGAATGTACATGTATCTCGGCCATCAATCCACACGTTTGATTGATTGTCTTTCAGGAAAAAAACTAGTCTATAACCTTTCTTTAATTTCCATCTTTATATGACAGTACAAAAAATCCTGGTTCATAAAATTTATTTATCATAACCATTGATTGTTTGCTTCTACCTTTTTACTGCGCCCAAAAATTAGAAACTTAAACAAGAATGATAGGGGAACACGCGATCATAACAGTTTTAAGTCAAATTGTAAATTAACTGCTCCATAATTTCTCTTCAAACTGATATTTTATGGATACATAAATGTGTCAAATTCAAATCCCAAAAATAGTTGGATATAGTGGTGTTACTAGAACCATTGGCAGATCCGGAGAGGGGACTCAGAGGGAGCGCCCCCCCCCCCATGCGCCACCAAAGTTGCTTATCTTTTTTATTTTCATAGGGTTTTTGCCATGTTCACTATTATCGCAAGTACGAAATCCATGAGACATCTTACATATGCCCCCAATCCCTTTTCTGAAAACCTGGATCTACTGGTGGTGCTGGAACCATTGAGATGCAGGGATGAATCTAATATTATGCTTTTTGTGATTAGCGTCACATTATCATGATATTCTTAGGTGCGGTTTTCATGTACATGTACATACGTTGCATGTTGAACACGATTTACACGTTGAATTTGAATGCCATTTATTTATATGGGGGTGGGGGAAGACACATATATTTTAATATAATTATCTACACTGAAATAGTATTGTATATTAAAATGACATCATACTTTTTATTTGTATTTTTGCAACTCAGTCAAATAAAATTTCTTTAAATAAAAAAAACAACCCAGATGATTGGATGCTGGTTCCTGTCATTTTTCGCTTGGGCGTGTCTCTAAAGAGTGTTGTTAGGCGGCTAATTTGAGCTTCTTTACAAGGTGGAAACATGACATACAAAGACACGAAACATGTGCTTTCGCCCAAAGAATTAATACATGCGTGTTAAATCAAACAATCATATATATTCAATTACCAATGTTTGCAATGAATTAGTTGAACATTGCGTTTTGAAATGCATTGCTGTGAGTGACACAAAACTTTTCATTCATATATTGTTCAAGCCATTCAAAATGAGTGATTGTCATTGACTACAGTCAATACCTCCAGCTGTATATGATTATCAAAGAAGGTAGTTTATTTACCAAATCAAACACAATTTTTTTAATGCTTATATGTAACAGAGAGACACAGGTATGTATAGAGAATTATATAGCTATCATAAGTAATAACCTCCACACAACGGACGTGAGCAAAATTAATGAAAGGCCAGAATCAAGTAACATCCCTATCTACATTGGAGATACCATTACGGGCTCTTTACACTGGACCTGATATGTTAGAAGTTGGTTTCCGCACTTTGGTATTTAACGAATCTGACTCAGGATTGGGGGCATTCATACAAATTTTGCTACCTCCCTTAATATGCATTGTCTGTCACTTGAATGTAAATACTCACCAATTCATTTAAAGTATTTGTAAATCATAAATGCATGTATAGTTCAAGTACATCCATGCGACCCATGTGTATATGTGTGTTTCGGGAATTGGGAGCGTGTGCACGTGTGTGCGTGTGTACCCTTCCACATGGATTATTAAACAGTCAACTTCAGGTTGTGTGTGAATTATCCACACCGTTTGCAACAATTGAGGTCTCTCATTAGATTACCATGGTTCTTCACCTCCAGCACTTTTACATGCTACCTATCGGAATCGAACCCATGGATCTATGGCACGCATGGTTCATTGGTTGTGCATAAAAACAAACGTTTACAATTCGGTTTATCGTCAAATCGTCATTTCTAAAGTAGGCCTATGTATACGTGTAATCACACAGGGAATACATGTACAACGTATTATTACCATTAAGGGGTATTGTCGAGAATGTACGCGTTGTACATGTTCTATTGGTAAAAAATCTTTGCTACTTTACATTCTGGAATCAACGTAGCCTATTCAATCGCTTATGCCATTCACATTTTACAATTTCAGCTCGACAACAGAATAAAAGAATTCTTTCTCAGTCACATGTTACATTATACGCTGATCATTTTCGGCGTTATCACACATAAACTCAACAAGATGGGTGGTTTCTCATTCGGCAGTATAGGTGCAAATAAGATGAGTCTATTACATTTCTCAGGGCGACAACACATTGTATTAGTTGTTCTCACAATCATGGATGATTACTGCCATTCAAACGTACTTGTGATGGGTGAGCATTGTTCTGATGTCTTGCCTTAGTGCTTGTAGATTGTTTATACAAAAATGAATTATACTACTTTTACCGGTGACGGAAGTTCTGGTTATTCTTAGCACATTGATGTGTATCTATTGGGTGGTGGTTGTGTTTTTATTAGTAAAAATGGTTTTGAAGTTGACTCTTTCATGGCATCATAAAGGACATGAAAGCACGCACCAAATATGGAACGGACTCGTTCTCTCGTACCATGAGCTGGATAAAAATACAGTTCAACTATCTTTTGATGGAAATGATTTTTATTTTCGATTAAATCATTAAGACTACATGAATACGGCATACAGAATATCAACAATGGTAACAATAAATAAGCTGACATCATTGAGTATCTCACAAAACACAAGTTCAAATGGTGGCATTGCTTTGGAATTCACGCCATTTGGATTTCCTGTGAATTATCTGTGGATACCTTACGTTCTTTTGACCGCCGCCATGTTTGGATTTCTAGTAGCTTCGTTCACGCATTTTCACGTGAAACTCAAACGACAGCGATTTCAGCGCCAATTCATGATGAAGTTTTACAAGAATCCACCCCAAGTAAAGAGACATGCGCGGGGCGCGTGGGCATCACGCACTGCAAAGGTGCACGCGACTGTTTTGCAGGAACTTAACGCGGGCGAAATTTATTCGGCCAGTCAACAACTCGATCCACCAGCTAGGGAATCAAGTGTTAGCCAGCAGTTGGGTGAAGTTGACCACACCCCAGTATCGGAGATAGGCCTACGCACACGTGAAATCGAAGTACCTAGTGGGCCAATTGCAACCATATCATACCCATCACATGTCACGCTGGTTCGTCCTGCGAACAAAAGTAAAGGGTCTAATGTGAAAAACAGTAGTAGAAAGGAGAGCAAAGATGGCTGGACCTCTATCAAACACGCAAGTCTATTGTCAGCAGGGTTTGCAGCGACTCGAATGAAATAAACTGTTTATGTTGGTGTTCACTTTATTAACTCATCATTGGCTCCTACAACTATGTATAGAGGCAAGAACAGCTTGTTCAAATTCATGCAAGGTACCAGTGACCAGTTCTCGGCTTGATCTTTTGATGCTGAAAAAGCTAGATCTCTGCTGGTACTTGCGCGTTTAAACGTTTATCTAATTGCCATTTTATAATTTCAACGCAGGTGAAATGCATCTTCCACAAAACTTAGAGAGAAGAATTTTTTCTGTAATAATGTTATGTACATACAATGTACTAATCTTTCTTTTGAAACATGTAAGAGTCTCAGCTTTTTGGTTAGACGCACTGTGTAAAGATAATCAGTGTACACAATTACTCAATATACCCCACATCAGTCTGTATAATTATGTAATTTACCCAGTTTGGCTCGCCGCACATAATTACTGTGTTTTCTCATACATGTGCATGCCCCGGTGTTGTGGAAATATTGCAGTACAGACTCTGAATGTGACGAATCATCTCACGAGTGCATCCCCATCACGGCATGGACATAATGCTTATAGCAGTTATATGATTATAATTGGCACCATTATTATGTAATGGGTCTATAAGTGTTAACATTCTATTTTTGATAATGTTATTTAATTAGAGAGAAAGAAATGTTGGAGAATAAAGACCTCCTAAAGCTAAAAAGCTTTGTTAATGACATTCACTGGTGTTGCAAGATACAAAGAACGTAAAAATGTAACCTTAGAAGACTTTCTTTACATCTCAATGGATTATGGAAAATATTACATTTCTTTGCAATAATCAAAGCTAGCTAAAATGTCTCATTGCTATGTCAATGTGATCATATATTTGACATATAATGAGATGTGACAAAATAATGCATAAAACATCAACTAAAAGCTACTTTAATAGGGTTAATTATGTGCATTTTGTCACTCTCCACAAAAGTGGAAGATTCAATATACGGAATGGGTATTTATTAATATTGTTTGCTTATATAAGCGTTGGATTACAAATATAAGAATAGACACAATTTAAAAAATGTTTTATCTTCGCTCTCTAGTCGATCTTGATCGCGACCATCAACGTTTCACATACCCCCACTCATTTTCTTCAATGCCGGACACCATTGTAGGGAAGGGAAATTTTTTGTAAATATTTTACGGGGTGTGTAGTAATTAGCAAAATATCTATATGCGTACACCGTCTGATGTTGTGTGTCAATTACCAGATCTATAAAATACTTCAATATGGATACGGAATCAGTCTATCATTTTATGCGATGTAATATATATAATCTAAATCCATATTGTTTTTCATAATTTGCGACCAGAAATTAAAATTCACTCCTAAGTCCCATGAGGGTCCTTAAATATCACCAATTACATGAAAGTGTTTTGATTATGAGTACTAAATGTTAGGTTCAATCACTACCCTTTTCTGTGATCTTATACAAGGACTGGGGTGCTGTTCTAGAATAAAGTGTACACGCTTTCAGCAAATATAATCCACCCATGGAGATTGGGTGTGTCATTACCATATTGTCTAGGTAAATTCACACCCTGTTAACAAGATCTTGTCATTTTGCATGGCAAAACAGAATATGTGGATAACTAAGGCAGAAGTAGTGACAACCAATATATGATGTCATAGTACAGAGGAGTAACACTTTGGCAATATAGGCCTAGGGCCGGTTACCAGTCATCTACAGCATTCAATTAACATATAATACAGTTAGTTAACATAATGACAAAATTAAATTGCATATGTACCACATTTCCAGTCATTTACAATATTCATTAAGTACATAATTCAGGATCTTAACTATAGTAACACACTAACTTGCACATGGATATGATAGGTGTGTCGGAATTAGGACTGGTATCTTTTTACTGACATGAATTCATCTAGCCTATTTCTAAAAGTGTTCACAGTCTGGGATGATCCTTAAAATTCTGCTAGGACGATATTCTTGTCTGATGTTTTTTACCCATTTCTTGCACAATCTAAGCTCATGGCCTCGCGCTACTCTCTGGGTCGTGTTTATCTTGAGTGAAAGGGTGGGGGGGGGGCTTTGTACTTGCCTTGCATATATTTGTAGGCTTCAATGAGATGTCCTCGTTGTCTCCTATACACTAGACCGGGGAGGTCAAGTGCAATCAGCCTTCCTGCATAATGTAAATCTCTGCACACTCTCTATACTAATGGGTTTACGTCTTTGGCAAATCTCGGTATAGTAAGTCAATTGCATATATTGCGATATTCCATATGGAGCCTAACCAGACTTTTGTCTAGTGTTTTCACGGTATTTTTGTACATACCTGTGTCTGTTTCTTTAATGCATGGCGGTGTTGTTTTTCTATTGTCTGTTGTGGTTTGCTGTATTAGACACTAACCCCAGACGGTGTGTGAGACGTAGATTGTTTTGGCCTACATTTGATATACAGGTTGATATCTTTGGCCTACATTTGATATACAGATTGATAGTTAAGATATTTTAGATATCAACCTGCCATACAGGTTGATATCTTGATGCATGCACAGAGGCATTCAGAACGACTAACTTGAAGGTTCAGACGCTACATGTACGTTCAAACCACACAAGAACGTGTAAGCCGGACAGACACTTACATTAGGTTTACCTTTTCAGGTTGTATATATATACCCATCTACTAGCAATGACAGAAACTGTGCGTGTTAATACTGTTTATGCATAAGTACATCATAATGTACACAAGCACCACATCATATTCGACATGAACGGATCCTAAAATGGGACATTACTTGAACCATATTAAGCCTGTCAGGCAGACATCGTATGGGCCTCGTGTGTTTCCGTAGATTCTATAGAATGTTTCAATATTGTATCACCAAGAGTATATAACATGCCCTTATTATACATTTGAAACAGCCAGTAGTCAATAGTGTCGACGCCGTATTTTCACGGGATCTAATGTAAGCCACTTATGCGGGAGGTCTAGGATGGGGCCTCATTAAAAGAACATGTCATTTGCACGTTTTAATAAAATCGATATGGTTTAAGGTTGATATTTTAAAGAAACCCCATACCTAGCCCCAATTGCACAAATGAGCGGTTCTTTTCAAGCTTCGTGCCTGGCAGGTGTGATATGGATTAAAGTTTGTCACCATGCATTTGTAACTTAAAAGTTATGGACGTCATAATAGCTGCACAATAACAATTAAACATCAATGGAGAACTTTAATTTTTGCGAAATACAATGTGCAAATAACAACCAACAATAGCATGTGCATTAGTGCAAACCCACAAGTTTATAATGAGACTACTTGTTAACTGTGACGTTTGTTCGCACGAACCGCATCACTAGAGTGGCGAGTATGTTTTTTTTAAATTAACTGTTCAGGTATGCTTGCATGGAAAACATACAATCTTCATTAAAATCCATGATCTAAAACACGGCCTTGAATGTTGGCGCATGCCTGCTTTGGGTGTTGTGTTTGTGTTCACACCTTTATGGCATATTAGCAACAGTGATTGCAATGGTGTAAGTGGCACAAAGGATTTGTATCAATATGTAAGCCAAGCATTAAGTCAGATAATGCAATTCAGTTTCGGTGAATATTAAAATCTAAGAACCTGCAGACACTGTCTGACCCAGATGTTCCTCACCTCGGCTGCGCCTCGGTTCGAGACATCTGGGTCAGACAGTGTCTGCAGGTTCTTAGATTTTAACATCCACCTCAACTTCATGCATTATCTAGTACATAAGACACACAACCTAAAACAATTGGCCACGATCATTGTAAAGAAAATAGGTAACAGCATGCATACTATTGGAAAAATATCCGTGGAACTGACTATTCTGGCATTTGAAGAGAGAAAGTCCATTATTCCTGTCTAAACTTGGTATTGCAAGTTATGGTATTTACAATGGCTTTGAGATAATTGATTAAAGCTGTTCGGGTTATATTGTTATGCATCTACATTTTGTACATGTATACAGGATAGCTCGACAGGTGTGTTTCTCTGTGAATTCGTTCTCAAGGCCCGAGGTGGTCATGAAATCACGCTATCTATTTATAGCAGAAGAAGGTTTTCAGTTTCTAACAATATAGAATCATATATTAGAATACAAGGAGACACCATATGGCACACATAGTCACATACGAGTGACATTAACATCAGCTCAAATCGTGGTAAAGAGAGAGTATATTATTATACGTATATTCATATAGTTCTCAGCTACCATGACAACAAGGCAACACGGCGCATGCCTATGTCTAACAATCTCATTCTTGCATGTTATTAAATTGTGCTAATGAACAAATGCACTAATCCGTCCCAATAGAAACTAG
This sequence comes from Streblospio benedicti, assembly GCA_019095985.1. NCBI lineage: Eukaryota > Metazoa > Annelida > Polychaeta > Spionida > Spionidae > Streblospio > Streblospio benedicti. The sequence continues at coordinate 18,097,928 of CM032662.1, forward strand.
ATCAGAAGTGTTCAAAGAACACGGCGTCACTGGAACAACGTTGACTTATTCAAGTTCAACTGTTAAAGTTGACTAAAAAGTTAAAAATCTTGATTAAAAGTACACAATAATTAAATTAGCCACAAATAATAGTACAGTGTGATTGTACTGTGCATGTGTGCGCGCGCGGTATTGATTTTATTAATTTGCAGCAGACATATTGATTTTATCAAACTGGCTTTGACTTTGCTGCTTGGGTTGAATATTGATTTTTTCTTGCTGGCTAAGTGCATTGAATATCAGTAAAACTTCATAAATAGCCTTCTAGAAGACACAATTTAATTCGCAGAGTGCCCAAAATCGAATCACTTCTGTGTCGCCTCATACATCATAGTCGTGTAAAGTTTGAACAAAATCGGTGTAACGGTAAAAGCTCTAGCTTGTCCAGAGATGTACATATATAGATACATACTTAGAAACGAAGTTATCACAAGGCTTTCGCTTCAGCTACTGAAGCGACGCAACAATTATGAGGCCTCACTTAAAACTTCTAATGAGTCGGGCATCTCACCTCAATAGGTTTACTTACATAGCCATCATCTTCAGTGCACATTGAGCACTGAGCACTAGAATAAAACGTCTGCATTCTCATTAGGCCTTAATGTAAACCCCCAATTACACATAGCCAATGCTAACTGGTTCGGTTAGGAATGGCGCAATGCTGGCTCTTCTGGGTCTTGCTGTTTAAACTGTGGCCTTTTGGAAAATGTCTGGTTGATAGATGATACCATAAGTGCCACCAATACCGTTACGATCTGTAGCGATGGAAGCATGAAGCAGAAGCATCTGTTCCAACAGGTGGGTTGTTCACGATGCTTCGTGATTAATGCTGTTTCTGGAGGAAATGACACACATCTGCCTGTCAGCTTGTGGGCTCTTGTTTTTTTTTATTATTGAGTTGTTGATTGGGATCATCTGTTTGCTTTTCTGTTTTGTTTTGTTTTGTTTCTGGAGGGCTAACTTCTTCATCATAAAGTCTTTCTGCTTAATGTGGCTTTGCTGACGATGTTCATAAAGATGTTCCGATTATGGTGTGCTATTTCCGAATGCTCCCATCAGCCTGCCTTTTTATCCAGGCCTTCAGAAAAGTCACAGACCGTTATTCCAGACGATCCCATAAGATTTGGCCTCAAAATATGCACACGAGATGGCATAAAAAGGCTGACAACGTTGTTTTCTCATTTCTGGCGTCGTTTGGAGCATCTTGAGTTGACAATTGCTATATGAAACTGGGGGTTAAGTTTGTAATCTAACAGAATGGTTTGCAATATGATAATGCTGTAAGCATATTTTAGTCTCAGTTGAGCAGCCATATTTCTTTACCCCATACCCAGTTCATAAGGCCTTACCCCACACTACCACTAAACAACTTTCATTTTTATACAACTAATCATCCACACAGAAGAAGTGTAATTTTAAGTAAGCTGTTTATTGGTTAATTATGTACAATATTAAATGAACTAAGAACACACTGCGTATGTACATATTTTATTTGCAAATTACACACCACGTCAACCAAATTCTTTTCTTGAAATCTTTGCACACGTACAAGTAAAGCATTCTTCTAACGCCTCCATTCATTTCACTTCTATTCATTGCTTTCATACAGCGGTAAATGTTTAATCCAAATGGTAGCTGAGCAGGCAGAATGTTCTCTTCTTACGTAGACATAAAATTAATGATGACTACATATTCTTAGAACACAGTCATGATGATACATCCACTCACAAATCAAATAAAAGGCACACTAACAATTGCAAACACACAAGCATAAAATGCAGTTATTGACGTCATTATTCTCTTTTCTCTTTATTTTCTACCGTTTCCTTTTTACCTGAAATACAAAATAACAATATATAAATCTATGAAATATATGTTGGTGATTGATGCATATTTAGCAAGCATTCTATGTTTGTAAATCTTCCTTCACGCAATATGTATCGCTAAATATCTATTCTTATGAACACATAACATGGGTGTCAGCTGCAATCGAAATGAAAATATATGAGAAAGGAAATGCATTCAACCATTGTAGTATCAGTCCCTGCGGTACAATTACAAACTTTCCCTCTTGACAGCAATAGAAATACCGAATTCAAATTGTGTATTAAAAGTATATACAATTTGTACCTGATGTTGCAAAAGCCCACATAGCAGTAACGATTCCATGGGAGAAGATGATGACCCTCACCAGAATGTTGAGTACTGAAAAAAGGGATATTCATTCATCTATACATCCATAGGGTGCAATCTGAACTTTATATGGATATATTGTATTGAACTAATTTAAACAGTTACATAAAGAGTGCTTAAAATTCCAATTACATTACGTATATTGGTACTTACTATGTAATGGGGTCAGAACTAGACAAAGTTATGTGCCATTTAATTTACATAGTCCGTAGGCAATTACCGCTCAATGTAATATCCAATTATTCCAATAGAAGAATTTGAAGCACATTTGTGTAACATATAGATGAAAGACTGTCAATACGGAGAGGCCTCGAGGTGTCAATTATAATCATACTCACACAGCGATGTCTCTTTATAGATGTGAAAACTTACGAACCATGCTCATTTGAATTTTATTGAATGGAACTAGCGACAATAAGAACACATTGTGTTTTTGTGTTTACACACATCATCAGTTGTAACCATAACATGAATGAAATACACTCTGTAGTATATTGGAATACAACATTTTACAACATTAATCCAGTAGGTACATAATTTTTACAATTGTGTTTTCAGTCAAAACCCTCCCGCACCCAAGCATCACCACACGACGATCTTAACCCCCCCCCTTTACATAACCCCACATTTCTGACCTCCACCCATCCCCGCTTACTGAGCTTGGCCGTGTTGATGATGAGGATGGAGAAGCCCGTCATGACGAGCAGGATGAGCACGGAGACGACTACGGTGAGCACACCCGTCAGGGGGCGCGGCAGGGGTGGGCGCTGGCCCGTCACCCAGCACCCAGGGCGGCAGCAGCGACACCAGCAGCTCGGACGGCATCGTGGGGGCCTGGAGGGAGAAACGTACAAGATGAAGCAAATATATTTATCTTTAACAATTGTAGGATCTTATGGGAGCATGCTCTTATGAATTTCTGATCTTATGCAGTGCCTCATCTACGGTTTTAGAGTCTGGTGACTTGGTTTCGGGGATGCAACCTAGCTGGGAACGAGTAAGTATTCTGTGAGATCAAGCAAAGATATGCTATTCGATTAATCAATTATAGTTCTCGAGTTATGATTCCTTTGGGGTCCGCTTAGTTTAGTTTAGTGATTTCCTGGGAGAGATTTTCATACATACAGTATGAATCAATAGTAACTCAATGCATATGTGAAGTAGGACCGTACGGATGGGTTGTTTTACGGGGTTATAGCTTACGGCCGAGTTTAGATAGTGATTTGATTACCATAGTGTATGGGTTTGTACACAATACACCATCAATGGTGTAAATTTATGTAAACAAGTATTTTACCACCGTACTTTCAAGTTTGACCATATTCATAAGGTACACTACTGCTTACTTTGGAACCATGCTCATAAAATGTGTGCACGTGTAGGCCTACTATATTGTGCAAGTACCAAGTAAATAAACACCAATACATAAGGCTATAATGCCGTATTATTCGTAACCGGAAATTGTAAATCTACACAGCATAGTTCTCCGTGTTAGGTACAAATCAAAGTGATATTTTACAATAGAATGAAGTCACGTACCTTGAGTTTAAACACAGATTACATGAATATGAAGGCTCACTGCAGTACTCCCCGTGTCAGTACACTGTCACGCATTTACTCACATTTGTGAGGAATTGGGTCGCTTCTTTTCCCGTTGAGTTGAGTAAAACTGGCGAAGCTAGATTTGTTAGTCTTTGTTGGGCAGGTTTTGGTATTGGATGCAGGCTTTGAATGCCATGTGGTGCGGTTTATTGGTGTCATCCGCTGAACGTGGACTGTATGAGTGTATGTACATGTACCACGTGGTAAAGTTACTGTACTATAATTGAATAAATAATTAAATAAAACAATAAAACTTTTATGTCAGAGAATGTCGCAATTTGTACTATTCGTGATTGGAACAGATGGTTAATAAAATTGTGCTTATGATTTGATATATAGATTTAATGATATGATTAGATGTTTTGCATTTTTGTAATTGCGTACAAACTGAATTCACAGAACATATTTAATATGATTTCAACACAAGTAGGCGTGTTTTTAATTTGGTAACATCGAAGTAAAGATTCAGAGGAACAAAGGGTAAATTCATAGTGCATTGATATTTCTGTAGTTGTAAAAATTGATGGTTTGTGTGCATGTGTGCGAGTATTGATACTTCATCAGACTATTGTGAATGCTCATGTACGATAAATGCCTGTAAATCAAAATGGCATACGAAATTTGTTTGATAATTTTGTTTTAATAAGGTATACAAAATGTTTATTTAAAGAAGTTTTAAAAAGTCACAAATAAACTAAAATAGACACTTGAGAGTTCCATGCGCATTTATACATCAAGCACAAAGTAGGCCTAAACATAAAAATAAAAAAAACAACAACATGCATATATCACAAAATAGCATAATTATAAGCTAACCCTCACATTTATTAGCTTTTAATTGTGGACTGTATGTTCTTCAAACCCTGTACCGTACAATGAAATGATGTTTCTATGCATCCTGCAAAAGACATGCATCAACGAAAATTAATACAATGCACACATACTGAAAACTCATCTACTGGCACAATTCTTAGACGAGATGCAAAAAGCAGCTGCAGATACGAATCTTCGTATTATGAAAACAGATGGCCACGTAATTTTGTAATTTAATATGTTAAATTCAAATGCATTGTATGATAGACATTTAAAGGATGCCACCTACCGTACGTGCAATTCACGATCTGTAAGAGGGTACGCCTCCCCGTCTATACCCATGTATTGCCTGGATATGTCTCTCTGTTCGTCAATCTTTATTTTGACCTCCGTCACTTCTTTATACGCGATATGCTGCGCAGACTCTGGTGTCTGAACACGAACATTGTAACTGCCGTAAGTCTACATGCCCTGTCCATGGTACTACACGGTCTAAAAAATTAGGGCCGTTTGCATGACCATTTTACATTAGTGTAAACATTTCTAAAATATTACTTACAAGTTGAGGATTTCCAAAAAATCCAATGAAGTTTAGAATCCATTTTAGTCGGAAGCTCACGGCCTGCGTACGAGAGGCCGATATGGTCGTCCAGCCATCTGAACACACTGGCGTTGGGTGTAGGCTGAACAGGAATGATAGAAGCCATCATGTTAAGACCTCTGATTTCCTTTTCTGCTTTATGCCACGCTGCAACGACAAGTGTTAGGAAAGAGATAAAAGTCTTTTCACAAGAACCGGTGGGACCATCACTTAAAACAAACCATTTCTTCAAGCAGAATAACAATAATAAATATTTATAATTGTAACTTACTTCCTGTTTTATCCTTGTACTCCAATTCCATTTTCATGTCAAAATCATTATCCCACCATGTCTTGAAAACTGAAATATTGTGCAACAAAATTAAATGCATGACGAACCAAAAGGGAACATTTTCTCATACTCATAAACATGATACCTGCACCACAAAACTAAAACACAATATTATCTATGAGGCTGACCTGCCTTCTTTTCCATGTACTCAGAGTGCAGGAATCTCATTCCTGATGCGGTCCATATCATGCATACTTAACTTGGTTATTGTGGTTGATAAAGACAGAGACAACAACTCACTTCCGAACATTTGCTTGCCCAACTTGCCCATCCAGCGCGCCCACTCGCTATTGGACACGAAGTTGCCGAGGAAGCCGGTCATGATGAGTACCGTCACGAGACAGTGGAAGCCCGAACTCGTTACCAGGCTCATGGCATTGATGTCGAACGTCTCACCTGGTACATCATCACATGACGCTGTATATTATATTTAATGAATTGGTTGAAATATATTCATTTGAATTTAATTCATGTAGCCACGTTTCTACGCTGATTTTGTTATCTATCCAACCAGCTTGCAACCTCTAGCAGATCTCGAGGTTTAAAGTTCCACCTCACGTTTTTGGGTTACCAAAATGCTGGACGAATAGATCAAACAAAGCATTTAACGCACTTCGTTTCCATAGCACCAATAGATGTAAGTCAAAATGCGCGGACGTGGAAACCCATTCCTTTTCACGTTAGTAATTATTCATGTATTAAATGCCATTGTAACCTCTGTCATTAAAATTAAACGAAAATAAATGAAATGCCGAATACAACAATTACAATGTATATGTCAATGTCTATCTTCTAAATGAATTGGCAACATTTGATTTTTGCCAAATATTCATTATTTTTGAAACCTATAGCTTTAAAACAAAATTAGTATTAGTGTTCCTAAATTACTTAAACACAATAATGATATCATTTTAAAAAATAATAAATTTACCCATGCACAGCCCCAAACTAATAATTATTCATTATCCTGCTCTATTCATTTGTTTTAGGCCTGAATGTTATTACCTGCTTTTGTTCCAAAACTAACTCCAAACTTCAAATTTCAAATAACATAACAAGTATCAAATAGACAAATAAATCCATAATGTTCATCAAATCTTTTGAACGACCCCAGCTCTGAGCACTACATTACAACTATAATCAAGTGTTTCCAAATTACTAGCCCCCCCCCCCCCACCCCCCACTGGCCCCGTGCCCCGGTCGCCATACCCGTGGGGATGTGACCGAACTTCAAGGGCAGGCGCGGCACGTCGCAGCACGGGTCGTCCACGTCCAGGTTGTGGTCTGCGGCGAAGCGGCGGTAGTACGCGGTGAGGGCGTGATGCACCGTGCCGTCCCCGCTGCTCACCACGATTCTGCGGGGATAGGGTAATCTGACGTAAGTAATAACCCACTACTAAGTCTGACGATGTACAAAAATAAAGTGCACGCGTTTTTTGGTCTTGATATTGTTCTTAAAAGCTTAGCTTATTCGACGATAAAAAAAATACGTGTATGGCATTTAGGATAAACACTTGCATACCATGGATGATATTTTATCAAAACTGGTGGTAAATTAAATTATTTGTAATATGAACAAAGAGTATTGGTAGCTTAATTTATTAGTTGATTGATTACCCGTCTATTTTTGAAAGGTCGTAGGTAGCAATCACTTCAGACACATGGTTTGGTCCTGTCGTCACTGGAAAAAAAAAAATCAGCTATTTTATACACATCACCAATTATGTATGTATTATTTACATCGATTGATGATGTATCATAGTATGGTTACTCTATAATGATGTGTAGGGATCAGCTGGTAGATATAAGAAAGATTTGATCCCAAAACAATCAAAATGCATGCACTACTGAATATTTTTATCACGTCCATGAAATAGAGGTCAGCATATGTGACACACACCACCAGGTACTGCTTTCTGAAATGTATTGTCAACCTAGGACTAAAACAATATATCTGAAATCATCATATACATGCATCAGGAATTTATAAAAGAGGACTCTCTCATTCATTCCTGATGCATGTAGTCAGCAATTCACATTCACAATTACGTTGGTGCAAAGTGCACGTCCATCACTGTTTTGTTGAAGATTTTACTGTTCTATTCACATGTCTACACACATGTCAACAAACGTGTCAAATCCACTTATAACGACGTACTGAAAAGACATGTCCTTTTGTCATGGATGGCACATGACACGTAAATTACTCGTTTTTTATAGTAAAACTTACCAATGACATCTATGTCTACACCAGCTAAATCAAACAGAGGTCTGACGGTTTCTTCAAACACCGTTACCGTTGTCCCCGTTTTTTGATAGCCACTTTTTGGGTTTAAGAATACAAGAAGACTTTTTGGCCGGTGTTCTGGAATAATAGAATACTGTTGTAATTGCCGACCATTTCATTGTGCAAATTATTAGTTAGCAGCATTAACTTAACATTAATTCGTAGATAGTAAAACAATAGTCACATAATGATAAATATGCGAATGTGTACAAATAATTAGACAAGTGTTAAGTTAGAAATAAAACTACATAAAAATATGATTGTAAAAGGTGGTGGGTTCACTATATTAAAGTAAGTGACCAAAATCGTCACTGAGGTGACAAACCAGAGTTTTTATGGTGCGACAAAATTATTGTTACGCAAGAATCCGGACTAACATGAATCATTGAGGTCAATCGTTACACTTTCAATCAGCTCTGAGTTGTTTGTATTTCCAACTTAGGGACGGTGCAATATTTACCCGACAGGGGGGACCGGTGCTTTTGATTGGGGGACAGGTACTTTTTTCAAGGTGCAAAGTAGGGGGACCTGATGATTTTTCATTCTCGTTGGTCATGGGACGTACGTGTATTTTTTTTCAGCTGCTGAAATCCCACTTTGACGTGAGCGAATCGGTACAAATTATTCACGCGAATATTGATTGGAGGGGACACAGACTTTTTTTTATGAATAGAGGTCATGGGACATCATTTTTTTTCATCACATCAGCATGGGACAAGACATTTTTTCAGACAAGTTTTTCGATATGCACCGGTCCCCCCCCTGCCTGGTAAATATTGCACCGTCCCTTAAGGGTGTTGTTTGCAGATGGACTCACTGTCAATCTTGATGATCGGGCGCAACCAATGAGTAAAGTTTAAAATACAAACTGTGATATAAAACATGGGCCTTACTTTTTGCAGTTTCCCACAGTGCATGTGTTTTTGAGTCCCATTTCTTCATTTCATCTTGGTTGATGTCACACAAAAACACGTGTTGAGCCACTTTCCAAATATAGTCTGGTTGTTTGACTACGTGGTGAACCTCACATTGGCAGGTGTCGCCACTGCACGACCAGTTTAACTTGATTAACTCATTAACATTCCAAAGAAATTCCGGGCGGCGGCGGCGCGGGCGGCGGCGGCGGCGGCGGGCGGCGGGGTCGACGGAGGCTAGGCGGCTAGGAAGGCGGGGGGTCTCGACGGGGGGATCGGGAAGGCCGTAAGACGGGTCGTAAGACGGGGGGCGGCGGGGGATCGCCTCGTAAGACGGGAAGGCGTCGCGGAGCGTAAGGCGGGGGGGAAAGGGGGGGAAGGCGGGGGCGGCCGGGGGATCGCCTCGTAAGACGGGGACTGTAAGACGGGAAGGCGGCCGGGGGGGTCGCCTTTGTAAGACGGTGAGGAAGGTATCGACTGGGGGGTAAGTAACGTAAGGGGGAAGACGGTGGCGCGGTGGGGTCGCCCGCCCGGGGGGCGTGAAGCGGCCGGGATCGCCCGTAAGACGGGGGGAAGGCGTCGACGGATCGCCCCGGGGATCGTCTCGTAAGACGGCGGGGAAGGCGGCCGGGGATCGTCGCGTAAGACGGCGGGGAAGGCGGCCGGGGCGCGAGTGTAAGACGGTGGGAAGGCGTCGTGTCGCCCCGGGGGAGCGGTGATAAACCCCCGGTCGGAGCACCCGACGGTACCGTGCTCGATAAACCCCCGGGATCGTCGGAGCACGCCCGACGGTACCGTGCTCGATAAAGCCCCGGGATCGCCGGGCACGCCCCGGTACCGTGCTCGATAAAGCCCCGGGACCGTCACATCGCTCGTCAGCCCGGGCGTCGCCGGGCGCGGATCGGTAGCCCCGACACGCAGCGGTGCTATCGCGGAAGCAGACCACCACCCGTCCGCTCACCGACACCTGGACCTATACGTAAAAAGCCATTAATCACCGACCCGCCGACCCGCCAGCTGATGACCTGGAGTTATACGTAAAAAGCCATAAATCACAAGTCGCTAGCGCGATGCGCGTAAAAAGCCAAATCACACCTGTTGAGCCAGCTGATGAGCCCCGGAGTTATACGTAAAAAGCCATTAATCACACGTCGACCGCTCACCGACGGCTGGAGCTATACGTAAAAACCCATAAATCACGTCCCCGGATCGACCGAGTCGCTAGTTCGACAAGCGACGGGGCTACGCGTAAAAAGCCATTAATCACGCGCCCGAGCGGGTGGTGTCCCGTACGAATAGCCCGATAAGCCCTACGAAACGAGAGAAGCTAGGATTAGACTGCTCAGCGCGTCTCACCCGTAGCACCCGGAGACTGCCGTCACACGAGCGCGCTCATTAGCCATGACTGACGTCCACGCTTGTGACCCCGATAGAGAGGCTCTCCTGTACGTGTTAGCTAACGTCCGAAAGCGTTATGAAATAGCATTTAATAAAACGCTGGCTTCCCTAGCGATTTTAGACGGCGCTATGGCTCCGTACCCCAACTCACCGCTCGAGCCGTTAGACATGTTCTTCGGTAACGTAGTTAGAGAGTTTAACGAGATGATGAAGGCCTATAAAGAATGGTCGAGCGTGTATTACGTAGTTCGCTTTTTAGAGTCGTAGAGGTCGACAACAAAACGCCTCTCTCTTTAGAGAGGCAATATTAAAACCATCCCCGCCGTTTGAGGCAATATTAAAACCACCCCTCCCTCCTCGAACCGTTAGAGCGGCGAGGCGGCCGGGTTGGACCGGGAGGTACAACCGTTTGGTAATCTCGTTCCCCCGTATATTATCTAGACTCGAATTATATAACCGTACGCGATATACGAATCGAGAATTGGAACCCCCGTGGAATACTCGACTAAAAAAATTACTGGTCGAAAGTACGATCCAGTTAAATATTAGAGGAGTCGTCAGAGTTATAAGGTAGTGCCACGCAGCTGTCGCAGGCGGATAGAAAAGAAAGCCGCCAGAGCTATTTTACATCAAAAACGCCAGCCTCTTAGTAGCGTGCGTCGTGCTGCAAGAACGGGACACGGCCGTCTATAGAAGACCGCCAAAGCTATTAGCGACCACTTAGTAGTACACCACCAGGCGTGAGCGACCGCTCAAAGATCAGAAGAAAAGCCCTCTCGTGTTATTTTAAATGCTCCCCGCCGAGCACCTGGACCCACCATTAATCGCAGAAAAGCCCTCTAGAGTTATTTTAAACGCTCGCCGCAAGCGCCATTAATCCATGACGGTCCTCGGGGGAGGGGGACTTCTCATCATAACACCGCACGCAGCTGTCGCCGCGTCACCAGGGTACCCACGTCTCAAACTCGGAGTTATACGTTCAGAGAGAGAAACGGCTGGCATAGACCTCAACCCGCCAACGCCTGTTACCACCCGCGACTAGGAACCGCGCGGCCCGTCTCACCCGGACCTCGTGCTATCGTTAAAGACTGTTTAAAAAACTAAATATATATAACGTATTCCACAAGAACCCTAACGATTAGAAAAAAAAACAAATGTTTTTTTTTTTTTAAGTCTTCACACTTTTCATTCTCAGTAATACCAATCTTTACGCGGTTATATATATATATATATATATATATATACAGAACATCATTCACACTTTTCACACATAGTAATATATATACGCAGTCCATCTTAAAAAAAACTTCAAGCGTTTCAGTAATATACGCGTCTTTACAAAACATACGCTTTTTTTATTCTCAGTAATACAATCTTTTAAACTTTACCCTCTTTACGGCTTATATACAGAACGTCTTTCACACTTTTTACTCGTAGTAATATATTTACGCCCCATCTTTAAAAACTTCAATTGAGTTCCAGTAATATATACGTATTATCTTTTAAAAAAAAAACGCTTTTTATTCTCAGTAATACACCTTTTAAACTTCACGCTCTTTTGAGTTATATACAGAACGTCTTTCGCACTTTTTATTCGTAGTTAATATATATATATACACACCATCTTTTAAAAAAACTTCACACGTTCCAGTAATATATATCTTCTATACAAAGCGCGAACTTAAAAAAAAATCTACGTTTCCAGAATCTCTATAAAAAGTACAAACTTAACGAAAAAATCTACGTTTCCATAATCTCTCACTTGACTCACGCAGCTGTCAGCCGTTTAAGCTAATAGACCACTTTTACTCATTCCAGCGACACACGTCGCCGGGGGACATCACAGAAAAATAGAGAGACACGCAGCTGACCACCTCTTTATTTCGCTTTCGTAGAGGAAAGCGAAGCAAATAATCTAAACACCCGTCTCGCCTCACCGGGGGTAAACGTTTACGCTTACCATTGCACCAAGCGATTTTTTAATCTATACATTCTCGTTTTACAGAATTACGTCTTTATATTGCAATACAGTACCGTTATATGAGGTTTAAACCCGACCTTATTTTCGAAATAACGGCGTAAGTTTTGTAATTTAAAATCGGTTAATAAAAACGACTTCCCGCGCAGGCACCGAACGCGGCTAGGGTAAAATGTCGTTTAAAAAAACTATATCATAACGTTCCCCTTTAACCCGGTCTGAGGGAGAGACCCAGCGCCTTTTCTTCAAAGCCTCAGGGGGTGAGACGGTAAATCACCGTTTAAATATTGATACGGATTATAGCACGGAAGCCGTAACTTCCGCACCTCAAATATTCCTGTTAATATCGACAACGCATATCAGTATACGTTTGCGATAGCGATTTTTTTAATCTATACATTCACGTTTTCAAAATTTCGTTTTTTATACCCAAATCCCGTACCGTTATATGACATTAAAATCCCGGTTTTATTTTGAAATAATGAGGTAAGTTTTGTAATTTAGAATCGGTTAATAAAAACGACTACCTCGCAGGTGCGAACAGCGATGCAATAGGGTAAGACACCGTTTTAAAAAACTATTTCATAACGTCTGCCTTCAAACTCCAACTAATAAAATATACGGATTAAAAAAAAAAAAACAAACCCATCCGTAGTTTATAGGGTGTATCAGACTCGCATTCTGGACGTGATACAATAACGCGTATTATAGACAGCTGTGCGATTATGACTGTCTTCCAAATATTGAGACAGAAAAATCAAATGTAGTTATTTGACTAATTTAAAACTAATTCTTTAATAACCGCAGGGTAGCTTAATAAACCGTGTGCAAGAGGACCCCCACCTTATGACGCGGGTATTACACCACAGTATAAAAAAAAAGTTGATATTTAAACCGATTTAGATTTAAAGAACACAGTGCGCATGTATTATTGACAGCGACTGATCGCCACTGTCTTCAAAATTTAACTAGTAGTTGTTTGACTTATTCATTAAATTAAGAATTGCTGTCAAGTCTATAAATTATGAATCATCAATAGTTCATTGAGTAATTCATTAAATTAAGAATTGAGGACAATTCGTTAAATTAAGAATTGTGTCATTTCATTATATTGTAACACAAAGAAAGAAATTCTTTAATAACAGGGGTATAGCTTAATATACGGTGTGCAAGGGCATAACGTCTGCGATCTTAATACATATCGCAATAAAAATGACGAATCTCGGTTTTTTTTCGGACCAAAACACGGTTAATAAATATGGTAAATATATTCAATTGCGTTATACCGTCATCGAGTCACCAGTACCATTTTTTCTCGCCGTCTAAGACAGATAAAGACAGATAACGGGTTTGTATCTATAAACCCGTTCCAACGGAAATTGGTAGACACATTTTTTTTTTTTCGCGCCCTGGAGAACTAAGGTTTAAAAAAATACAAAGAATTTTATTTTAAAAAGTTTTTTAACAACCCGTTTCGACGAAAATGGGGTTCCCTACGGCGTTGTATAATTTTATTTTAATTTTTTTTTTCTAGGGGGTCGAGGACGGCGGTAAAAAAGACACCATGACGAATAGGAGACCGCGGCAGCTAAAATTGACACCATGACGAATAGGAGACGGCAGCTAAAATTGTCGGGGTATACGGGCGGGAACGGATTTCTGACGTAAGTTTATTATAAAGAGCTTTCCCCCTCGAGAATTCACGTATTGGCCTGAAACCATCCGGTTTTAGAATCAATCTTACCTCTGTTAATTCTCTTCCACGAGACTGGCTGTGATTTGTCACGACCGGGCGCGGGCGGAGGAAGGGGTGGATGCCTAGACCTGTGAG
>CM032662.1:18112014-18137640 GCA_019095985.1 Streblospio benedicti
TGTCTGTGACTATAATAATGAGTTGTGCACAGCACGGAAGAATATGTCAACTTGAGTGCTGCAAAACTGTCAAATGGTGCGTCCAAACTTAGACGCCCAAGCGGTCTTTTATGTAGCGGAAACATTATAGATTTGGGGTATTTATAGTGACTCATGTCAATTGCGGCGTCCCAAATGTGAGTGTCGTTTTCTTTGTAGAAACTAATATCCACATAGGGCCATCTCCAGGGGTAGCGGCTCGTCTGCTGGCCTTTTAGGGAGAAGAACTTCAGACGAGGACCCGCGTACTCGCAATGGTAGTCTTCTGATATCATGTTCAGCTCTCGTGATATCAAACCTACAAGATATAGATGAGTATGTGAGTGTATATTTCATCAATGGTTGTATTACATTTTCAACAATGAAATATAATATGGAATTATGGTGTGTAGCCCAGGTAATTGACGTTATCGAATGTAAACAAGCAACTCATATTCGGTCGTACCTTCATGCCATTCGCCAAAAGGATATTAATTACAAAGGAGTTTATTATATTTCAATTAGCTTTGCAAAATTCCACTATTTAAAGCTTATTGAATTATAAAGGTGTAAAAACCATTGATTTAAAAAAAAAATCTTTCAATAAGTATATTGTTACAACGATGAGTGATGCTGCTATTCAAACGTGCCGATCTAATCATTTCTCCCAACCCACAGAACAATAAAATCTCCAAACTATACAACTATAAAAGCTCTAAAACTCTATAAACCCGCCCCTGCCCCTTACAAGGCTCATATCAAGTGGCGGCGGTACTCACCGCGTCTCGTCTGCGGGATGAACACGTCGACGTCGTCGTCCCAGGGCACGAGGCCGTGGTGGCGCCACGACCCAAGCAGCGAGCCGCCGTACAGCACGCACGGCACGGACACGCGCCAGCACGTGCTCCACAGCTGCGGAGACACGCGGAAAACATCGTGAGAGTGGGTGTTGAAGGGTGGGATGAGTGGTGCCATGTGGTGATGTGATGTGGTTAAAACTAGGGGCACAACTGGGGGGGGGGGTATTTTGGTAGTGCAGTTTGTTTATTTTTCTCGTGTGTGTCTACGGCAGGTAATGACATACTGTCTACTAACGTACTGCCTCCGTACAGTCTACACATGGCTACGCCGCTGTATAATATGTCGTATTACAGGGTATAGTGGAAGCTTTCACTACTGTCTCTGTACTGTCTAAAATGACGTACATTCGCTGCATTATGACTATATATACTGGACCCGCACTGCTCTGCACGGTCTCCATGAGTTTTTCGCAGGAGAGACTCCAGGGAGGCAGGACGTCCAGATGTGCCCTAGCCTTAGCATACTGCTGTAACGTTTTGTTGAAAACAGTGCTAAGAGGTTCAAGTTCGATTTTCTTGCAATGTTACACTTATCTGACTTTAATTTGATTTGTAGACATTAAGAGGGGGGTAGGAAAAGCAGGGTTATTGAATTATGTATAGTCTGTGAAAATAGACTAAACGCTAAG
This sequence comes from Streblospio benedicti, assembly GCA_019095985.1. Taxonomy (NCBI): domain Eukaryota; kingdom Metazoa; phylum Annelida; class Polychaeta; order Spionida; family Spionidae; genus Streblospio; species Streblospio benedicti. The sequence continues at coordinate 18,113,522 of CM032662.1, forward strand.
GGATATTAGGCAGTATTGCTTCTCTATTGCCTCTTTATTGCCGAAGTCCCATGGCGAAATTGGGGATCAGTGGGTTTCCGGTGTGGCGAAAGTACCACGCGTTTTAGGCAATATGAAGACAGAATAGAGGTGTGAAACTTCTTCTACAGCTAATTTAGCAATGGCCTGTCCGTACAGTACGGAGCGAGTACATCAGGACTTAAGTTGTTACATGCCATGGACACCAAGACACGGGTGAAAACGTATTGACTGCTAAAATATCCGCACAGCCGATTGTGCCCTTGGCTTTAGTGGCTAAATTCTGAATGCGCTCCAGAAAGGTCTGGGTTTGTTGGGGTTTTTTTTCGTAAAAAACGCTATTTTTGAGAAATGTTGCTGATTAATTGCATAGCAGTCAATGAATGTTAACTTTGTAGATAAACAATGTTAGAAGAAGGTTCTACTAAGTACTGTAAACTCGTAGTTTATTTTTACCTTTTCTGCCAAATCCATGAGAATGTCCCTCTCACTCTCAGATAGCACAGGCTGGAACAGCGTCATGTTGTCAGTTATGTCTTCAGATCTGATGTCTAGAAACACGCGTTTGTCTTTGGTGCTGTTTTTTGTTTGTGACTCCGGTGTGGCCAGACTACGTATGCTATTTCTGCTGTGGTTCTTTCGTGTTCTACCGGTACCGCTAAACGGGTTATATCCCAATACATCTCTACGCCTTCTGTCTTCTGTCCGTAATTGGACCTCAGTGGAACCCTCTTGCTCGTGATTTGATTGTGAGCCTTCCTTTGGGTTGGTGGCCAACAATATCATTAGCGTGTACGCAATGAGAAGGAGCAGACATAGCTTAAGTACTAGCCGCCAACAGATCCTTGCAACCTGCATGGTGTTCTGTTACATTTTTCAGTTAATATGTTGTTGTTTTTCCAGTCCTTGCAGATGGAAATCAGTACATTGATTTTTAGGAATAGGCCTACATGTTAACAGATCATAGCATACGCAATTATTCATGCAAGGTTCCCATCGGGCACCATACCTATAAGCAATTTTAATATTTCCGCGGACACTCTTCTATTCAACATGATTCGTAAGTTTCCAACAATCTACGTGTTTAACATGCCTGTGCTAAGTTTGTTATTTACTATTTCACATCATTTATTTGTGTTAAGAGATTGGGAGCACAAACACTGTTAAGGGCTTCACAGGATCCACCAAAGACCAAATGTTTCTCTCTTTTTTCTTCTTCATTGGTTCCTGGTACACATACAACTTTCATCTAGTTTTTTTTTGTTCCACCCGGAGGGTCCTTTCAGTGTTCTGCAAAACATATAACACACCATTAGATGTATTTATCAAGATATGCATTATTCGTAAACCTATTTACAATAATTGATAACGGTAAAACGGTTGCAGAAATTAGTCTCATAAACTATAGTTGAAATTTAATATTTTGTGATCTGCATTAGAACAACGTCTAAAGGCCTCATGTTTCTCACAGGTCACTGAGTAAAAGCAAAAGTCGCCTGCTCGCCCGAAGCATTAGTTTTATTGTCAGTATCATTGATATTGCCTCTTATGGGTGACATAAATTACGGCTTCTGTCTGCAGAGTATCATTCTAATCATGAGATATGGCTCTTTCCGGTGGCACCAACACCCATAAAAGCATCAGCAATTGTTTCAATGTTGGTGACGTCAACTTCCAGACGTCAACACACCAAATTGAAAATTTCTACATTAGCAGCATTCTCACAACATAGACCTTTCATGGAAAATCGGTACAACGACAGTGATAATATGGGATTATTTAAATTGCTTTCTAAATGACCAATAAAATTCGTCAGATTTGACAGCAAATGCCGTAGACGTGTGATAGCAGATATATCGTGTGGTCAGCAAGGCACTCGTTTGCTACCCTCAATCAAAGGTGTATGCACGAATGAAACATGATATTACACACCACATGTGAACATTCTGATATGTACACCAACAGATAGCGCACGCCTATCAATATGCGACCCTTTGTGACTCGGTTTGCTCAACACTCACCCTCTCACTTGCTGGCTACAAGCTCAAGTCCATTATCACCCGGCCAATGAAGGACATAGACTAGGAAAGGCACAATGGTATATGTGTACCATCACAGAACTAGTTTAATATCTAGCATGTGGTTACGTGGGACTATATCTAGAAAAGGGATCAATCACAAGGGGATGAGCATAGATAAGCATCAAACAGAGCCAGCTTGTTACCTTGAGCACAATTCCAGCTTCAACGTGCGCCAATGTCAAGCTGTCTAGTCTTAAACATGCCAGAGAATAGAGCAAGAGAGTTATGTTAACGTCTGCCTCGAAATGTTTGTCAAAGCTAACGAAGAATTCATCATTTGGCCAACATCAGGACGTTTTTCTTAAACAGACATACGTTGTCCACCCTAAAACTTGATTTAATGTTATGATAAATTGCACACTGGTGCTGCACAATGGACAATGCGGTGGGCATAGAACAGTTAGTACCCTCCTGAATATTGCACAGTCGCCATTCCTGTTACTCTCACGGGAGTTAATTTTGTTCATATTTCACACTCGTTTGGACTTCCATATCCCTTTATAAATATCTGGTGTCGTGTTGCCAACTCATTCATACTGTACAACATAGCATTATACATAATTATAGGCGCTTTTGTAATTTTATCCATACCTCCTATGGACCAAACTGATTGCAAATAATCATATGTAGATGTAACTACCAACTTAAACGTGTGAAGATTGGGGGTCCCTATGGACGTATACATCTGAAATCGACTCAACTATCTTGAGACTTTGGTAGGCGAATCTCTATACTTCATCCCCCGGGTTTCATCATCAAAAGAATTCTTACAGAATTTTGAATAGAGATTTGTTTGAAGAGGTTAATCACTCACGGTAAGTGACAAGTTTATCAGCAATGCCAGTAGCGTGGCAAACATATGGGTGTCTTTTTGGCATACGCGATTAGATAAGAAGTACTGGCCAACTCACTTCTTGGCATCACTTGATACATGTTAAGATGCATAAGTCACAACAATTAAAGACAGATATGAAGTACACAGCCCACATGTGTGTGTAATTTGTATGTTTATAACGATTCGCATGTGTGTGTCTGTGATGCATAAACTCCGACATGCATTCCCATGCCCCATTGGCCATCTAATTCAAATTTTGGCAGCGAAAGCTAAAATCTATATCATTAATATTCTTATGGGCATCGTCTAAAGATGACATCTTTTTTGGCATGCGCCACAATTACGTCATAATAGAATATTTCAGTTCAATGTCATGAGTTTTGATTAGTTTAAAAGTATTCTGAATGTTACAAATATTCTCAGAGTATATGGAGACCATTGAAACCATAACACTACACCCATTATTTCTACTCCACTTTCAGCAGTAATACTGACTCTACGAGCAGGTGCATAATAATTCAATTATAGTGACATTCCAGCAATCCCTGCTCTAAATACACCAGATAGCTCGCTATCCTGGTTATCTCATTTCTCGTGGCTTCAATTGACATTTACAATATTTAGCGCATGATATGATTGCACAAAAAATGTGCCACATTTTGCACTGATTTCAGCTATTTTGTTATTACTTCCAATGCGAGTTTTTGTCTTTTGGCGAGAGTATCTTTTTCAAAATGAATATGGATAGGAAATTACAATTACCATGGCAGATTTCTTTACTGTATTCCGTGTGACAATGTCTGCCAAAGTCAATGCGTGATGCCAATATTTAAAATGTATATGAACATACTATGTATGCTGTATTCTTGAAAGCATGTATCCTAATTATATACACAAATTTCGTCGGCTGTTATATGATTTAGTACCCGAAAGGTATCCATTGGGGATATTCAGGTAAAAGATGATTTCCATACGATTCCATATCTCTCAAAACATAAGCAATCTCTAACTAATCCAGTCACATGTCTTATCTTGTCATCTCTAATCAAGCGGTACGCGCATCTTAATCCTGCAGCAAGTAGCAAAGACTATGCTAACCTTGTATCAATGTCTACATCTCATATACACAGCTCAGATAAAGTGTACACCATGTGTCAACACATAGAAAGTACACCACTCGCCTAGACTTTTTGCTCCAGAGGAACTTTCTCTCAATTCTTAAGGCTCAGGAGAGGGGTCCTCCAAGTAATGAAATTGAAAGTGACCATGTTCGTATGATTTCCTGTAGTTGGAACCACTTTATTTGCATACTAAGTACAAATTAAAGTATGTGTATACATATAAGTTTCTAGCAAAATGGCTATTTATAGGTAATGAATGTAAGTTGTCGAAAGTTACAAACGCATATATTATATAGTAGTTTCGGATTTTGTGGTTTAGTTAGAAACAAAGCAATGGGTACATAACACTATAATAGAGTAAGAGAACTAGATATTATTATCATTATAAAAAAACTAAAGATATCTGATTGGTGATGTCTTACTATTTCATATTGCAATTTGAGTAAACTCATAATGTATATCCTCTAATAATAAAGTTTATACGGACAATATGGATAGCTTAGTACAAGAACCACATCTGTTAGGACATGGAAGGTGGTCCTGGTCCTTAAGTAAACCACACGAAGCAGATGAGGAAAATTTGCTGCTTGTTCATGTGTGTAACGATTGTTGTGAAGGACTGTGGATGTAGCGTTTTAAACACCACAAATCAGTGTGGAATGTGTATATAATTAAACAAGTCATTGTTTAATTCTGGTTCAACTGTACAGACTTCTGACCAAACAGTTTACTGGTTGATTTGCTGTTTTAAAAGAGCGGCATTCATTACAATGGATGTGCAGAAGCAGTTGTCACTTTGTTTACTAGTACTTTTTTGTCTAGACTAATCGTTTCATTTCAGAATTCGTTTCATATTTTACTTAAGTAGTTTCAGTTATAAAGATACTACGAGTATATTTCAAGCTACCACACATTTTGTATTTTACAAGAATATACAAAAATCGTGATGCTATAATTTTATTGTTTCTGCTTAAAAACAGTAGCAATTGTTATAGAATATCGAAAACAAAATACTATCGATACACGTTAAGGCTTTCCCAGGCATCTATTGAAGCAATTATTTCACTCATCATATAAAACCGACACACCCCCAATTATGCAAAAGCTTATCTCTCGTCTGCTAAGCAGCCACATAAACAAAATTCCACCAGTAGTGCACTACAATAACTGTGCGCACCGGACATAATCACGCCTGGTCGTAATCCCCTGACCTTCCAACTCACATAAACAAGTATAACATGATGAGCAGACAGACAGTATGGATGCAGTACACTCCTAGCGCTATTTCGTTATCGCCGACAAACATTCCATACCCGGCATGTCAGCTAACGTTCCATTTTAAAACAAAAAGTTCAAACGAAGTTCGTTATATAAGATTTTTCTCTTGTAGAAGTTGAGTTTGTGTTCAGTCTTGGTTCTATCGTTGCGTGCAACAACAGCACAGAGGATGGGCCCGTGGCTGAATTCGGCCGAGTTGAACAAGAATGAAAGACACTTGCGCTGTTCCAGTCTTAGGCTGAGGTGAACCCTCCAGGAGAATTTGCCAGAAGAAAAATATCGGCTGAAATGTGCTAAAATATGATGATTTTCAACTCTTCGTGGGCTTTAAGTCGTGAAATAATGCTGGTCATTTTGTTCATTCCATTTTATCACTTCTATTCTCACGAACAAAAAGAAAATTTAAACAACGCCTGAAACAAGCGTTGCATGTGACTTCAATACAATGAATAGTTGGTTGCGTTTGTAAGTTTTATTTTGTTTTGTTTTTCGTTTTATAACTAATATCATACTTTATAGTTTTTACATGTATTGTCTGCGAAATAATAGAGTGTAAATGTTGTTTTTACACACAATAAGTTGTGAGCGCAATGACAGATTATTATATTATGAAATAGGGGAATTAAAGGTCCTAACACACATCAAAATATGTGGAAACCAATGGCAGACCCAGGTTTTTGGAAAAGGGGGGCACTTAAGGGATTTCTTACGTGCGATCGATGGTGGACGTGTAAAAAAACCCTATAAAAATGAAATATTTTGGTGGGAAAAGAGGGGCGCACGCCCCCTGCGCCACCTGGATCTGCCTATGGAAGCCACCCACCCTGCGTTAAATTTTGTCAGCATGCTCCTAATTATGAAATATTTTGCCCCCAAAAATCGGGCATACCTCACATACCCTACTGTCCACAAACCCTTCTCTCCAGCTGATCTACCGTTACACTGTGAAAATGACCTGTGGCTGTCCATGAGATCTGACCAATGTCCTTCCTCCCGGTAAAGTTGTACTTCTACAAATCCACAATTAAGCCTAGACCCGTGGCGCCGCTATCATTGGTTGTGTTGTGACGCTCAAATCAACTTCAACCTCGAGACTTGGACGGAAAGCAACGTGTCCACATGTTGTCAATGTCAAGTTTGTCATGCGTGTTGCGACTAGTACTTAAAGGTTTACGTCCTTACTCATCAAATAGTGGTTTAAATCGTCTTACAGCAAACCACTCACATCAAATATCATGTGTTTAAATCTAATAGGCAGATCCAACACTTCATTGTCTTAGCGTAGTTGGCATGTCTGCCATCGATCGCGCACATGCATGAAACCCATGAAGTCGCTTAAGTGTGCCCCCTCCCCTTTCCAAAATCCTGGATCTGCTAGTGTAAATGGACACGCTGAAGAGCAAATGAGAATATGCTGCTAGTACCAAATTTAAATACTGTAGAACCTCTCTAATAGGACCACCTTTGGGACCCGTGTTAGGTGGTCTCAATAGAGAGGTGGTCTCTATACAGATGTTCATTTTGGTGGCTTTATGAAGGTTTGGGGCCGTGAAAAGTGGTCTTATTATACAGGTGGTCTCAATAGATAGGCGGTCTTAATTGGAGGTTGTACTGTAGATACCGCAAGTTAAGACTGACAGCGCAGGTGAGATACGCATGACGATTGTAGACGAGCAATATAAAGTATTGTGTGGTGGGTTAGTTGCGGTCGACAGGTGGTAGTGGTTGAAAGTACAAAATATCAACCCATGCCTATTCTATTCAAACATAACAATACATGTAAAAGAAACTGAAGTTCAGCAAGCACATTCAATAATTGTGTCCATGGACAGCTGTCTCGTGGAAAACACAAGTTGTTTGAACAGTTGAGTTTGTCACTTGACCACTTTCACATTTTTAATAGTCTGTTAACCTCGGGCCAATTCTAAATACTTCCGTGGTAATAAAGTTTCCCACGTTTGAAACACTCTCAGTGAAGTTCTGTGTGAAGCAGGAAATTAAGGCTGCACTGCGTATCAACCAATGCATGCCAAATTGACCTGTTCATTGTTCACGTATTTACATGCTATTTGGAATGGTGCATACAACTGAAATATATCATGTTACGGGTTCCACTTATTCCCATTAATGTTCGCTAGGCTAATAATGCATAGAACCGACATTCTCTTCTAAATTGCGCTGTCTATGTCTCTCCTTGAAAATCAGCTAACTTCTGTTGTGTGTAGCTTAATTGCTGCAGATTTATGCACGTGATTTCTACTTCATATATAAACGCCTGAAATCAGATGTTGGCAAAACTCTACGTAACATGCCAAACATGCACCCTATGTGTAGAATGCATATGAATAAGAATGATGGATGTCACCCTCATCTTTGAAATAGCGCCAGTGTATGCACAGTTCATTATATAGTCATTGCATCTCCCTCCATGCATAGATTTAAAATAAAAGCTTTTTTTCTTCTTTTTTTGTGATCTAGACGTTTTCTCTTCATAATAGCATCCGTGGTTAATAGTCCGCGAAGTTATGCAAATTTGCAAGAAGAAAAAAAGACAGAAGTAATGTAGTTAATGCAACTGTGCAGTTTAAAAGACATGTCCCTTACAATTATTGTCACGTTTGCAAGTGCCGATGTCCCACAGTGAAAATTTAGGTTTTGGAAGCATTGGAATACACAAGCACAACTACTAGCAACTGCTATACTTATCCCATCGTTCCACACAATTACATGAATACATATGGTCATTGGTATCTGGTCATAAATAGCCTAATGTTGGTGTAGTGTGAGTTGGTACAAACTGCAACATTGCCAATGATATGTATTTTGCGCTACTGCATACGAACAATTGAACCACTATGTTGAATTTGATTGCTTTATGTGGCAGAATTCTATGGTATCAACTAAATACATTGGATGCCATGTACTTTGGTTTTATTGCCTTCAGTATATATGGTGAACACAGGGCAAATTAAGAATAATCTAGAGAATAGCACTTTACATCTTTAATGCAAAAATATTCTTCTACTTATGCATTAAAAAGGAAAAGGAAGCTCTCACACATGGTTGCTTTTTTGCTGCATATAGCGCATTGCATATTCGTTAAGATTTTGTCTCATTGTCAGTTGACGATTATACCAATTTCTACACTCGCAGTGTCTTGAGATTCTTGGATTTAGTGGTATAGCATTGGTTGTATAGCACGGGAGCATATAACATTTCATGTGTATGTCCAACAAATACTATTGCATGTTATGGAATTGTTTAAACAGCCAAAACACAATTTAGATAAAACTACTTCTTTTCTACAAATGGAATATTGTTATCTCGAGACGTTTTGTCCCGAACAAGGATAACAAAGTAAAATGTCGTTTGTACAATGTTGCGGATGTGAAGATATACAAATGTGTAATGTTAAGCCATGTAATTATAACTACTACAGTTAGGAAATTGTAATATCAGCAAAATCGCTGGAAGACGAATGATAATGTGATTGTGGGAATATATATCTAAACTCATTGTCCATATACATGTATTTAAATCCTAGCACATTCGGATTTTACCAAAACCCAGGTAGTGGTGGACACTGATCATGTTCCGTGAGGCGTGTAGGTGTTTTTGCCCCATCGTGAGCATAGTGTGCCACATGCTCCTTCAAACAGTCACCTTGGTGATTGGTAAGTAATCACTAAGTTTGCATTCAACTTTTTCCAGTGTTGCGTACATGATACCTCACACTCAGCTGTCATCTTCATGATACATGCATCGTATGCGTTGATCGCCACAAATGTTAGATATCTTACTAACTCACGGTATATTTCCTCATAATTGAATAGTATTAATTAAGAATTTCGCCCCTGATCGAATACACGGCGATTGTGTGTTAATATTTAGCTTTTGGGGCATAATAGCACCCACAGTGGCATTGTCAGAATCGTAGTATGATATAATCTTTATATTATATTGAATGTATGCTCTAATTTTTACGGACCATGGAAATATAGACGTCTGTTCAGAAAGAAGATGAGGTGAATTTACAATTCCACAAAGATAACATAAATTTCACATGAGAACCACAGTTTTGATATGATGCAATAGAACCAAATGTCACCACATACATGTACATTGTATGAGTTCTCCACATACCTTATACAATATATCAAAAGGGCGCTATGAAAAAAGTTTCAAATTGGTGAGTGGTTAGGTGTCCGAGTTTTACTCCGTCTAGACCATTTACTGAGCAAGATTAATAAGTAAAGAAAATCCAACACTGAAGTATGTATAAAGTCAAATGAAATTAATATTTTCCTGTGGCGTTAGCTAAATTTCATAGCCACCTTGATATACAACAAAACTAATCCGAAATAGGCCTAATGTAGTCCACCATTCATACTGCTACAAGGGAGCCCAATGGCCTTGCTCGTTCGACCCCTTGCGTGTCTTCCAGAAAAAATAATTATAGTGTGCATCCATTGCATGATTTGTTCTATATATCAATATTTTAAATCTAAAGAAAACAAAACTTTCTATAGTTGATAGACCACATATGTTGTTGCAACATTGAATTATCCCTCGTTCATTTTCAGGATTGACGTTCTTCTACCAGTGTCCCATCGTGCGATGGATCCCTCAGATTTACCTTCTTCTCACACCCACAAATAACTTTGTGTATGGTCTCCTGATGATGTTTGTCGCGTGTAATGCCTACTATGGGAAGAATCACTGGTGTGTAATTGCCGTGCCGTTGACTTTCCTCATCCTGGTCATGCTGGGGAGCCAGATCATTGGTAAAGACATTATTCCATGAAATGCATATGGCGAAGGTCATGATAATGCAGAAAAAAAATAGTGTCATAATTTTCCGGGGAGGGTGGCGCAGGGGCTGCCCCCCCCCCCCCCCCGCCTTTCCCACCAAAATACTTCATTTTCATAGGGGTTTTACACGTCCGCCATCCATTGCGTGTACAAACCCTGGATCTGCCATTGCATTCATTAAAATGTCATCTCATTATTGCGATCACTTTAGACCAGTCCCTGTGTGGTCTTGACTGTTAGGTAATTTAAGGCATATATATTTTTAACTATAATCTGAAGTTTATATTGGGATTGTCATACACTTTAATTTGTTTTTTTTCAGGATCTTATTGGATTTGGGGTGTTTATCGTCAAGTTACTTATGAGCTACCGACAACCAACAATACACTGTTCAACATTTCGGACCCTACGTCTCAAAAGTACATGGAAAATTCAACATATTGTCATGAAGTTTGTTTTGTATTTGCGTTTGCTGTGAACATTATAAACTGGGTGTTGGTGTTTTGGCATTTTTACGTGGGACTGGGAGGGAAAGATGCCATAGAGACGGTGAAAAGGTTTGCAGTGGCTCCTTTGATGATGTGTGACTTGGGCTTAGAGCAAACTTTAGCAGAAGATACGTGGATATATACCAAATAATTGTGTGGTTGCATTATGGACAGGACGCATGACGGTCCTGTAACTTGGAGCCTGAAACTGGTGTACTTTTTTATTTCATTGTAACAGGTCGTTGCATATATCCCTGCTGCAACTATCCAATGCTGCCCTGTGGCGGTTGATAAATATTACAAGTGCTTATCTTACTAAAGCTCTGATATAACGATCAAATAACAATGAAACATATTTTTATTTTATATTACGATATTTCAAATATAAGTGAATATACTTTTTCACGGTAATATCGCTTGTTGAGAATATGTAACACCATTCTTTAGATAATTATGTATACAAATCTAGACGGAAATCCTATTACGTAACATTTTCCATCTTTATTGGTGCAAACTTTGCATTTCGTGTGGAAAAAGTAATTGTCTTGCCCGTTGTATTTCTCATTACAGATTGAATTGTGACGGGTTGAGGACTGCACTCATTTTTATTGAATCCCTAAAACATCGAAATAAAATAGTTTGTATAGCAAAATCTGGCCTGGAAGTGGGTGATAATTTTTTCTCAATATTTTCAATTATCAATTGTGAGCTATTGGTACAATAAATTTCAGTATGATAATCCAGAATTTTATGATTGAATAATTTTGTTGAATAAGAGCAGTTGTATGCTGTATTTGTAGGCCTAAATATACTGGTAAATTAACATCACTTTTTATGATAATACGGAGCAACAGACTGAATCTATCATCACTATGATTTAAATAAGGATATGATGTTAATATATTACTACGAGAATGCACAAGGAATAATGTACTTTATCTTGCAGTACGTAAAGAAAATTTAACCAGGTTTCCTAAGTAAGGTTGATCATTTTATCCTGACTCCCCATTTCAATCACGTGATTGAAAGAAAAGGTGTCGAGTTACAATTCATGAAAACTGAAACAAATTTGTTCCGAACCTGTGACTGAGGAATATCTCTGGTTCCTGACGCTTCCAAGATCATTAGGGATATATAGAAAATTGGTTCATGGTGAAGGTGAGAAACTAATTGAATTGTATCCTTGATACAAAGTCTTTTTTTATTTCCACTACTATTTTGTATCTTTTGATTTTATAATCTTTTTCATGTTTCTGGTTTAAAGATCCTTGTATATTATGTATGCATGGAGACGGCTCAAGTTGCATTTTGTCATATCATGCATCCATTTAGAATCTATGCCGAATATTTTTCATTTTTTAAATAAAATATGTTTAAACCAAATGTTATTGGATGATGGTCTGATAAATGAAAGCACTTATTTTTATGTATTTTGTAAATGAACTTTTAATATTTCAATCAAAGTTTATGAGACACCATATGAAATAAACGATACTTTTCTAATTGCCCAATTATAAGCTGATACTTATTATTGTGCTTTATCAACTGGTATGTTTACTTGATAATTTCGATATAAGGAATCAAAATATTTTTTGGCAAAATTGTTTGTTTTTGATTCATCAAAATTGTTCTAGTGTTATTTCCCAAATTGGTGTAATGTTACATATATACGTTTTTATTGGCTTCTCTCATCTGCACATGATCTGTCTCATGATCAATGTCTATTTCTGTTGCAAGTTTTTATATACGGAATAACAAGTTGTAGTTGATAAAGGTAAACAGTAAACTTTATAGGTCAAATAATGGCCAGTAACAATATTATTTGTTGTTACAAGTTGTTTTGTTTTTACTTGTGTGAAATATATTCGGACATTGGCACTATAATAAATAGACTAAACAAAATTAAACTAAACTGTAAATTTAGCATAGGATCTTTCTCCCATGTCAATAATTAGCCCACGGGAGTGAGAGAACCGAGCCCACAAAACTAATGTGTTTTGCTCACCAAACAATGATATGGATCCCCGGGTGTGGATATTTAAATAGACAGAAAACAAATGAAATTTTTATTGTTTTAGCTGACCACGGGAAAAAGGGCATCTGCGTGAATAATTTTGGGTATCCATATCGAAGATTTTTGTGAGATAGATATGGAATAATTACATATCAATTATACTGGCAATTGAAAATAATTACGTCAGAGTAGACTACTGGTATAAGTAATGCACCCGGTGCTGATCGTTGCGACCACACGCATCGCATGCACATTGCACCACCAATGACTGGTTAAAACCAGATACGTTTCCGGACTTACAGTTCCTATACGTGATAGCCGGCTGGCTCGTGCGCAATATTTATTGCTATATTATTCAGGATACTGAAAAAAATATATAACAGAAAACAGCAATCAAACAGTACAGTTCCTTCTTGCGAGAACAAGAATAATGTCTACCATTAGTCACTGTCTACAGATGATCATGGAATCAGCCCTAAAGAAGCAACAGGTTGCTGACTTTACTGGCCAAAGAGGTAATTCTTAAACTATGTTTTAAATTCTATCGCATGGTAAATATAATTTTACACAACTTTTAATTCATAACTGAATTGGATACAACATCAAATCACTTTGGAACGCAATAGAAACATGAAATGAAATTGTTTTACTGAATCAATTTCTCACTGCTGACTCACAGCGCTCACTTCTTATCTACGTCATCGTGACGGCACATGGTATACCAGTGAACAATGATTCGTTGTGGTAACGTTACATTCTGACTTATTGGTAATACCATTGGTAATAGCACAAATACGCCTTACAGGGAATGGGTTGTTACGTGGGAGAGAAAGGTTTGCTATTAAATGGCCCTGGTAATCCTATGAATGACTCAATAGACACTTCAGGGGAAAAGGTGTGAGTTTTAATGCAAACATGCAGGAAGTTTTCTAATGGCCCGACTGCTTTCTACTGCTTTTATGGCTCAGTTTTATGGGTATTTATGGTATTGTTTTAGAATAGGAAAGGAAGAAATCTACTACCCAGTTATTTTTGATTAAGTGAATATTATTCTTTTAGGAGATGAATTTGATGTGCCATGGGTGCCAATCTACCATAAGTCTAAGAGGATTTCACATCTCCCTAGTAACATTCAGCTTACGCCAGAAATCATTGGAACCATCGATTATATGAAGGTAACACTCGTCAGTTTTTCTTGTAGTGAATTTGAAATTTTGCCATAGAATTTACTTTAATACAGAAGCACACATCCATATCTAAAAATCTGATAACAAAATCACTACTTTCCAGTTGAAGCACATCCCTGCAATGTGGGGACTATTTGCCGCTGCTGCTCAGAGAGGCGACAATGTTGGAATGGATGAGTTCACCACTCGTGAGCAGATGGAGGACCTTATGTATTGCTCTGAGGCTTTCTCTGTTATCAACAGGTATATCCTACTCCTGGTTAAACATAAAATTGTTGTGTCATCGATACTACTAAATTGAAAAAAGTGATCAATATTTTTTGAAAATTAAAATCTAGAAAATAATGAACCCACTCCCATATTACAATCATTATCTGCAATTAATAGTGTATTGTCAAATTTTGGTGAAATATTTACAGATGATGTAATATAGAAAAATAAATTTTATTTAATTATGAGCAACAGCTCCTGCATTGTGAGTGAAAGTAGCATGAAGATCAGTTGAATGGGTGTCTCGCACATTCAATATTGAACATTCAGTGGGTTGGTGCTCTAGTTACATTGACTTTATATATTTGATTAGAAGCTATTTTGTCAGGATGAATGGTGATCTTGTGGGAGCAATTGTGATTACACCATGGATGCAGAGATCTAATGCACCCCGCAATGCCAGGCTCACTATAGTACTCTCGTCAGATCTAACAAACACAGGTAAATCAAATTTTCAGTGATGTATCCTTTTCTGTTTATACAGCCATGACCTATCAAAATTGATGATATGCACTCATACCAGTATGTTTATCTGTGTGTATGTATGTATTTTAGATGCTTTCTCAAAACTTGCGGCAATAGCTGAGAAGTTTGCAGTTGATCTTGACATTGGATATGAAGTAAGTTGTGTTGAAAATTTTCATATTTTGATTACATTTCTCAATTATTTGCACATAGAAATATTTGTTGTGTGTGTATTTATACCTCTAAACCTAATCATTTTTGTGCCATTCTACTTAAAGTAAAGAGCAACTTAACGTAAAGAGCAAACTTTATTGTGCAAATTACAACTGTAACAATTCAAAGAATTAGTCTAACATGCCCTGCATTTTGCATCAAATATGAAATAGAAATAAGATTAATTCCTTTTTGTTTCCAATAACTGTGCTTATCAACATACAAATCCATACAAATTACGTAGGTAATAGAATAAAAAAAATATTTCTTTTAAAAGGTATGTGGTACATAATAACAAAATTAATGTTTATGTATGGATGGTATTAGAAATGAGCACAGTTATCAAAATTGAAAAAAGAAGGTTAATGGTGTTTTGTTCTCCAAAACTACGCAGTTATAATTCAAAGTCAATAAGTTCTCATCAAAAAGGGGTTATCACACCTAATTGATTGTTATTAGTTTGTTCTTTGATATTAATGAAAATGATAACCTATATATGTAAGTCCTATTGATAGTAATGATAATTTTTTGTCAACACTTTATTTACAAATCATAATAAAGTGATGAATTGTTTTAATTGTACCAAGCTGGGTCGATAATATTTTGCAAGTGAATATTGTAATGACTTAAATTAATTAGGAAAGTTTCAAGTTTTGACCCTGCAGAATATTCTCAAAGCTTGTCCTCACAAACATTTCTCTTCCCCCTTTGCGTAAATCATAATTATCCATGTTTTTAGGCTGTGTTTTTCCTGGTGTTTGAGGCGTGCACTGACCGTCTGCGGTCATTGCAGGACCTCGGCTACTACACTGCGGTCACTGTACCCAGCTCGGGGTACCACCTCCACCGCGGCCTTACCGCCTCAAAACTGCTCTACAAAACGCTCACTGGCATCATAGGCAGGGTACGCCTCTTTGTCATATCTCATGCCTTTATATGGAGTATATATAGCTGGTCTACAACCCCTTTAATATTCGCAGAGATTTATTACAAAATCCGACCAATCAGAAGCCACACTGTCGAAATGTTCAGCCAAGATATCCAACGTCAGATGTAAGATTTTACAATGGCAAGTAAGAAGAACTGAGTATTGATTTTGTTAGTGATGCATGTCCAGCCTGTCGATTATTCCCCTCTAAAAAGCCAAGAAATGTTTGTTAATTTCATTCCGTATGGTTTATGGTAGGAAGTTGGTGATCCATATTTGTACTCCCTTCATGTCTACTATGTAATAATCATATGTTCTTTGTATGGTACAAAATGTCATATTCTTTTGATAGGTACATAGTAGGCTCAATTACCCAAATGTAGTCCTACAAGGGCTGTCATTTGAGTCAAACCCAGATATGTTTTTACTGGGAGTGAGCCACCATAGCCTGATGTCTTTTAATGCTCATTATGTATAATTATTCACTGGCAGGAATTTGTCACACATTTTCCACCTTATTCAAAATTTTATATAATTGATACTGCTTTTTCGATTGAACATTTCAATTTATTAAAAAAAACACCTGAAAAAGAAAACTATATTGCAGCCATTTACTTTAGAAACTACTATTTATAGGCCATAATACCTGGCCCATCACTGGATTCTGCATGTGTGCCAGTGCTGTGTCAGGGCCGGTGTGTGTCGCATTCTGTTAGTGATGCTACAGGTCTAAGATGGCCGCCTACGATGCCTGCAAGCAAACTTGCAACATCTTACCACCAGACTTTCCTGTTTCAGCATTATAGCTAACTGAACTTTTCAAACAGCTATTAAAATTTGCATCTTAATCATTTGGAAGATGACAGACGCCAGAGGCAGGTAGGTTATCGAAATATGAATTCTCTTTGAGGAAGCGGCTTTTTGACCCCAAGTTTTTTTCAAAACTCTGCGGGGGCAGCCCGTATTTTCACGAGCCAATCCTCACTTTTTTTATGTAGATTAATAAATATCTCACCAGAGGCAGCGCTTTGTGGAACATAGACTGAATCTATTATATCATGCAAAAACATTATTCACCATTAAGTATTTATATTTGTTAACTATATTCAAAATTTAGTAATCAACAAGAGCTGCTTTGAAAGGAGATGCTGCCAAAAATATCACTCCCACAAGTAAAATAAAAAAAAACAATAATCCCTTTTGTGATGCAATAAAACCTTTCGGGCAAGATACTGGGGGGTCTGCTTTTCCATGGAAAAGCAGGTCTAGGGTAATATTTCCATTAACGTTGCTTTTTTTCAAACTTGGGTCTTGCCCCTCAGGTTTAATTGTACTTAGCAGTACATGAGCAATCCATTTATTTAGTCTTGTTCTTTCAGGAGTTCTCGTTTGAGGATATCGTGCAACTGACGAACGGCTTGTCTCCATCTGTACCGGAGACGTACCCGAGTCTGGCCATGCTGCCACTGCCATACACCTTCCTCTCAGGGCAACAGGTGGTCCTGAGAAACATGGAAGCCAGCGACGCTAGCTATGTGTATCAGGTACAAATACGATGTTTGATGCTCTTAAGAGTTTTAGTGAATTGTGTATAACCATGTAAGAATGACAAAAACATATTCATTTAGCACATGTAGCATAACCATTTTACAAAACTACATTATTTTTTGCTCTGATTTTCATACAGACATGAATGTATTGCTTTTCTGAATATCATAATATGTGTTAAAAATGAATGTTCTTTTTCATGAAATAGTGTTTTGCAATTTCATTTCAAAACTTACTCAAGCATTGTGAAAATAAATAATTATTAGAAACACATTAGTAAATTTCCTATTATTAAATGTAATTGTCACATTGTATTGATGAATATTGGCAGGTTTATCGTCAGACAGCAGAGAAAAGTATTGGCTACAGCTTTGAGGAATTCCCCACATTTCAGTACTACAAACAAGCTCATCTCATGTGCAGCTACACTGTGATTCTAGAGGATAAATTAACTAGCACTGCTATAGGGATACTCCAGATTTCTAGCAATGTGTTCTCACGCAGTGCTAGTAATCTTATTGGTGAGCTGGATCTTATGCTTGACCCCAATGTTAAAGGTCGTGGCCTGGGTCATGAACTGTTGCTCCTCGGCTCGTGCCTTGTGCGTGAGCTCGGCTATAAGTGTGTATTTACGGATATTTTCAAGGAGAATGGCCCTGTCGTTACGGTCATGACCAAGGCAAAGTTTAATTTTGTAGGTGTACTGCCAAAAAATGCAAATATGAAGGTGCAAGGCTGGACAGATTCAGTCTTTGTCTCCCGCCCTTCAGAGGATACCCCAAGGTTGGTTGATGTGATAGAGGAGAGTAAACTGAGAATGGATATATAATTTTTCAACTTTATGTTAATTTCTATAACTGTTATTCTTCTGCAAAAGCTTTTGAAGGATTGCACCAAAGGAACTAGCTATTCTTATTTTTAAGATATCAAACAGTTCCTCATTGCTGAGAATATATTATCATTCAAATACACTTTTATTTTGTTTAAACGGTCATTTTGAAAGCTAAATGTACATTGTGGTATTTTTTTATTAATCAAGGTGATTTATCTGTCTAGGAAAAGTGCTGCATTTTGTTAATGTAGTTAAAACTGCTGTCGTAATAATTTTATTGCTGTGTGACACTAATTAAAGTTAGAGTCAATTTATATATTAGAGTACTGTATGATGCATATTGTACATGTAGCTGCTATAATAGTGGCAGAAGATTTTTGAAAGGCCTAAGCATTTTAAATATACTAGACAATAATTTGTCCATTATATTGTAAGGTTGCAAACATTTATACTGTGAACTTTGCAACATGAAGAGCTCCTGCTCATTGTTTAGACAAAGCTAAATGTCAGACAGAACTAAAAGCATTAGTTAAAATTTTGAAATTTATTTGTTAAGACAAAGTAATTTGATTTATACAATTGAATTTTAGCATAGAGTATTGTTAGATGAATTTATCTATTCTATTCATATATTTCTGTCCCAGAGGTAATATTGTGCTTTTTAGAAGGAATCTTTTAATTCCAGCAGAAAAATATTTAGTGCATATATATATGGTTATATGCAGAGTTTACATATATTTTCAAAGACTAGTGTCAAAATATGGAGAGATAATATTATTTTTATAGATGGAGAATGAACACAAATGGAAGACTGAATGCTTTCATTCTGATAATTTCTTTTCATTGATGAGTGTTGTCATGGTTATAATTTGTCTCCATACTCTGGTCCTGGTGTCTTTGTATATGTTGATACGCTGTGTTCATAACAGGGGAGATATTACAATGAATTATGTATATTGTAATATTTACTTGCTAGTTTTTACTAGTAGTCCATAAAAAAAATGTGAAGAAAAGCGATTTCATTTTCATTTCATACACTGCTATATGTAATGTTGTTTTATACAGTAAACTATGATCCATCAACACTATATTTTGGCAATTTTAAAGAAATTTACTAGGGATAAATACTACTAAAACTATTGCACCATAACCCTGGGTACTCGCACACTTCTGGTAGGGTGCGTATACCAGACCACTGGACAACAGATTTGTGCAGCTTCTTTGAAAAATGAGGACCTTCAGACATAAATGGATTTTTAAACTTTTTCTTTTCAAATTTCAAAGATTTTGCAAGGTTTCAAAGGGTAACCGACACTGCAAGGTTGTACCTACAAAACAAATATGCCATACCCTACACGTACCCATCCGAACCCTACAGATCACCACTATTTGAACCATTTAGGCAAACAATATAATAATTGTAAAATTATAAGGGATAAATAATGAAATTAGAAATCATTTTCATTTGTTTATGTCTATCACACCAAACAATAAAGAGCAACATGGTTAGACATAAACATTTTATCTGATTAATTATCATTATCACTAGTTTTCTTATTATAATACAGTTTGTGAAAACCAACCAGTAAAATTAAATACCATATAATAAAAGTGTAAACAAAGTGGAGTCGATCACGACACCCAGCGGTGGCTGGGCCGCGCTCTGTGCTGATTCGCGTCGCCACGAGCCTAAGCTCATGTCGCGCGACGGACGACTGACTCCTGGATGATGTTGGTTCCCTTACTACTCCTCGTTGTGTTAACTGGTACCCCACGTACAGGCCACCGTCCAGCGTACTGGGCGAGTGCCTAACAAGCCGGGTTTCACGATGGGCCCCTACACGGAGGGGACTTCGCACCGGTGCTGACACGCAACGATCAGGGCGTCCCCAGGCGCTGCGAGGAGGGGGTTCGCTACCGGCTAGCCCCGTCAGATAAGTAAAGAAGGCATATCCAGAAGGAATAGGTTACCAGCCCTACGTGCTAGAAAGCCCCTTCACCGACTTGAAGAGGGCCTGCATTCCACTGTGCCTCGCAGGCACTGCTGTGGACACAGGCTCCGGACCACGAATGCTGCTGTCGGCTTCTTCTGGCGGAATCTTGGGTGCAAAAGGAAGCCGCCTCATTAGATATGCCCAGAGGTCACGGCGCTGCCATCTCGATTTTATGTCGGATCGCCCTTTTGGGCGCCGTCCCGAATACGAGCTGAGTGCAGGCGTCCAGACATTACAGCCTAGTCTACACGGCACAGCTTGACCCATTCCTTGTGAATTGCTTTGGTCCCAGAGTGGTTGCTTCTCTAAGTCCACCTCATGGCGATGGAACCCCACAATCACGGGAGAGTTTGGGCTATCAGGGAACCACTTCTTCCGGCCGATGACTTGGGGATCCCGACATGGGACACGTAGAAAACTGGATATGAACTCCAGCAAGTTGTTGGCGACCGTCTTCATTAAGCTGATGTCCCCAGCCAACAATCCTCATCTTCTTCTCCTCATATAGAGAGGAAATTACGGGCGACTGACTCCTGGACGATGTTGGTTCCGTTACTACCCCTCATTGGTGTTAACTGGTACCCCACGTACAGGCCACCATCCAGAGTACTGGACAAGTGCAAATGGTGCCTAACAAGCCGGGTTTCATGATGGGCCCCTACGGAGGGGACTTCATACTGGTGCTGACACGCAATTTGATCAGGGCGTCCCCTTTACAAAGCCATGCAGTCCCAGGCGCTGTGAGGAGGAAGTTCGCCACCGGCTAGCCCCGTCAGATAAGTAAAAGAAGGCCTATCCCCGAAGGAATAGGTTACCAGCCCTTTTGCTTACGTGCTATCCGACTAGCGTCTAAAAAGGAAACTGAGCCCCTAATGGCTGAATCTCAGTACTATAGTGTACTGAGTCCTTAATCCTACAGTGAGCTTAGAAGAAATAACAAAAGGTGTTATCCAAATCGCGTTGACGCATTTTGCAACCGCTAACGCGTTTTGCAACCAAATGGGGTCTGGAGCCGAGTTTTGCAACCACAAGTTTTGCAACCACCCATGCAAAATGTAACCTGAAGATATTTTTACTTATTTTCCACATTACTAATATACAGATATGCATTTGAGGGATGTTGTATATATTTCTTAACATTATCACATTTTATGAACACTAGTTTAACATAATTAGAAAATGCATTGATTTAGCATTAGAAGATGCATTTTTATATGCTATATGAGGCCCACATTACAGCCTATTTTTTACACTCAGCATATGTTTTTAGCAATGCCATGTGGAGAAAGCTTAGGCTAATCACCCATATATGCAATTGTTTTCTTAAATTCGCCATGGGCGACTATTTTAATTCTCTATTTTAATTTGTGGAAATAAGATTCATGGGCTAGTAGGTATGTATCTACTCGATGCATGTATAATGTGACATATTGAACGCACGTCAAGCTCTCTAATAAGTTCATGAAGCAGGATTTATTTTTTGTCATAAAGTTGTGGGTATATCTCGACATTTGCTGTTATTTTGCATAAGCTACATTATGTCAAGAAAGTTACCCACAAATTGACAACGAAATCAAAACATGCTTTATGAACCCATTGAAGATTTTGACGTGCATTCAATATGTGCAATATAATTATACATGCATGGTGTTGATACATACCTATTAAAAATGAATCTCAGTTCCAGATAATTATGTTAAACAAGTGTTCATACAATGTGATAATGTTAAGAAATATACGCAACATCCCTCAAATGCATATATGTGTGTTAGTAATGTGGAAAATATGAAAAAATATCTTCAGGTTACATTTTGCATTGGCAGTTGCAAACGCGGCTCCAGACCCCTTTTGGTTGCAAAAACGCGTTAGCAGTTCAAAACGCGTCAACGTGAAATGCAACCGGTTGCAAAACGCGGCTGGTTGCAAAACGCGGCTCAACAGTGTATGCATGCAGAGAACAGAGTGTGTTATAGATATTATAAATTGGGTGTTGAAAGGCATATATTGTGCCACATCTAAAAATGAAATAATATGTTCATTTCTAGATTTATAATATACCTCGTATTTTGTTGGGTATACTTTTAACAAAAATATTTTAAGGTCACACTTTCAAGTTTTGGCCGGAGAGCTTTTTGTCGTGTGGTAGCATGACTGTCCTGACGTATCCTGGAAATGTCTCGATGCTGATCGCATTATGGAGTTGTATTGGCATTTATATTTCCATATGTGATCCATATATTCAATTTTATTCTTAAAATGCTAACACCAAAAACTGTTTTTCATATATCAACATTCGCGATGATAATGATCAACTGTAAAACTACAGGTAATTGATTTAATTCAATTAATAACGACGCTACGGAAAGTTGTTCTTTTTGTAGTGAAATATATTATATGTAAAATGTTATGAACTGAAATTACAGAGGTATGTGTCGTCGTCCTTGCTCATTCAGCTCCCGGCCGCGGTCCTCTAATAACGAAGCCCTTAACTCTCGTATGGATACCGATATATAATCAACAATTTCATCATCAACTATATTGGGTTTTTTTATTTAGTCTAATATGATAACGGTGTGTTTTCAGTCACTAAACATCGTGTCAAGTCCCTATTAATAAATGACAATGCTAATGATATACATTGTAAATACAGCCCAATCACAATCAAATTTAAAAAG
Source organism: Streblospio benedicti (assembly GCA_019095985.1). Lineage (NCBI taxonomy): Eukaryota > Metazoa > Annelida > Polychaeta > Spionida > Spionidae > Streblospio > Streblospio benedicti. The sequence continues at coordinate 18,136,281 of CM032662.1, forward strand.
TAAGCACTCTGTTTTCTTCATATTGCACCGGTCTTGCCATTGAGATGAAGAGAGGTGACGTCATCAAGTTATGGATATCCATCAAATAGGATTTTAGTTAACTGACAATGATTGCGTTAACTGTTAGGGTGGGGGGGGGGGGGTCATCAATTTTTGTCACATGAAATTGAGGGGGGGGGGTGTTACAATTTTTTTTCACAGAAGTTTGAGGGGGGACCATTAATTTTTTCACAGAAATTTTGGAAATCCTCCTACCCCACCCTGTCATACATACTGAATGGTCCCTTGGGTCTTCAGACTTGTTTTTTGACGTGATAATGGTGACAACTCATCTACTCATGTTTTATTCGATCAGATGTTGTAGTTGTCATTGTAATGTAATGATAAACACTATGGTGACGTTGCCTTTGTGTGCGCACGTATAGCAGACGAATTTTATTGCATCGGCACACCTTTTTGAACAAAAAAAACCTGAACGTTGTTTATTGTCTCGATGTTCGCGCCTTACCTACCTCCAGTTTATAGCGCTTACATACGGCAAGATTTGTAACAGATAACCATCTGTTATACTTTTACAATTCATCTTCTTATACCTAGATCTATAACAATAAATTTCAATAAATTTTACCACTTCGGCTGTGGATGTCTTTTTTACATACGTGGAGCATCGTGATTATCTCCTGATATTCTAAAGTTTACTTTTTATTGAGTATCGTAATTATTGCCAACTGATATTGTGTGCAAAATCTATATCTGATAAGGTCACCCCCATAGAAGTGTTGAAAATATTATAAATAAATCGATAATGGATTAGTAGGCCTACGAAGTGGCAGTGGTAGTGGGTCACGGTGGTGGTAGTGTTAGTGTGATCTTTTATAGGGCGTACATGTACGTACATATTTACCAATGGCAGATCCAGGTTTTTGGAAAAAGTGGGGGCCCACATAAGGAAAGGGGGAGGGGCGCACTCAAGGGATTTCATGAAAAACCCTATGAAAATGAAGTATTTTGATGGGAAAAGGGGGGTGCGCGCCCCCCTGCGCCCCCATGGATCTGCCTATGTTTACCCTCAATTTCGGGTGCAATGTCGAGGTTGGCTCACACCAATTACAATATACTAGAAAGTGCGTTTTGGTATGAATGTGACATGTATGCTATGTGACGATGTTCTAGCGCGCACTGGGATAGTTAGTAAGCTGCTTTACAACTTACAAAAATCAATTTGTTAATTTTTAATTTTTGCTTAAAGGGTTTTTTTTTTTACCCAACCCTTTTTTTGTGATTTTCGTCGTTTTTTTTTATTTTTTAAAAAACAGATATTGATTTTAAATACCCAATATTTGGGTTTTTTTTCAAAAAA
>CM032662.1:18137740-18171763 GCA_019095985.1 Streblospio benedicti
TCATACTTTTCAAAGCTGTCCATTGATAAACAATGGATTAAAGAAATGACTGCCACTACTGATCTCAGGACGCGTTCTACTGATATCTGCTCAAATGTAGATAATGGGGTAGCTGAAATACTACCTCAAATTCATGCTTTAACTGGCTGCTATACCACCTCGTTATTCAATGGAGTAGGCAAAAAGAAATTGTGGACGGTAGTGCAGACATTATTATTACCAGAAATACTTCCCTCTTTCTATCATCTCCAATAAGGATGATGACACTGCGCGCTGGCCTTTGAAGCTTCAAAGTTTTATTTGTTAAGCCACTCTATGATCCTTCGGGAAGTTTCAAGACGCACATATGGTGATCTTTCCCAAAACTTCGCATTGAACTGATAGAAAGGGATATGCACTGCAAAGAATACCTCCATCTGAACCTAGTTTCAAGAACAAGTAAAGTTTGCTTGTTATCAAGTTGGATATGTTTTTTCTTTGACATGAGGCTTCGCCAAACATACTTTCTCCAGAAGGGAATGGTTAGTACAAAATGGATATGTGGAAACCAAAGCTTTTTGATGGGCCCACTGAAGCAGAAACGCTGACGCACCTACCGTGTCTCATGCAGAGTAACATCTTATGGTAAGTAACTGCACTTGCACCAAAAATGGATTGTGCACAGATAATGTCTGTGCCATAATGACTTCTGTGTTCCTTTAAAAGTTAATAGTAACATATGTTTATCAATTATCTGAGCTATACTCTGTATATTTTGTATGTCAGATCATTGTTGTACTATCCTATGACTTAAAAATGTTTGTTTCAAGTATCATCGAAACGTTATAATGAATAATAAACAGTTACCACATTATTTGAATTGTAAGTATCAAAATACAGGGGTACATTATGTTAAAAGTGATTTAGGACTGCTAATACAATTTATACTATTGTTTATAGTAGATATGGCGCAGAATGCAAAATTATCTTGGAAGTCATGACATTATATCACTAGTTGAAGATTTTATTGAAAGTGTTACAGTATATCAGTATGTCACATACCTTGGCACAAAATGACGTTAGGGGGTAGGGTTAGTATTATGCTCATAAAATTGTCAAATATTACATAAAAGCACCCAAGATGGCTCATTAGTTTCCTAATTGAATACATTAAGTCATAAATGATTAAAAATACTCATGTTAACATATAACAGTATTAGTAGATAAAGTATATGTAATTTTTTTCTGAAACAAATGTGTCATGGAGTCCAAAATTACGCACTCTACAACCTGCTCCTGAGAGAAAATAATGAGGTAAAATAGATATTTTGCTGTTCTGAGTAGCCAAGTAGTTGGGGTATAAGTCCTGTGAACAATAGCTTTTTATTTGAAGTAGTTTTTATTTCATGGGTGACTTTGCTGTGTGGGTATTATAAGACGTATTTGCAGACACGTGGTATAGTTTTTTTGATCGTAGGTCCACATTAAGGCCATTTTTTCTACTTTTTGCACAGGAGAAATTTAGTACAACAGGACTGTTTCATGCATTTTCATACAATTCTCAATACAAACAATATATGATTAGCATAACAATTATATAATGTTTCATTAGAAAAACTGTTGGGTTACAAATAATCACATTTCGTATATATCATATATATCATTTAGAGGATGGTAGTTTACTATATTACGTTAATTTTAAATATTCTTTGTTACTTGCATATACTGATGTAGTATACCATAGCCATGGATGAACATTATTTCCATTATATTTATAATAAAACATATAATCATAATGCACTATTGTATTTTAGTTTCTATATTTATTACGGGGGGTGTATGTTTTAAGTATTTTCTAAGAGGTGTTTTTTTCTGTGTCTGCATTCCGTGGCTAGTTCATTCCTATTGTTGAGAGATGACAAATTTGGGTGGCAGATTATAAAATATTTTTCCCTAATACATAAGTTACATTTCTTTGAATTCGTGGAGTATGGTTTGCACTGTGACATGATTTTCCAATTGATAGTGTGTGGTACATTGCTGTCTTTTAGGGTCCAAATGTATTGGCTGAGTCTAGTGGAATTACTTTTATTTCTATTGTTAAATGATGCTTTGTGTTGTGTGTATCTTGTTTTGAAAGTGTTCTCAGATAGACCTATGTATGTTTCTTCCTTGCCAGTATTATTGTTTGTAACTGTAGCCTGGTATACTATGGATTTGGTTAGGCATTTGTTTTCTATTGGGCATTGCTCTGCTATTCTGCAGTTGCAGCCGGCGTTTGTGGAAGCGTTTGTATTGTCTCTTGCTATGATTGCCCTATTGTGGTTTGTGATAATTTGTTTGATATTTGGCATGCAGCTGTAGCTGATTTTGGTAGTGTTTCTATTGAATACTTTGTGGAGTGGATTGGTTTTGGGGAAATGTTTGTCTATTATTAACTGTTGCCCAATGTTTGTTTTTACATGATTGCTATAGGGAGGGTTGTACCAGGTTATTTTTCGTTTTCGTCTATTTCTATTTACAATTTGTTGGTTTTGGTCGTATTTTTTTAGGATGTGCTTGTATCCGCTATTGTTTAACGCTTGTTGGTATGGGTCTTTTGTGTTATTAAACATAGTTTCATTTGATGATATGCTTACTAGCCTTCTATTGATGCTTTTCGGGTATATTTTTTATGATACTGGGGGGTGGTTGCTGTTTTTATGTACGTATCTGGGGGTATTGTTGTCTTTCATGTATGGTTTGTATGTGCCGTCATTGAGATTCAGTGTTACATCTAGAAAGTTTGTGGATTTAAAATTTGCATTTATAGTTATTTTGAGTTTATGGTCTTTGAAAATTTGACATATTTTCTTTTTATGTTTTCGGCTTGTTGTGGTGTTTTTCACAGACTGCTGCGAGACCAATGTCTCTGTATATACCTACTTCTATGCCTAGATTCTGCATCTGGGATAACATGTATAAACCTACTAAAATCCGCTACATCGTAGCATGCATGGGCAATGTCAAATTCTGGATTGTCTTTTTTGTGTACAAAATAGGGCAATGTATAGCAGCAGGGACAACAATACAATTTCAATCATAGCAACAATACAAAAGCGGTGAACGCCGGCTGCAACTGCAGAATAGCAGAGCAATGCCCAATAGAAAACAAATGCCTAACCAAATCCATAGTATACCAGGCTACAGTTACAAATTTAATACTGGCAAGAAGAAACATACATAGGTCTATCTGAGAACACTTTCAAAACAAGATACACACAACACAAAGCATCATTTAACAATAGAAATAAAAGTAATTCCACTAGACTCAGCCAATACATTTGGACCCTAAAAGACAGCAATGTACCACACACTATCAATTGGAAAATCATGTCACAGTGCAAACCATACTCCACGAATTCAAAGAAATGTAACTTATGTATTAGGGAAAAATATTTTTATAATCTGCCACCCAAATTTGTCATCTCTCAACAATAGGAATGAACTAGCCACGGAATGCAGACACAGAAAAAAACACCTCTTAGAAAATACTTAAAACATACACACACCCCCCCGTAATAAATATAGAAACTAAAATACAATAGTGCATTATGATTATATGTTTTATTATAAATATAATGGAAATAATGTTCATCCATGGCTATGGTATACTACATCAGTATATGCAAGTAACAAAGAATATTTAAAATTAACGTAATATAGTAAACTACCATCCTCTAAATGATATATATGATATATAAGAAATGTGATTATTTGTAACCCAACAGTTTTTCTAATGAAACATTATATAATTGTTATGCTAATCATATATTGTTTGTATTGAGAATTGTATGAAAATGCATGAAACATCGATGTATACTTAAACCATAACAGTTTGTTTGTTTTCTGTTTATTGTAAATGCTCCCACACAGGTAGAGCACTCTAATTTGTGTGTTCTTAAGATTTTTTTGGTTAAGTTTATACTTTTATAGAGATTCGTTTTTTTTTTCTAAAGAGATTTCTAATAAAAACTGTAAAAAGAGCGTTTTTTTTCCTTATTCTTTGGGAAGGTAAAGACCTATATAGAACCGGGTTATAAGAGACGAATAAAAAACGTAAAAGCCCTCCCGCCTTAATTTTAATTAGTCCCTAGTTAAATGAGACGAATAAAAAAACGTAAAAAGCCCGCCCCCTTAATTTTAATTAGTCCCTAGTTAAACGAGTGAGCGACCATCCCTCTCCGCACCGCTCGCTGACCGAACGGGTCGTCGATGACTAATGGCTTCTTACCTATAAATCCGCCGCTCGTCGGCGAGTGGCCGGCGGTCGTCGGGTGATTAATGGCTTCTTCCGTATAGCTCCGTCGCTCACCGGTCTCTGGTTTTAGAGAGGCCAGATCCGCGGGCGTTTTTGATGTAGGGGGTCGTTTAAATAGCTCGAATTTAAGTGCCGCGCTTCTTTCTATTGATTTCTCGGCGTAGGCACTCGAGGGGCTCGTGGCTGGGTTCTGGTCGTCGGGTGATTAATGGCTTCTTCCGTATAGCTCCGTCGCTCGCCGGTCTCTGGTTTTAGAGAGGCCAGATCTGCGGGCGTTTTTGATGTAGGGGGCCGTTTAAATAGCTCGATTTTAAGTGGCACTCTTCTTTCTATTGATTTCTCGGCGTGGCCATCGAGGGACTCGTGGCTGGGTTCTGGTTTTTAGAGAGAGGCCAGATCCACGGGCGTTTTTGATGTAGGGGGTCGTTTAAATAGCTCGAATTTAAGTGCCGCGCTTCTTTCTATTGATTTCCCGGCGTAGGCACTCGAGGGACTCGTGGCTGGGTTCTTACGGCGCACGACAGCTGCGCCGGGGTGTATCCTTCGTCCGATAAGAATACGTCGACGAGTAAAGGTGGACGCGATATCCGCTGTAAGGGGGGGCTATTGCGGCTAAATTTTTTAGAAGCCCGACTATCGCCCCGAATGAAACCCTCGATAGAGATGTCATTGGGGGAGGGGGGATGATAGGAGAGCAGCGGTGCGCTGAGTACAGCGGGAACTAGTGTACGATTGCCGACCTAACCGAATAATAAACGTCGATATAGATTATCTATTTCATCGAATCGTCATTTTTACCGCGGGTGCCCGACGCTACATCGTAGGTTCACGCGTTTAGATTCCCCCCCCCCCCTGCGGGGTCGTTCTTTGTTTCCTCGTATACGTTATAAAAATCGAAGGATTTAAAACCCGATAAATAGTCCGCGGCAAGAACGCGAATATTGCGATAATACGATACATACGCCGTACTTTACATAGATGTAAAAAATAAATGTGTAGACTTATGCGCAAAGCTTTTACAAGTTTTGGCGTCAATGCGCGGCTGTCCGTCAATATCCGTGGGGGTAGGGGTGGGTTTTTGCTCAATCCGCGGATGCGCCAGGCGCGGGTGCCCGTGCGGTTGCGGGTCATTAAACCGCCAGTGTGTGTGGAACTTATCAACGGCGCGGTGTTACAATAACTCGTGAATCGTATGGTGAGGATGGCGCAGCCCGTGTAATATAACGCACCGAGTGAGAACTGCTGTGCGCAGGGCGGCTGTGATTAATACGCGGTCACTCCGTCATCATCAGCTGACATCGCCGAGGCGCTGTACGGGGACCTGGCGGACAATCGGACACAAATGCAACGTAACGCACTGGATATGTATTAGTATAGGAGCTTGACCACCGCGCCCCAAGCTGGTGGCCCTTCCCCGAGCCGAGGCGGCGGGAAGGTGGTCATCAGCTGACATCGCCGAGGCGCTGTACGGGGACCTGGCGGACAATCGTAGCCTGGTACACGGCATACGTAACGTACCCGTATGATATGTATTAGTATAGGAGCTGACCACCGCGCCCCACCAGCCCGTGGTCGCCCTTCCCCGAGCCGAGGCGAGCGGGGAAGGTCCCCCCGGTAGCCCTCGATTTCAACACGACGTTCGTCACGCGATATTCCACCATGACTTTCACGAGCCGCGATCGAGCGTCAGTCTAATCGAGCTGACCGCTGGCCGAGCTGAGCGGCGCTGCCCGGCGCCGGGCGTGATTAATGGCTTCTTCCGTCACTGTCAAAAGCGCGCGCGGGGATGATTAATGGCTTCTCCCTTATAACTCGAGCTGTCAACGAGGAATGCTGGGAATGATTAATGGCTTCTCCCTTATAACCCCTTAATTGCTTCTCCCTTATGCCATGGCAGTTGCTTTTGGGAAATTCCCATTCACTCCCACCATGGATACTGTGGCCATGTGGATGTTTTGGACGGGATGTGCAGTAAATCCAATATTGTACGTTCTTAGAAACCCAAATTTAACCACGATCCTTAACATAAAGAAAGCAACGTACCTGGCAAACAGCAGCAGCAACCACCAACAAACATCTATGGCCAAAACATTTCATCAAAAGACCCGTCATTTTGCATTTCAAAGGACTGTAGGACTGTGTCACCGGCAGGTGTTTTTATTAACACGTTTGATGCATATAATGGAAGTCGATCAGATTCTATACCCACGGTCCTGAACTTTTTTATTGACCAACGCAGAAAAGGCTCAACCCAATCAGCTGGAACGAATTGTACGACATCGACAACTACAACTGTGTAATTGAAACACTTAGACAATGGTTATTCTTGCTGCTAATGTGTGACTTTGTCTGCGAGTAATGGGCATTCGCAAACTATGTTTAATATTAGTCACTGTATATTAGCCCTGGTGAGCTATCTTGAAAAGACGGGGACAAATTAGGCTGTCGAAAAGTTTACAAAATCATAGTTAATACTGTAAGTACTTTTAGTATGTAGAAAAACTCAAATTTGACTATTCAACACGAGTGTGTGAGCAGGGAGTGTTTCGTACATATTCTACCAGCATTTGGTTAAAAGTATTGTAATAGCAACAGGGTTTCCACACAATCTTTTGCACATTGCCTGACAGTTCCATGACTTTTCCCTGACAATAAAAAGATTTTACCCCAACTTTTTGGTTTCGTACACCTATAGTAGTATGATTTTTGTAATTTTTTAATGTGTACAATTAGTGGCTCAATTTTAAATGTGTAATAGAATGTTGATCTCCTCCACCATCCTTACAGCCACTATCTGTACATCCCCTGTCACCCCTTTCCATTGAAAGGCCAGTTTGTGTTTGAGCTTGGAGCGGGACTGTAGCTATTGAAAACGCGCCCATCAGAAACCAGCAAAAAATCGTAGCTGACGTCTTGTCCGTACGAACTTGAGCCGCGAACATTCTGGTCCGGGTTAGCCCCGCAGAGTGTGGTAGAACCTCGGGTAGATTCAGTCGTGTCCGTACGGACAGTCAGTTGCACGAGGGAGTACGTTATGTTACACGAGCCCATGCCTCACTCTCCAGAACAGTCACTGTACTAGTCTCGTACGAGTGAGTGCTGTCGTGGTGTAATGTCTTGATTTATCTTGTTATTGTTTATTCTCATATATTTTGTTAATGATTTTACATGTCTGTAAAGGACTTTCTGATTTAATGATAAATATATTCTGATTCTGATATAAAGGAATATTCGTGACAGCAGGGACGACCGACAGTTACTATGTTTGCATTGATTGACCCCAATGTTCCTGGTCAAGTGATTTCAGACGGGCTTTATATTACGCTTACGTTCAAAAACCGAGTAATTCCGACACTCTTTCCATTTCACCTAATGAGTACCAATGTTATGATCACGGGGCAGTGCGTATACGCTCTGCTTGCTTTAGTAAAGTGCTCGTATAGGGCTGATCGTGACACACTCACACCACTGGATGGTGTCTTCTTCCAGTGTTCTCAAGAAGTCACCGCACACCTTCCGTGATACCTCTCGAGTGATTCCATTATACGAACGCCAACATCATGTAAAGGAATCCATGTGAGTTGCTTAACCTGTGAATGGTGAGCACCTGTGTGAGGACAGTTAGAAGGATGATCCGTGCAGGGATGACAAGCTGTATCACTTATGGCTCCTAACTGCTGCCTCCGTCTTGCTGGCCCAAAGTTTTCAAACTGGAAGTGCACGCAGATGGGCAGTGTTCCCTCTCTCAGAGGTTGCTCTGTGGCCAGGGAAGGCGCTTCACACTAGCTGGTTACAACAGGCCGTGGTGGACGTCATTGAAGTCCTGGGCAATGTTGCTACTCGTGTACTTTCAGTGTGCTTGAAGTGTTGACCGCGGGCCTAGAAATTAACGAGTCCCCAGACCTCGGTTGGCAACCTCCGTCATGGCTACCAGGGCCGGACGTCAGTCCTCATCGCGGAGAGAGCAAATGGAGAGCTCTGGTCGGGCGTAGGTATACGAACGCGTCATCAAACAACTGTGTATCTGGGGCCCCAATCTTTTTCGTAACTCTACCAATTTATGGCACGTATACGCATCGATGCATCTGCTGGTGTGTACATCCTTGTTATTGGTATTTTGCGGCTGTGTGCGTCTCTGAGGCTTCTTGTCGCTAGCATCTGTGCAAAGTCCTCCTCACAGGAGGCCGTCAATCCGGCGTGATGGTGGCCTGTAATTTCAGACCACCAATATGAAATCGACACGATCCTAACGTTGCTGACATCTGCTAGTGCCTCTCCATTGCTTGTACTGATCCATTTTATTTACAATAGTTCTAATTCATACCCCTGTCAACTTAAAATAGATTTTTTGATAAACACTACAGCGCTGAAGATTGCGGTTCTCATATTAGGCCTCTCAATTGCTGGCAAGGTGACACACCAATATATCTAACTCAGATTCTAGTACAAGAATGAACTTAATGAATATCAATATTTTTTATCCTGATAAATATACTAAAAATGTGAAAAGACACCCTGAAATATACCAAAAATGTGAAAAAAGACATCCAGAATATACCAAAGATCTGAAAAAAGACACCCAACAATATACCAAAAATGTGAAAAAAGACACCCAGTTTCGAGGCACGTCCGTACTAAATGCGATATTGTGTAACCCCCCCCCCCCCCCCCACCCCCCCCCCCCCCCCCCCACCCCCCCCCCCCACCCCCGAGTGCCCGGCCTCAATTGGTCACAATTAAGAAGTTGTCTCCTAATGGAGGTTCGTGGTAATCTCTTTAGGAAGGTTCGGGTTAGTCACTATATATGGGTTTATGACCACGATAAATGGTCTTATTGTGGATGTGGTCTCAATAGAGAAGTGGTGTCAACAGAGAAGTCAGTGAGAAGTGGTCTTGATCGCCTGTGCCTCCTGTTCCCGCAGGTTCCACCACTGCATGTACATGTTCCACGGGCGCGGCAGCCACCACGGCGCCGTCTACAGCGCCCTCTACACCGCCGCCGCCTACGTGGCGCCGCTCGTGGTGATGGCACTGAGCACGGGTGCGTTGTGGAGGCTCGTGCACGTGTACGACTCGAGGATACAGCCCGCGTCCAGCCTGCCGAGCCAGCTCAGGTTCAGGTGTGCGCGTGCTTCATTGTAATGAATAGCGAAGTATGAAATTAGCCATGTTATAGTTGAAATGACATGCATAGTTACATTAGTGTTTTATTCCTTGATACTTCTTTGTGGGGTTCAGAAATGAAGTTCCCCGCCTCGATCAACAGTTTCAATGAGTTGTGCAGAGCTATACCCCGATGAGTTTTTTTTTAATCAAATCAGTTTGGATGAGTTGTACAGGCCTAGACCCAATGGGTTTTTAAGGAACGGTGATGAATAATGATACCGGGGGGGGGTCGTCCAAAAAGGTGGGTGGGGTGGGTGGAGGGGTCGTCCAACGTTTCTGATTCTTTCTTTTTTCTTTTCTTCTTTTTTTTTGGGGGGGGGTGTCGGTGTATATTTTCTCTTAGCACTTGTTTAAAAATGCAATGACTATGTAGAGAACACTCAACTTTTTAAAATGTTGATGGGGGGTTGGTCGACTTTTCTTCCAAACCCAAAAAATGGACGGACCCCCCCCCCCCCCAACCTGTATCATCATTTATAATTGTTCCCTTAATCAAAACTTTGGATTGGGGCGGTGTCTTATAGGGCAGACTACAGACTTGTGTGAAGTAGGCATAACTGATTTGAGTGCAGATTGCGTGGTTGCGCAAAGAACTGTCCTAAACCGCCGAGCCTGCAGACGATGATGATGTGCTGGCTGGGCGTGTATTGGGGAAGTTCGAATTCCCCAATTCCGTTCAGATATTATCCCACGGTGGGGTGAGAGAGGGAAGCGGTATCAACTTATATCACACATAATCAAGTGGATGGCGTGAGGTGGGGTGGGGTTATGTTGGCGCTCTTCTGGCGGTGCATCAGTATTAGACTACGGGTGTGCAAGTAATGTAATTGCATCCTTATATTTGTGTTTTATTATTTCAGGGGCGAAATACGAACCGCGAAAACAGTGATCATTATGTTGTTGCTGTTCGTTGTTACAAGAGGTCCCTACATCATACTAGCCATGGCAGTTGCTTTTGGGAAATTCCCATTCACTCCCACCATGGATACTGTGGCCATGTGGATGTTTTGGACGGGATGTGCAGTAAATCCAATATTGTACGTTCTTAGAAACCCAAATTTAACCACGATCCTTAACATAAAGAAAGCAACGTACCTGGCAAAACAGCAGCAGCAACCACCAACAAACATCTATGGCCAAAACATTTCATCAAAAGACCCGTCATTTTGCATTTCAAAGGACTGTAGGACTGTGTCACCGGCAGGTGTTTTTATTAACACGTTTGATGCATATAATGGAAGTCGATCAGATTCTATACCCACGGTCCTGAACTTTTTTATTGACCAACGCAGAAAAGGCTCAACCCAATCAGCTGGAACGAATTGTACGACATCGACAACTACAACTGTGTAATTGAAACACTTAGACAATGGTTATTCTTGCTGCTAATGTGTGACTTTGTCTGCGAGTAATGGGCATTCGCAAACTATGTTTAATATTAGTCACTGTATATTAGCCCTGGTGAGCTATCTTGAAAAGACGGAGACAAATTAGGCTGTCGAAAAGTTTACAAAAATCATAGTTAATACTGTAAGTACTTTTAGTATGTAGAAAAAACTCAAATTTGACTATTCAACACGAGTGTGTGAGCAGGAGTGTTTCGTACATATTCTACCAGCATTTGGTTAAAAGTATTGTAATAGCAACAGGGTTTCCACACAATCTTTTGCACATTGCCTGACAGTTCCATGACTTTTCCCTGACAATAAAAAGATTTTACCCCAACTTTTTGGTTTCGTACACCTATAGTAGTATGATTTTTGTAATTTTTTAATGTGTACAATTAGTGGCTCAATTTTAAATGTGTAATAGAATGTTGATCTCCTCCACCATCCTTACAGCCACTATCTGTACATCCCCTGTCACCCCTTTCCATTGAAAGGCCAGTTTGTGTTTGAGCTTGGAGCGGGACTGTAGCTATTGAAAACGCGCCCATCAGAAACCAGCAAAAAATCGTAGCTGACGTCTTGTCCGTACGAACTTGAGCCGCGAACATTCTGGTCCGGGTTAGCCCCGCAGAGTGTGGTAGAACCTCGCGGTAAACCAGTCGTGTCCGTACGGACAGTCAGTTGCACGAGGGAGTACGTTATGTTACACGAGCCCATGCCTCACTCTCCAGAACAGTCACTGTACTAGTCTCGTACGAGTGAGTGCTGTCGTGGTGTAATGTCTTGATTTATCTTGTTATTGTTTATTCTCATATATTTTGTTAATGATTTTACATGTCTGTAAAGGACTTTCTGATTTAATGATAAATATATTCTGATTCTGATATAAAGGAATATTCATGACAGCAGGGACGACCGGACAGTTACTATGTTTGCATTATGATTGACCCCACGTTCCTGGTCATGTGATTTCAGACGGGCTTTACGCTTACGTTCAAAACCGTCGACACTCTTTCCATTTCACCTAATGAGTACCAATGCTATGATCACGGGGCAGTGCGTATACGCTCTGCTTGCTTTAGTAAAGTGCTCGTATAGGGCTGATCGTGACACACTCACACCACTGGATGGTGTCTTCTTCCAGTGTTCTCAAGAAGTCACCGCACACCTTCCGTGATACCTCTCGAGTGATTCCAATATACGAACGCCAACATCATGTAAAGGAATCCATGTGAGTTGCTTAACCTGTGAATGGTGAGCACCTGTGTGAGGACAGTTAGAAGGATGATCCGTGCAGGGATGACAAGCTGTATCACTTATGGCTCCTAACTGCTGCCTCCGTCTTGCTGGCCCAAAGTTTTCAAACTGGAAGTGCACGCAGATGGGCAAGTGTTCCTCTCTCAGAGGTTCCTCTGTGGCCAGGGAAGGCGCTTCACCACCAGCTGGTTACAACAGGCCCGTGGTGGACGTCACTGAAGTCCTGGGCGAATGTTGCTACTCGTGTACTTTCAGTGTGCTTGTGAAGTGTTGACCGCTGCCTAGAAATTAACGAGTCCCAGACCTCGGTTGGCAACCTCCGTCATGGCTACCAGGGCCGGACGTCAGTCCTCATCCTTGGAGAGGAAATGAGAGCTCTGGTCGGAGGCGTAGGTGTACGAACGCGTCATCACAGTAAACAACTGTGTATCTGGGGCCCCAATCTTTTTCGTAACTACCAATTTATGGTACGTATACGCACGTGCATCTGCTGGTGTGTACATCCTTGTTATTGGTATTTTGCGGCTTGTGTGCGTCTACGAGTCTTCTTGTCGCTAGCATCTGTGCAAAGTCCTCCCTCACAGGAGGCCGTCAATCCGACGTGGATGGTGGCCTGTAGTAATTTCAGACCACCCGAATATGAAATCTATACGATCACAACGTTGCTGACATCTGCTAGTGCCTCTCCATTGCTTGTACTGATCCATTTTATTTACAATAGTTCTAGTTCATAAATATGATAAATAATAAACTTAAATCATATAAATATTGCGAAATACAAAAATTTCCCTTCATTAACACCGAAATGACGTTTTTTTACCTGTATCCAAAAGCACGTGGCTAACGCATCCTGCATCATACGTTTAGCTTTATAATTAATTTTACAGTTTATAATTAAGACTGTTTATAGAAACAATGTTTTCATGTATTATACAGATATCACAGGTTCCGACATAGTGTCATGTATTTCTTTCTTTCCCCAATTTAACAGATTCTGAAACAAGAGTTTACTAAATAACACAGGGCAAAATTAGGACGGAAAATAAAATTCAAATATTAAAATATGTTCATTAGTTATTTTTGCAATGAAGAAATTACTTAACTTTTAATTAATTCAAAATAAAATGAAAACTGAAAACATGATTAACACATACAATTTTATTTGCATTAGCATAAAACTTGTACAAAATTGATGGTTAACTTAACAAAATGAATGTATAAATTATTTATACCAACGCAAAAGAAAATTACGAAATACTCTTTCAGTACACCACTTAGATTTTTTTCTTTTATTATAGTGTGACCACTATTTGAATGAAGTTCATAAATAACCCCACTATATACACAAATAATGAATGAACAGATGTGACCATTTGACTTTTTAAAGAATAAAATTTTAAACATCTAGTTACATAATTCAACAAATATCACAAGGAAGTAGCCAACACACCAATAAATGGCAAAACATGCAGACATACTAATTCAATTCTGTTGGTTCAAATTAAAATGTTTAACATGAAAAATTACAATATGGAAGAACATCAAGCCAAAACACTTTCACCAATTACAAACACTTCCAAGTTCATTCAAACACAAGTGACTTACCTTGTGTAAGAAAAATACTTCATAAAGCACTTACAAATTTGGGCCGTTGCTGAGTACAAAAGCTATGTATATACCTTACTTTTTTTCAGACATTGTGAAGTAATAAATTCATACAGTTACTATTCATAAAATGTGGAATGAAAGTAACTGTATGTAACCACAAGGTGAGAACATTACACAGAGAAAGCAGTGTGGTCCTCATGGAATGTAATTTCAAAGCTAATTATAGCATGCAATATGACATCCATGACTGATCCAACAAGCTAAATCTATCGGTTGGTGAAAACTACACACGCTACCATAGAGTTAATTCCCTTTACCAAAATTGACACTTGCAATAAATATTGAAAATGTCAATGCTGTTTGTACAGATAATAAAAAATACCTCGCGAAATAAAATTTAGTTTTCCTGCTCCAATCAACGCACAATTGTGCTAATTATGTAAAAAAATTGGATGTCCATGTTGTTTAAATGGTGAATGTTTTAACAGTCATATTATGTGAATACGTAGATGAATTAGGAGTTCATTTTCTTTTTTGAAAATCTTTCAATCATAGCAATACAGTTCACTTGAAGTATACTGTAAAAGTCCAAAGTACTATTAATTCAGCACAATTTCAATTATCACAATGTTCAAATGGTTGTCTGCTGAGTAACAAGATTCAATTTTATTCTTAATTCATGGCAAATGGGCTATTTTTCATACTGGACGCGTTCTCTAGGCCCACCCCAGCGCTGTTGGGTGGTGGAACGTTGCGGTTGCTCCTCGCTGCACCAGCTGCACCATCATTATTCACTCTGCGGTTTGTGTCAGTTTTGGCGGGGATATTCTGAAACCTAAAATTAAGTAAAACAAAATACTTATTAATCATATTGATTTTTTTAATTAAAGGAATGAAAATATTTTAGGCTTATTTTGCTAGCACAAAGTTACTCTTTATTGCTTAAATAATACACAATATTTTTACTTTTTTCCCTTCTATTTACTTGCAGAAAAACACTGGTATTTATTTGACAGTTACATATACTAATAAATATCTATAAATTATCGTCTAAATTAAGATTTATTTGTATAGAATCAGATATAACTTTGCAGGTAATGATAAATACTGTACTACATTTACAAATATCATTCCTCTCAAACTTATTTTCCAACACGAATGTCAAATATAAATTCAAACAGTAAGTTACTTGACTAAGTTAATTTGTTTGTTACTTATAAATATCAAAATCAATCATTAATCAATCATTAGCTAAAATGTAAAGGATAAAAACTATTTACACTTGTAATCATCTAGAGAGACAACCATAAATTTAACCAACTAGAAACCAAGGCAATGTTCAAATTACCATCAAAGTGAAACAATGGAAGGCAAATTTATCATGAATTATCGGCATGATTAGATGATTTCATTACCAAACTTAATTAACAACTTTTATTAATTTTCATTTGTATTGCCTTGGTTTTCATCATGGACACTCATGCTTACATCAGTTTGTTTCTTTTATCATCAAATATAAATTATATTTAAAATAAGTATGCCAGATAACCACAGAGAGTACGAAATGAACAGCTGCACAGAACATGACATACACGATGCAATGCAATTGAAGGAAGTATTTTTAATTTTGTGTGTGATGAAATTCTTTCACATTATTGTAAAGTTATTGCTGTTAAAAAAAATCTAGTTTTTCTTCCAACCTGTAAGAAAATAAAAGGAATATTGATAATTGCTACTTCACCTAAAATTGATATAAAAAGAATACATTCAGTTCATATTTTCCTTTCTTTTCTTCTAGAGTACATTCAACAGCAGAATGGAAGTGACTTTTACCATTGATGATATTCTTGAAAGTGTTCTTTTTACAAATAAAAAAGATGAGCAGTTATTCCTTATAGCAAAAACATATTTCTAACATCTCCATACAAAAGACAAATGAAGTTTGTTCTACTAACAAGACGTAAATATTTTAGTGGAAAGCAGGATGATAGCAATGACCGACGACATCTAGCTAGAACGATGCAGAATTGCAGATCATATATTTTCAAATCATATTAAACTGGATACAACAGAAACTTTTCCTCTTTCATACATTTCAACATGGGTCACTAAAATTACACCTATATACCAAAGAAGCAGATACTATTTTCTATGTCACATGCAAAAATAAGATTGCTATGTTTAGCTGTGAATGCTCATAAGATGCATATTTTACGGGAAATAAACTACAATAGTACATGCAGGCATAATATCATGCTAAGCTTTGCAGTTGACCCACTTGAATGGTAGGAAGTTGTTAGTCAGTATAATCGGACGCAAAAGGGCAGAGAGCACGAGCACAAGTCTTCCGGATAGGACTGTTATCGTGGATAGTTGTTAAAATTCATATGACCACTTTATCTTTAAATCAAGCAAGCGTAGCTACTGTTTCATTAAAACAAGCCTTGGTTTAATTAAATGAAGATATTAGTCAACTTTTCATAGAATATGATTGAAAAATGAATGCAGATTTAAGGTTTTGTTATTTTTCTCCTAAAAATTGGATGCCCTAAACATATTTTAAAATTCTAACATTCATATTTTTGCATGTGTTAGAAATATAATATAATTATATTTTGGTTCCTCTTTCATTGAACACAGATAATTTACTGAGCTACTAATTTACAGTTTGAAAATTGAACCGGGCCAAAATTTTACTTTTCAATGTATAGCCTCATACCAAAAGTTCTCCCGGCAAAGGTTATTTGTTAATTAAAGCTAGGGTAAATAGTATCCATGAATTATATCATAGGAACATCGATACATGCAGACTGCTGGAACTTGCCTGTCATTTGGGACACCATCATCCACAGCAAACGGTGCGGGTTTTTGTTGAAGTTTATCGTCGTATCTCCTCCTACCTCCTGCCGACCTGGGAGTACTGTTACCATTCACCCTACGTGTAAATAAGCACCCTAATACTTATATTTACAGGGAGTTAGCTGAAAACCCTATCACACACTTAGTCAGATCACAAAAATAAAGAGCAGTATGTACAAAATTAGCAAGAAAACCTTTCTGATCACAAAAGATGTCAAGTTCAAAAACTATCATGTGTGTTTTCTTTCGTACATATAGCTGAACTTTACACCGATAATTTTGTGGTATCTCGATGACTTAGATTAGCAGGTTTTCAGATGATACATAGATCAATGTATCATCAGAAAAATAGAATGTGTCAGAATGAATTATTAGATGATGTAATGATATCATATATATATAGAACAGCTATAAAAAATGTATCAATACCCATGCTGGTGACATGATAATAGTGAGAATTTTAAATGAAAAATGGTTGATTTTCATGCATATGACATTATTTTCTAGGGGAAAATATTCACGCAGTGTTTAAATTTCTATTGAAAAGAATCGTTAGTGAAGTGATGTGTGTGAACATATAATATAGTGACGGTAGCTACCAAACCCATCATGGTTTTAGAAATCAAGGAGTCTGAAACATATATGGAATGAACTTTTTTTCTTCAAATTCACAAAGATAAAACAGTTATGTATCCAAAACCACTGGGTTTTCTATTATTTGTGCAGCTAACAGCTACTTGCCTTTGATCAGCCCCACCATCAGTAGCAAACGGGGCTTCAGAGCGTTCATTTTGATGGATGCGACGCTTACCAACATGTGTCTCCTGCTGGCCATTGTTGTCATTATCATACCTATACAACATAAACTTATTAATTCCTGTCAACACAACTTATCAAATTCATTTCAATATCATTTCATCAGGCCATATGAGAATAGTAGTATTTAAATTAATGGCAGTCTCTGAGACCCGTTAAAATGATGTTTTTTTATTCTGCCGCCGGGCGGCGCTGCAGTCGTCAGAGGTAAGCTGATCAAACATGGCCTCAACATTCGTGTATATTAGTCATTTTGAAGATGATATTATTGTGCTCTATGTTCATAATTATGTATCGTGACATACACAGACATGTACGCATACTTCTCTAGTTTTCATATATGATACTCACCTTTTATTTGGAATTGTATTTCATCAGCCTTGACCAGATTTTTAACTTGTTATTTTGTCCTAGACCATAGACTTAGACTTTTCGTGACGCTGCTCTTGTCGCACGGTCGTGTGTAGCTAGTGAGGCCATGTTAGACTAGTTCTATGCATCAACTAAACACCTATCAATATTTCTTCATCGGTGTCGTGACACCTTTATGGTATTGTTTTCTGGTAAAGTATGTACTTTTGCATGCTGTAGTAGTACTATTACGTTTCACATTTCTTTTGAGTAAAAATTATTTGAAGAAATTCGAATAAAAACAGCCACCTGCTCTACAGTATCATTGTTTACGATCGAACGTCGAATGTGAGTACTACAGCATAAAATGGACGGAAAGTGTATTAGCAGGTCAGATAAATCTGTTATTTAAACTAAATTATTCTAATAATGACACATATTTGAGAAACAATGCTCAGATGCATAGATACTTAACGGCTTTGTTATTGATACACGGAGTACAAGTCAGACTTTCTGGGTCGGTTCCCGTACAATTATAAGGCGAATTGCGCAACGTTTACCCCTGACGATTGTAGCGTCGTCTGGTGGCAGAGGCGGAACTACGGTGATACGGAGTTTGCCATTATGACAGCAACATCAGCTATCAGGTAACGAAAGAAACAAAAATCTAAATTCTTGTCTTTTGTCTTTAATTTAAAAAAAAAAACAGGATTTGTCAGGCTAGTATTTCATGTAATGCTGTACCTAAAGACACTGGAGTTATCAGAAGGTTTGATGGGTTTTTGTCGTCCTACAGCTGTTGGGCTTTGGACTACAGGCTCTTCTTTTTTGGGTTGCGCTTTGAATGGTGAATCATCATTGGTGGCGTATGGAGATTCATGCGCAGCGTCCTGCTCGGCATATCTTCTCCTTCCTCCTCCTTTACGAGGCGTGTTATCATCCCTGTCAATATAAGTAGCAACATAGCAAATTAGATATTGAGAAATAATGCAAAGTAACACATGTTCAAGATTATAAGCAGTTAAATATTTTTTTCAAATTATTTCCTGCAAAAGTGTGTCAAATTTGTTTGTCTAATAAACATTAGTGCAAAATCAATTGGAAGTCTGTACCTAGTTAGCAAAGAAATTCATATTTTCAGTCAGGCCAATGTTTATGTTATCAAATGCAACAGCCAACCACTAAAGTGAGTTACTCAGATGCCGCTTGAGCCAGCACATGTTTTAAGATAATGCTCAGTCAAAAATATGTTTGTCGTGTAAAATCCAGGATCGATAAACAATGCCTTTTTCATTGCAAGAGTAAGGAAAAGAAGACGCATTTTTCAAGTTTAGTATTTGTGTACATTGCACAATGTACTTTATGGCCAGTACACATATAAAGTTCCACCAAAATAACATTTTTCACTTGAAGAAGCATCGATGATGCCAAAATTTGTGATTTAATTAAACTTTCGTACCTTTTTAACTTTATAATCTGTTCTGTTTTAATTGGCTAGTCATGTACAATAAATTTTAAGTTCAAATATTTCAGTCACAACGCTATTAATATTACCTAGTTTCTGGATAATTTTGCGCAAATGGTGCATCCTGCTTTTGACTTTCAAAGTCGTATGTCTTTTTTCCACCTGTTCGGTGCTGTGGCCCATCACCACAATTGTTCTCTGATGTAGCCCATGGTGCTGAGGAACTCATCTTGTTTGGAGTGGTTCTACGCTCTGCAGACGACTTTAATCTTAAAGTTTAAGTAGCGATGTAACAAAATTAGAATTTGATTGATGCAGGATAAGAAATCCAATAACTCATTCAAGTTTCTTAACTGAAAACAAAAATTCAAATTTAAATATGGGAACACGTTTGCACGCCTGCAAAAACATCCACAGGCAAACATCCGCACCTCCATACCTGAAGTAACTTTATTAGTGAAGGTAATGTTTTATAAAATTTGTAATAAAACTGATATAAGCATTTGTGTTAGGAAAATACAACAATCACTCTATCATACGAGAAAAGCTACAGAGAAGAAGTAGCGATTGAAATCACATTTCATATGCTTAAATAATTAGACTATGATAAAGTGTCTGAAATGGAAGACTAAAAAAAATACTGTACACAATCACACTCGCACACAAGATTGAGTCCAAACTAATTACTACCTACCACCAGTCACTATACAACTAATCACTTACTTGCTTAGCTTGAACAACTCTTTTTCCCCAGATTTACTGTTATTATTTGATTCAGAAACCTTTTTACTGAAAATAGAAAAAATAAAATGGTCATAACCATGGATACAATTTAAGCAGAATTCTGAATATTCTAGCATAAGAACTTATTTACCTAATACAGTGAATGTCCTCAACAAAGGAAGAGTAAACAAAGGAAAAACTGTAATGACGGACACTTTTCTCATGCATTAGCTTATAATAATGTCAGTAAATGATGTAGTAAACAAGGGAAACCCTCTACAAAGGAAGGATTTGTGACTGCAAATTGGGTTCCTTGGTTGGGGACATTCACTGTACATAGATTGAAGCATAATATGTAGATTGAAGCAAGCAAAATGAAGTATAATGGATATGAACCAGATTATGGCCACGGATTATTTTTAGTGTGTAAGATCTTTGATTTGATGTCATTTGAAACATTTAAAAAGAATTTTAATATGAATTACGAAGAAAGTTGTGCAACTCCAGGTTTGTTGACATGGGCGATCATAAAAGTAATTACCTCTTCAGTATGGGTTTTTGAAATTCCACGTAATGAATCTTGTTAAAAATATGTTCAATTAAGAGCCTAACATATGTGGTGGAAATGAAATGCAATATATTTTGATGCACAGCAACACTACGAAACTTTGGCAGATGCAAGTTGGTAATGTTTGGTCATTCTATTAGTTATCGATGCTTCATAGCGACTGCTCAGGGAGCTGTTATGACTAAGGACCAATCTCCTATATACCAGCAGATCGAAATCTTGAGAGATCGATGTCAAAATTTTTAGGCGCAAGTAAGGAGCTTTTGCAGAGCAGCAATTTAAAATTTTGTAAGGACTCATAGCACTACATACATTATATCAAAAAAAGGTTTTCAGTCATAAGCGGTCGCTTCCAAAGACATTGCCTTATGCATATATATTAAATATAGGTGTATCATTGTTAAATAAGCTTATCAACTCTGTCACATTAACATTTGCCATCTACTGCATGCACGTTCCTAGTAAATTGTAGTAAAAACAAATATACAGCTTATATCCTCCATCTCAATAGATCTAGTTGCAAACCTTTCTCTTTACTTCATAACTCATAGTACATTTCGTAGAAAAAAAAAAAATGTTTCACACCTATGAAAACTGACAGGATAAAGTAAAGTGAATAACTGTGCATATTGCTTTCATTAAAAGTTGTCTACAGGATCATGTACATTGGACGTTGTACGCTGAAGAACATTAATCTTTTTTAATGAAGCAGTTCACACTTTCCACTGAGTAATCAACCTCTTCAATCATTTGTGATACACTGACCACATTGCCCAATAACATGTATTAACACGACTTTCAGTGATGTTTATTCGGGTGCATTTATACACCTACGCTTACTGTTAGATTTGCGTATGATATTAAGATATTCGACTGACATATCATCTGTCAAACACAACACAAAATATGGTTAGAACAGGCTCGTTTATTATTCTATCCCGTTTGTTTGTTTGTCGCCAACAAGGCCTACCTGCTCGTCGTCAGCGGCCATTTTGTTGTAACCAACATTTGACATGACAGATTTTACCACCAAACATACGTTGTGTAGACAGCGAATTCCCAGATTAATTATATTAATCCTTAACCATGATATGAAGCTTTTCAAAATAAAAGGGAAAAATAGGGTGAAGTTAATGCAATAACGATGCAGTAAAGTATTTTCTCACCAGACGATAGTTAATTAATCCTGTCCTACTTTATAGAATGGTAAAACATTAATGTCGCCGTTAGAGTGGGTAGAATTTAAAGCTGACTGAGGTCAAGTATAATAGGAGGGAGTGATGCTGGATCAAAAGTGCTCGGAGAGCACAGGGTCGCCAGCATATAAACGTTGTCTAATGGACAATAAAAATGTTTAGTTTGCAATCAAAGAATTACGGCAGAAAAAGTCATTTTTCGATGCGTAATTCATCCTACATCTATGTTGTTGGTTTTTGAATGCAGGTGCTTTCTAAACATGGCTAAATTTGGCTAAATTTAAGTAAATATCTATTGTCCATGACTTGATATTAATTAATCATGTAATATGGTTATGCTGCGCTCTCTGAGCACTTTTAATATAACATAACCAGTATGCCAATATTTGATGATCATGTTTCAAACAGTATTGAAACTAAAGTGGGAAAATAAAATAAAAAATATTGAAAATGGCTCTAAGGTATGCTTTAATTGGCAAAATGCCAAAATTGAACACAGTTGACTTTCAGTAGACATGTAAGCATTCTACCAAGTTTAACGGTGTTCATCCAAGCAGTATTAAAGATACTGCAGAAAATGTCCAAAATGGACCATAAATGGTCCGTCACAGCCACAGGGGCAATTTATAAAGAAATATATGCAATGTGGTTTATGTTGAGGAATCACCTTCAAACCACTCCAGTGCGAGAGGTTTGGATTCCTCAACATAAACCGTAGACCTCTAATTATTTTTGTTATAAATTGTCCCTGGCATAAGACAGTGAGGGGACATAGCCTAATCGAAGGGTTTGGGCCTTAAACAATCAATCAATGGGGAAAAGAACCAAATTGAGTGTTTGACACAACCCTGAATGTTTCTAAGCCTTAGCCTTGTCAAGTGTGCATGTACAGAGTTACAGACTGGACCATCTACAATACATGTACTGGACCCTGGTGTCTTTATTTACAGACTTTCCCAACTCAACTCCCATTATCGATGACCAGACAACTTTTATATATCCAACCCAGCTTTGCATGCATGACAGGCTGCCACCCATTTAATCCAAACAACTCTAATTTGCAAAACTGTATGGATAAAACATCAAAGAGAGTCCCAGATAGCCAGTCCTCAAGGTTGACTCTTGACGCAAGCTAGTAGGAAATCTTTCCAAGTCAATATGCCCTATAGCCAGATTTTTATGACTATAAGGGGCCATTTAAATAGAATATTCCCTTTTATGCATTGTGCAGCCATGGCTCCTATACACACCACTAACCTTCACGCTTCAATTGAGCCTCTACAAACCTAGTCCTCCTTATGTAGCTCCCGCATCGGCCACTGCGCCACCAAAGCCAGTGTTTGACAATAATAAATATTCCAAGCCTTGTCAAGTGTGCATTATGGCAATAATACAGACTGGGCCATCTACCAGTAATTTGCCAAGCTGGTTGAAGCATAAAGGCCGCAGAAAGAAAATGCGCGGTCATTTTTTACTATTGTAGATGACAGATGGTAGATGATATCATATAGTAATGATTTCTTAACATCTGTATTCATCATATGAAGTAGGAACAAACCTACTTAGATGCTTCTCTCGACGTTTTGGTGGACCTTCAACCTGCTTCAGGCATCGATGGCAAAGTGCAACCAATGTTGTTATTTTGTACTCTGGTTTTGCGCTGAGTCAGTGATGGGTGGAATTCCCAGTACTAGTCACGTGTAGACCTACACTCAATCTGAACCAAGGCAAGGCGGTCCCCCCTGATCGGATAAGACTTCTTCACATCACATGTTATTGACGAGAGAAGCATTGTGTACATAGTCAAACATTGAATATAACAAGATAGGCTCATTTAAAAAAACTTGATATGTACTTATAACATTGCTCTTATTGTGTCTGATAAGTTTGAATCAGTGCATTTTGAAACTGGGTTAAAAGTAGCCTGGCAGACAACTGGCCATATACAACAATGTATACTGTCTTTACCGATGCAAGTTATCTTTACAAGGCAGTTCTGGAGCATGATAACCAATGACAATACATGCAAAAGAATGACAAATGTGGATACTCTTCAGTCAGCTTTCAGTGAGTAATGAGGGGCTTCAGTACACCAGAAACAGACTTTACAATATACATTATATGATTCTTAATGTATTTAAAGAATTCCTGGTAGCTTCTAAGAAGTATCCAGGCCCGTTTCATCAATCAATTGTGAAATTCTAATGGTTAGCTTTCAAAAGTGTTTTAGCCAAGCATGGAATCAAACTCATGCCTTCTTTTCTACACTGAGACTAGAGATCAGTTTAAAGTGTGAAGCCAGGTGTACTATCCACTACATCCCTCTCCCCCACTCCAGTCACTCCATGATGAGAGCCCCATTATTGGTAGAGATGAACTTACCCCGATGTTTTCCTTGCACCTGAATGCTGACGTGTGCTCTGAGCTGATCGAACCGGTGGCGTTCCTGCCATCATACTGGACTGGTATTCACTCGTCTCATGCTTCTCTTTTTTTGCGGGTGGTTTCTGTTTTGACTTCCATACATCTCTCTGTTCTTCCCAATCTTTTGCATATCCATATGACAAGACTTTACCCATTATTGGCCGTTCACTCTCACTTGGCTGATGCCTGTGTAAAGATCGAATTGAACTATAAGACCCCTCTATCGATCGGTATATTGTGTATGACCTTCCAAATGCCCATTGACATGTCTTTCATTTTGAGAAAATGCCAATTTAGGGGTGGGCTTTTAAATATATGCGCTTTTACAATTTTACATTGGAATTGCAATAGTCTAGATATTGATGTAGTTTGAATTTGGGGGTAGGTCTTTACCTGGGGGCATAGCCACTTGGATAGTTGCACAAGTTATGTAAAAAATGAAGGTTTTCACATTACATAGATGTAAAATCAAATCAACCAAGAGGTTTGTTTACATGTGTACATACATAGTAGCAATCTTCTTCTTTCCTTTTGCCATTTCAGATTCTGGTGCCTTTCCTATTTCTCTTTCTATAGCAGGATACTTGACATGCTTTCCTTGTTGATGTTCTTTTCGGACACCATAGCCTGCAGGCCGAGATTCCTCTAATCGAACATTTTTGTCAGTGGCATGTTTGCCTTCTCTTTCATATATAGTTTGTCTAAAAGTAAAAAACAATACTGCTGAAATTGCATGATTTTTTTGGAATTCAGAAATAATATATCTTTTAAAAATCCAGTCACAAATTAACTATTTAAAAATACAACACAAATCAGTTGGAAGAATTTTAAATTGCATCTCCTGAAATTATATTCATAACTTCATTGACGTACTTATCATATGCATAGGGCAGTCTATTTGGTGTATAACTATTGGCATTATTACAGTTAGCACCATAAGCTTCTTTCTCGTCCTCCACCACATGAACCATATAATCCGGCAACATAAACTGATAATCTCTGAAATAAATTTACAAATAACATCCATAACATGTAGTATACAGAAAACATTAAAGTGAGAACAGCTAAACTGTAGTTAAATTTCATATTATCTTACAGAATCAGTCAATTTTATCAAACTACGGAAAACACAATAAAGATATTTCCACCAGGATATAATTAAGAATCAAGTATCGGTAATAATGATCAGTTTTTCTTTTAGCATAAACTACCCTGCATTAAGTACATGTACTGCAGATATACTTTTGAATGATGAATTATAATAAATCTATTATTTTCATCTTTCACAACACTAATGATTAATTACCATTTGACAGTTTCGTCTGCTTCTGCAGACATTTTCAAAAACACTACTGCGCATGTCAGATCATGGTTTATGGCCGCCGTCCCCTCCTGCGGCAAGCACTGGGTTGTAGACTCTAGCAAGCTGGTGGGCCCCCTCATCTCTGTTCATGGTCTGACTTTGCATCCGGATGTGGATAGCTTCCTTGATCGCTCTAGTCCTACCATCACTTTCTCTATCTAGAACTGTCACCCCCTTCCAATCAATCTTGTCATTTTCTTTATTGACGTGATCTGTGATGGCACTTTTGTTGAATTCTGTAGCAGACTCTCTTTTGGCAGCTCTGGTGAAATTCAACATTCCATGTTGTTCAACGTCTTTCTGATGTTCCTTTATTCTAATGCCCAGCTTTCTTCCTGTTTCCCCAATGTAAACTTTCTCACAAGATCCACAAGGAATCTTATACACCACTTCGCATTTCTCACTCATCTCTACTTTATCTTTTGGGTGCACCAACAAGTTCCTGATTTTCTGTATGGGCTTTACAGCAGTTGCCACTTTATGCTTGTTCAAGATTCTTGTAATTCCTTCAGTGACACCCTTTACATATGGTAGAATCACTAGTCGTTTTGATTTCACTTGGTCTTGATCTTTCTTTCTCTTCTCTTTCTTTCTCTCCATCTTCTCAGCTATTTGTTTCTTTACCTTCTTAAACAACCACTTTGGATAGCCACACTTTGTCAGAGCATCTATGATGTGTTCTTCTTCCATTTTCTTGTCATCTGTCTCTGTAACTATGTCCTCACATCTATCTAACAGTGTTCGGATGACTCCAAGTTTGTGTTGCACTGGATGATGTGAAGTAAAGTGAAGGTATTGATCTGTATGAGTTTTCTTACGATATACCAACAATTTTACAATTTTACATGCGCAGTAGTGTTTTTGAAAATGTCTGCAGAAGCAGACTAAACTGTGAAACGGTAATTAATCTTTAGTGTTGTGAAAGATGAAAATAATTTATTTGTTTACCAACACGATGAACTCATTCAAGGATAGATGAATTATAATATTCAAATTTCAAAGAATTGAAATGACATACGCATTTCTTTCATTATTCTGATTATCTTCCATTGCATTGTCATCCAGGTAGTACCAATCTACTTTAGGATATCCAACAGCTTCATTGCGAGGTGGTTTAGGTTCTCGATGTCTGAGTAAATCTGGTCTTCCACCAGTCTTTGCAAGCTGAAAGGATGACACATAAGAGCAATAAATTTTCTTCTTATATTTAAATATCACATCCATATAATAAAATGACATCGTACATATGATGCGAATTATGAATATTATATATAAAATATAGGAATCTACATTTATAGATTTACAATCTTGTTCTTATTTAGAATAAAAAAATTCTAATAAAATTGTAGATATAGATCTATAACTACCCTGATGTAAGGACTGTCAGATTCTTTTATTAGCATTTTGCGTGTTTCATCTTCGAATGGTTGACTTGATAAATCACTCAATCCAGGAATCTGTGAAGCAGGTGGAACTGGAACCGGTTCCTTTGCAACTTTCGGTCTGGCAGGTGCATGGTAAAACCATCCTGCAATTTTATGGTTGATTAAAATGATAGTATTTAGTGAATGTATTTTCTCAGTGCTGTGCATGCTTTTTATCATAAGCACAATATTGGCTTAAAACTAAGCCCGAGACCTGTCTAAAACTACAAATAAAATAAGATCGTTGATGGTGAATAATGACCCTATGATCCCCAAGTTTTATAACAACTGAGTATAGTTAAAGAAAACAATCTAGAGATAAAATTAATATTTGGTTAGTGAATGTTAATGTTTTTAGATATTGACTGTAGCATGGGCATGATCATAACTCGGGTTTAGCATAGATCTACGCTAGTTAGCACAATAGTGGCATAGGAATAATGATGAATTCCTATGCCAAAGCAGTCTTAGAAAAATCTTTTACACCCACACGAATTAGGACTCATCCCCTGTCATATTTTGAAATCTAAACTTTTCCTGACTACCACAGGAAGTCATTTCATCCATTTTCCACAGTGTTAAAGAACAGTCTGCCTGTAAATGGAGCCACTGCGCCCTCGTCAGAGGCCTTCATCATTGATCTACTTTCCTCTTTATGCACAGACACCATTACAGTAGGTTGTCAAATTAAGTGCAACTTGCAATTTCTTTAGATCTAAATACTGTTTACACAGAGGAAATGCTCAAGCTTTTTGGTAGTGTTATTGGCACCATCAAAATACTGTTAAAAAATACGTCCATCTGATATGTAGGAGGACAAATGTTTAGATAGAAATTACCCCTAAGTAAGAATGACTCCAGTTGTTACTTAAATGCCTATGTTGTTTTGATAAAAATTTGATCGGCTTCAACAGTATGAATCAATGAAGATAAGCATGGATATCCCAAAATGTTAAGAATTTCTGCAATCATTAAAATATGCAGTTTGTTTATAAAAATTCTAATACTGACAGATTTCGTGGAATGTTATAGTAGAACGTAAATCACAGTGCGCTCAACATATTGTTTCATACGTCAATCCTCCAAAGAATAACACGCATCACATTTCTCTGAACATCCCAACATGACTACATGAGGTTTTGTATGTCATAGTAAAATTAATAATGTGCTGGTGTAGGTCTACAGTTAAGCCGGCTTGTTTCAGCTTATATATAGTTATCTACCGGGTAATTTAGTTTATTAGTTTGATATAGTTATTTAATTGCATGATTATGTGAATTTGTAAGGTACATAGAGTGTGAGAAAGGTGTTTTCATAGATCTATACCATAATACTTAAATCTCAAAAAGCCTACTGAAAAGAATTGGTGGTCATTTGAATAGACTTGGTAAATTAACTATTTACTACTCTTTTATTTTATCAAATTTAAATTACTGTCCTTTAGTTTGGCATTTTTGTGGTGAGAACAATACAAAGCTTGAATCTATACAAGAGAGAGCGTTACGTTTTATATATGAAGATGAAAATAGTAGTTATGAAAAACTGTTAGAAAAATCTAAAATGCCTTCACTTAAAATTAGAAGGATGCGTTATCTTGCCATACAGGTTTTTAAAATTATCAATAAACAATCACTTATTTATTTACATGATTTGGTCAATGTTAAGAACATGAAATACACTTTTAGATACAAGAATTTATTAGAAGTGCCAAGAATAAGAACAACAAAGTATGGCTTGCACTCTATTCTATTCTATTCAATAATCGGTTAATTCCCTGGTGGGATATCCCGCCGATGATAGAGTGTGTGCCACATGGCTAGGGCAGCTGGTCCTTGAATATGTTCAAAGATGCACTCTCAGCCACCTCCTTCTTCACATTATTCCATTCTGGTATTGTTCGGTGGCTGTTGTTATACTCCGGAACTTAAATGCGTGGTTCGCTCTGGTCCTGGTGTCTGCTGGTTCTAACGATGATGCCGGCACTGCCACAAGTCCCTGCACAACCTTGTACATCATTGTAAGCCTCTGGTTAGATCGTAGGTGCTCCAGGGTCGGCCATTCTAGCTTCTGAAGCAGATCAGAGGCACTGCATTGGCGATCATATGTGTTTGTCACGAAGCGAGCTGCTCTTCTGTTAACCTTCTCCAGTTGGTCTTTGTCTTTCTGGAGATGTGGGTCCCATATCGCACTGCTGTATTCAATGGTGGAAGGCACTAAACCCAGGTATGCGGTCTCCTTGGCCTTTCTGGGACAGTAGCGGAGGTTACGCCGGAAAAAGCTGAGGGTGTTACTAGCCTTCTTCGTCACAATGGCGATGTGCTTGCTCCATTCGAGGTTGTTGCTAATGGTCACACCTAAGTATTTGGCAGCAACCACCTCCTCCAGTATGACTCCACACAGTTCGTACAGCTTGGTAATGACTTGCTTGCTCCTTGAAATCCTCATGATGTTGCATTTCGCGGGATTGAAACGCATGCCCCACCTCTTTGCCCAGTTGTCCAGTGCTGTTAAGTCTCGCTGCAGGCATACCTGGTCTTCTACTGTACTGACGTTCCTGTACACTAGGTAATCGTCTGCGAATAGACGCACTCTGGTGCCTGGCGAGACTTGTTAGGGTAGATCATTGATAAAGATCAAGAACAACAGGGGACCTAACACTGTCCCCTGGGGTACCCCTGAGGTGACACGTTCTTTCGGTGCTATGCTGCGCCAAAAATTTGGAACAAACTTCCAAATGATTTTAGAGTGTCAATGTCATTAAATGAGTTTAGGGGTGTTATTGGAAAGTGGGAAGGTGATAGTTGTAAATGTTCATTTTGAAAATAACTTATCTATATAAATTTATTTTAGTGTATAATGTGTAATTGTATGTCTGTATTGTCGGTTTTAAAAGCTCTGTAGAGCTTATGTTATTTGTTATAATGTACCGACTTTTAAATAAATATTACTTGACTTGACTGACTTGCCTACTATATAGTATCTAGTGTAGGCTTAAACAAAATTAAGTGTGTGCATATTGCAACATTCACAGAGTAGATCTAGATACATATGGCAATAATATATCCGAGTCGAACATTTATAGATTAACTCTGTAGCATATAATGCACGTATTTGTGGTTAGATCTAGATATACATTTGTAGTACAAAACAAAAAACGTGAAATTGAAAAGCATGCCCTGCTGCTTTTTATCTAGATTTCACATGCCTGCATCTTTCACCGACGATGCCATGTCCTTTTACTGATGTCCGTCTTCTTACTAAAACGGATAGACGTGATTTATTTATTCTGAATGTACCATAAGTGTACGAGATTGTAAATATTCACTAATTTATTGAAAATTTTAATGATGTTGTTGTCAAAAAGCAGGAAGTTGTCATAGTTGCCATGGATTTCCCAGTGTGGAGGAAAGCCGTAATTTAATCTCGATCAACCAGATCCATCGTCTGACTTGCTCACATCAAAATGTTGAACGAGGCTAGATTTAGCTGTGATTACGTCACGCAACTGTTTTTCAGTGGTGCCACCTTTTGTTCAGATTCCACACTAAACTGGGCACCTGTGGCTTTAAAAAAACAACTCAAAACTAACAATGTTCTTATATTAAAATTTTTACCAACTTGAAATTACCAACTTTGGTTCTTGAATATTTTAGCAGACCCAAATTATAGGCTCAATAACTTGCCAAGATAAACATCTGGAACCACATTTCTTTCTCTAGGATATGACATTTCATCGAGTCTTATTACTATGAAACACTGAGAAAGAGAAACCTTTTCTGTATTTCAAAGATGTTATAAAGATTGACTTACATTTTGTGCTCGGGGGAAGGGGGGGGGGAGGTCTCACACTATCACGATTAGTACGAACGTGCCTCGAAACTGGGTGTCTTTTTTCACATTTTTGGTATATTGCTGGGTGTCTTTTTTCACTTATTTGGTATATTTCAGTGTCTTTTTCACATTTTTAGTAGATCTATATTTATCAGGATAAAAATTATTGATATTCATTCTTGATATCTACATGTACTGGAATCTGAGTTTGATATATTGGTGTCACCTTTTTCCTGTCCGAGGCACGTCTGTACCCTTTTTCTGGCCAAGAACCCCCCCCCCCGAGTTTGTGCTTCTTTCTGGTTTGATTCAAATGCCTTCTCTTTATATCATGCACGAAACAACAATAATTAATTGATTTGTCTAATTCATCTTGTACAACAAACATTAAGTAACCAAGTCACCCAAACAAAATCCATTTTGTAGGTTTATTCATCAAACTAATCCATTTTTAATTTATTGACAATAAACCTTCCTTGATTCATATTGAACATAATACTGTAAAAAAATACACTGTTAACATTAGTTAAGACATCTGCATTAAAAATTTAATAATTTTACACTGCAAATTAGTTTCACAACAATTTGTTCACATCAAAATTAAAGTATTATACTTGAATTGTTTTCTATCAATAAAAATATGTGACCAAGATACCCAGAATGTTTTTTTTCCCTCAGGTATAATGCATGTTATGTGAACAATTAGCATTTGACAGTAAAATTGTAAATTTATACTATTGGATAATTGAGGGTCGATGAGAACTTAGAATTAATTACTTGCTATATTAAGGAGTTATTTTATTATATATATATTTAATGCTTGTTGACTTTAGTGTAAAATAGTTACTACATGTAAATAGAAAAAAAAAATGTGACCATAGCTTTCTGTAAAAAAAAAGTAATTTTATATATAAATATATATTTGTTTTCATAGTTGTATACAAAATATAGGATTCATTTTCATACACCAGTAATACATAATCATTAATCATATTTGATTCCTTTCGGTTTAACTAATTCACTAAATGTAATGCCATCATCCAACAGCTTCAATTTGTGTATGAAAACCAACAATGACATCAGGAAACATTCTGTTAAGCGGAGGCAAAGTTCCATAGGGACAACAGCAACACGAACGTACTTCGTAACATGATTGTTTAACGCCTGTTGAAGAGTGTCTTTGTAAACATTGACAAGTCCAAATGGAAGATTCAGGTTCAACTTCATTTTCCCAAATGGTAACATTGTGACATTGATCTGAAGACTTAATTCCACACGTTCCACATTCACATTTCCATCCATTGTGAACACCTGGAGAAGACAAGTCATTTACCTCTGTGTAGCGATCATGTGACCAAGAATGGGATTTCAAAAGATGGTTGAATGTTTCACTGACAAGGGCCATAAAATTAACCAAGTGTGAGAGACTAAATTCTGCCACACTATCATGATCGTCCTTCGCACGGTAATCACGGTTTGGAGGGGACGTGGTGTTTTCAGTGATCATTGATTCATGCTCTTCATTTCCAGAAACTTTTCCCATGGCGTTTGTGAGTCCAAGATTAACTTTTGATGATTGTTCGGTGTTGAAATGCGGTATTCTGGCCAGAGCAAAGCTATGGGCATGAGGAGCAGCAGCTAGGGCAAGCACCCCAGTAAAGTAGGCCACAGAACACACTAACACAACCTGGAAGACGATAAAAAATTGAATTGTTTTGTTAAAAATATTTTTACAGAATAAAAATCATATTACAAATGAGATGCAGTAAAGTAGCAAACTGAAGTACCTTGAAAACATCTGATGTTATTTCCATCAAATGTTGATAATCTAGAAGCTTGTTAGACAAGGCTAAGAAGTCAGTGTATGTGAAGTTTCCCCGCCGACAACCTTCAGTCCATGCAATCTTTGCTTCAATCCGTTGTAGCAGCTGCGAAAACTCTTCATCGTTCACAAAAAGATTCCAGTCCTAAGAGATAAAATTTATATGGATTGAACTTTGATAATTTGTCTCTTAATTAAGCATAATATTCACATATCACGCATAAATTAAGTTCTAAATGAAGAGTGCATTATAATATTAGTAATTACAGCAGGAAAAAGAAAGAAAAAAAAAATAACTCACAACAGCTGTTAGAAATTCCTTCTCAAGTTCATTAAGATCCTTTATGTCCATGTTTGCAGCATCAGCCCATTCATCATTATACACTTCTTCATCAGTTCCTTCATCATACAAATACTTAGAGGCCACAAGCTGAAAATAAATTAATAGAGTATTTTTTTCTAATCAATTATTATTATATATTAATGCACATATCAAAACAACATGTAATCTACAAAAATGCAGATTTTATGACCAGGTGCTTTGAAAAAACAGCATGTTATAGCTTCAAATTAATATGTAAGTGTCTTATCACTGATGCTGCCAAAGAGGAATATATTTGAATTAAATGGGCTGTGAGATGAATGCTTGAAGTAAGTCTCTTAACCTTGGTTAAAAGCTTGGACTAAAATGTCTTTGTGATTAAAAAATTAAGTCATAATGATCAATATACCATTGAAATTAAGAATAAGTCCGACGATGAGATTTGCTGCAGGTAGTCTGGATTGCGGTTCCGAAGTCGATTAACATAGAGCATACTAGCCATCAATGATGTTGGAGAAACGTAAGCTTTCCTTTAAAACAAAAGTTATAGGGCTTTTACAATGCTATTAGCATTCCACAATTTGCATACTAATATTTAGATTTCATTTGAATGAGCAATTAATCATAACTGATACATCATGTAGTTTTTCCATCAACAAAATCTTTAAATTATCAGTATTTGAAGTTTCATGAAAAAAGTGACAACATGTTTACACTACCCAGGACACAACATAATACATATTATGGAAAAGAAATCATAGTTGACCAGTTCAAATACACTGTACTGTCTATATTCATGACTAAGAAAAAATTGATTACTAAAAATATGCATGGAATTTAAATCAACTACAAAAAATATCAAAAACTGTAGTGAGCTACCTTCCAACATTTGATGCAAAGTACAAATCAACTCGTCCAAGTTCCTTTGTAGCAGCATCTCGAAAATATTCTACTGCTACTTCTGAAAATGGATTCAAAACATTTATTTGAATCCATAGAAAAAATAAAACATTTTAAAGTTTACTCTGTAACAATAACAATTGTCTCCTATACATATCATTATCACTTGCATTATATAGACATAGGCACCAAAATCATTCTTTGAACACTTCTAAATATGTATATTTAGATGCTCAATCTTTGAATGATAGCATACTAATA
>CM032662.1:18171863-18287363 GCA_019095985.1 Streblospio benedicti
TACTATTTATTTAAATGATTTAAATTAGATATACCCCCTAATCACTTAGTTTTACATAATTGCCCTTATTTTAATTTGCATGGATCCCAGACATAGATTACATTATCTAAAATATCACACTATTGTACCTGACAATGGCAATGATGGTCTGTCTGTTCCTGGCAATTTACAATAATACAGGCTTTTCTTCAATCTTGTATTAAGCCGATAGTGCTCAGGATGTTCCTAAAAAAATCAAGAAAACAAACTTTATATAGTTTAGAGGTGTTTTAGTCTAGTTTAGATTTATTTGACTGCATCACTTAAAAAAATGCTCTCTCCGCGAACTTTAGAATAACATTTGCTATGATTTAACATTTGAATTGGACTTAATGCAACCATCTGAGGGTCCAACCGCAAATTTGGATCATATATCAAAACCTAGATCATTGCAATTTCAATGTAATAGAAAACAATCCTTTACCAGTAGAACCACAACCATGGCATGGATGGTCATTTATGGTTTATTATCAGTTCAAATCTCTCGGTTTTTAATAAATTTCGGTCTAAATCTACGTATACAGATTAAACACTTGAAGTATGTGATGTTCTCTAAACATCATGTTCCATCTGACCTGTAGTAGTGTCTGCATCGTCATATCTACCATCCTAACATTTGTGACAGTGGGTCAGAAAATCCAACCAATCACAAATCCCACTACTGAAATGTTCAGCCACTATGTCAAATGTCAGACGACACGTACGATCTCACAAGGCCAAGTAAGAAAAACCGAATATTGCCTTTGCTGCAACTCCGTCGCATGATGAATTTCTCCAGTGAAAAGCCCCACAACTGACCTCATGGGTAGATATTGTAACATTGAATATACGTACAGCTATTAAAACTAGAATTGTTGTGATGTAAATTTTTTATGAGTAAATGAACAGTTTCACAATAATAAACTGATTAAACTATATGGTAGTATATGTACTGTAGAATTAAAAATACCATACAGAGTGTAAGAAAATTTACTGGATGAAAGAGAAAAAACGACGATTGGTGTGACTTGGTGTGATTGGTTGACTATACTATATATATATAGTATAAATATGGCCACAACTGACCCCACGGGTAGATATTGTAACACTGAATATGTGTAATGCTAATAAAACTAGGAGTGTAAGATTCCCGTAAACCGACAATATAGGGACATATAGAAGCCCTACGGTACCTAATTGGCCTCATGATAGATATTATTCCAATATACACTGGAGGTGCTACAGAATATAGTATTGCAATTCAGACAATTATTAGTTAAGTATACTTAGGACTAATATTCAATTATTAGTCCTAGAGCAGGGTATGAAACTCATCAAAATTTGCTTACGGACCACAGGGCCGGCAACTATAAAAAGTAGCCGGCCCTGGCAAAAAGTGTACGGCCCTTCATTATGTTAATATTTACAACTCCCAAAAAGTAGCCTACCCACTGGGCCATGAACTATTATAACCAGCCGGCCCGGGCCAAAATCAGCCGGCACCGGGCCGCCGGGTAGGCTCTATTTCATACCCTGCCTAGAGACGAGTAGAGTATACTTTTAGTACTAAGTCTTACTAGACAACCGAATGGAAATCCGTGAATGAACGTTAAATCCGATAATGTGATTTTGAAGACTTTTGTCATTCAAACAGCATCAATATTTTACATAATGTAATGTAGTTGACACCAACATCAACGTAGATGTTCAATATATCTTCAGTGTATCAATGTCTGTATCTGTATAAATACACTGCTAAAAGTCCACGAGGCACTTGGCTGGGGACATGTGAAATGTTTAACACCACATTATCGGACTAACGTTCATTCACGGTTTTCCGTTTGTTTGTCTAGTACTGCGACAGCTATATCTAGCCGTATCATACAACTAAAATGTTGCCTTGCTCTCTAGCAGTACAGTAGAGATAAAGGTCCTAATATCAAACTTTCCTATACAAGTACATCATGTACATGTGTATGTCTGCCTTTCTTCAAACACGGTAGTGTCTAGTATCTCAGTCTAGTACAGGTCCGACATCTCGACATACGTCATAACGTTAGTACGTCATTACGTCACTACGCTGATCGTCAACACTGTCACAAAAACTAGCGGTATCATACAACTTAAATGTTGTCTTGCTCTCTGACTCTGTACAGTAAAGAGATGGAGGTCCTAATATCAAACTCTCCTGTACAAGTACATCATGTACATGTGTATGTCTGACTGTCGAACGGTTCCTCCCCACACCCTGCGTATATTTGTTTGTAAATTGGGCGCTTTTACTTTTTTTGTCTCATGACCTAACTGCCGGATAAAGGTCGACAAGTCCAGAGTAGACATTCCTATTTTACACTAACCTCGACATCATCAATGCAAGAATCATCTTGCTTCGTTTGAAGAAGTACATTTGTTATATACATTGTGGATGTGTGAAAATATGTTGTTTAAGTTTCTATCTACAAATGTGTGGTGACATCCCGGAAATAGTGTTCATTCTACGAAATGCCGCCAGGTGCGCCACTGCAGTCTCTATCACTAATGAGGTAGAGAAAATCTACATATTAGCTCAATTTTACCACCCATGGCATTCATAAGCTATACTGTTATAAACGTGGGTAATACTTAGTATCGTTCATATTAATGTATTTTATATTTTATCTGCAATACATGTAAATTCAAAAAATTAATTCATTCCAAATTGACTACATTCAGCTTTAAAAGCTTTACGATAGTGCTGCTACCTAGTGGACAAAATTAGTGTACAGTACAGCCTCGATCTATACTGTTTGGGTATAATCTAAACATGCTGGGTAGTCATATTTTCTTGGCTGGTAACCAATAGTGTGCTCGAGGATGCCCTATAAATATGTACTGATTCCACCGCAGCCGGTAGTTTGTTGCTTGTTTTCGCCAAATGCACACGGATTTAGAGCTGGCATCTGTTTACTTATACCATTAAAACCCCACCCAAATCATTTATTGGCATCTGAAGAACATTTATTTGATCATCAAATCCTCTTAAAGATTGGTTAAGAGGAGACTCATGAACTGTTGATCGAAGAACTCGATATCTCGAGATATTTGTCTTCTGAAGTTCTGTAACAACCAATGAATAAAACTGAACAGCCATACCATACGGGTGTTAGTGAATCTGAAAAAGATTACTTCTTAAAGTAACAACCATACGACAATGAATGACACTCTAGTGAAAGACATTAAACCAGGACAAAAGAACATTAACGTGGTGGTCATTGTCCTAGATATTGGTAAGAAAAAGCCTTTTCAGGCTATTCCCGCAATATGAACCACCCCCTTTGAAGACTGGCATCCAAAGACTTTGGGAAAGTAAACAATCAAATACTGACCAAGTAAATGGCCTACTTCACATTCTAATCATGTTAGATTACAACGGCAGTCTTCTGATGGGGTGGTACATTTGTGGGTTTAGCTATAGATATAGTTTTAGGGTAATCGCTCGGATATTTATCTTTCTATAGACATAGATCTAAGGAGTAGCAGCAGCAGATAGATCAGCGAAGATAATTTTTACTCGCTCAGAGGAGTTATGGATAGTACATCTAGTCTTTTTACAAAGCACTTTAGAATACTGATGTATTATTTTCTCTTGTAGAGCTAACGGAACGATCATAAATAATGTTACTGGGGGGGGGGTTAGTCCATTTTGGGGGCTCGAAAAAAAGTTTACCGACCCCCCATCAACATTTTAAAAAGTTGAGTGACACCCCCCGGCCTTCCGCTAAAGCAAAAGTCCTCTATATAGTCATTGCATATTTGGACAGTTGCTAAAAGAAAATATTTGAAAAAATATACCTTAACGTGATAAAAAAAGTTCAGAAGACCCCCCACCCACCTTTTTGGACCCCCCCCCCTGTATCATTATTTTTAATTTATGTTTATAAATAAAAACCTCCGTCAGACTTTGAACAATATTTTTATTTACAAATTATGTGCCAGTTTGTTCGGTGTCATGCACCAGTAAACGACGCTATAAATCATAGATTGTGAAAAATATAAGGATTATTAGTGTTTTTACATAATTACTGACAGAAATTGTTATCAATTAAGAGAAAGTATTACTAGTTTAAAGGATTGAGTTTGTGGTCCAGTGACAATTGTTTTTTGTCATTATTTGTTATTGTGTTTTTTACTATGTCGATTGGAGCACAAATTGGACAAGACTCTTCAACGCATCAGTGCTGGATCAGCTCCAGGGGTTGCATGCACACATAGAAGACATCTATAAAAGATTGGATAGCCATAGCACAACTCCAAACCATGATGATCAGTCACACACGACCGTCAACCCTTCTAACCTAAGCCACTACCTAGGGGACCTCTGTCCACCCACTAGAGGGCCAGCAAAGGCTTTGCAGGAGGAGCATAATGCAAATTCTGTATATTGCCTGCCAGACCTAAAGTTTTGGACAATAGACAAGGCATAAAAAAGTATTGTCAATGTCATAGCCAAGTCCCAAACCAAGGACAGTATTGTCGACTCTCCCAACCAAGGACAGTACAGTAAGGGATCTGATCATTGTGCAAACAGCACATATCAAATATTTGATTGAAGACCAATCTGCACTTTTAGTATCGGGGAACGACTTCCCAGCAGGCACATCTCATATATTCAGAGCTTTGCAAAAGCATACTACATCTTTTGCTGATCAGTATACCCTGCAGTTAGTGCAGTCAGCGGTTCAATTGTCAGGTGCTGCCGCTGCTGCAGATCAACAATCCTGTAGAGGTAGTCAATATCACAACAACTGTCGTTATAATAACAAACAGGAGATTTTTCTCCAACAGAGGTTGGAATACTAGAGGACGAGGTACTGGCGGACAGTTTTGGCAATGGAATTATCAGCATGGTGAGAGCTTCCCACGTCGGCCTGCACCACACAATCCAGCAAATGCAGATTGATAGTTGATCGAAATGTTTGTTCTGTGTTTTCGTTTTTTTTCCTATATAAAACAATACACACACTGTGTATTGAAAGCAGTGAGATATGGTGTTCACCTGCCATTTGATGAATTACAATCTGGACTATTGTGCAGCGCTAACTAGCGGGCACTGCACACCCCAATGAAACATAACGTTCTCGTCTGAATTCAGTTATGATCGTTCCCTAACATGACTAGCAGTACCATAGATTCTGGGCATAGACTATGTAAGTGGCCTAGAGATCACTTGTAAAATAAAAGCAATGCTAGATCTTATTTGATTTTTACTAACGTTTTGCTTAACATAGCCGCCACTTGTGCTGACGTTTCACAACCTGTCAGGTTGTTTCTCCAAAACAGAATGGAAACCTACTGCTGACTACCAAATGTTGTTGTGGCCAGAACTTTGTTCAAAATTAAAAGACTTAAAAGATAATGCTCAGTCAAAATACTTTTTGTTCTGTCAAGTCCAGTATCAATGAATAATGCCTTTTCCATTGCAAGTGTAAGGAAAATAATATATATATTTTCCACATCTACTATTTATTACACCTTTAAAAATAACATGCCTTCTTGCGACCTAAAACACAAGGTCACGTGATGTTGCATAATCGAATGATTTTCGCCAGACGTACCGTGAATTTCTGACGGCAGACGTCACATTTAACATGGCAGAGATAGGACGCTTGTTACGTGCACCGTGCGAGTTACGTCTGACGAAAATCATTCGGTTTACATTTCTGCTTTCACGTGTTTACTTGTGTGTACACTGGCCTCTTATTGCGTAGTATTTAAATCGCTCTACATACTTTAATATGCTGTTTAAATTAAAGACACTTTCAGAATGCATAGTCCACATCACATTGCTTCCATACAAGCATATTTGTTCGGCCACTGAGCATAACCTTTAAATGGTGCATTCGGAACCTCTTGTGAGTTCGTAATTTCGAATGGACAGGTCGTAGCTATCAGTTGTTGCTATTCGATAGAGGAAATGTTCATGTTATGGGCAGTGCTCATGTAATTATGGGCACATCCATGGTAGGGTTGAATATTACGTTTATCTCCAAGGGAATGTACATGTTTGACGTAATAACTACGTATTCAGAGATACGGAACTAAAGATAAATTGGCTATATATGTTTATCTAATAAAAAAATGAATTTTGATATACATATTTGCCCATGAACATTAGTAACCATAATTCAGACAAAGGGATATGTGGTGTTTGCAATCAGGGAGACATTCTAGATGGGTTCTACAATAGTCGCAACTACATCTCGTGAACTGCCCATAACGTGAGCAATATTTCGTACGTCGAACGTGTACAGGTGGAAACGATCATCAAAACATTTATTAAAAAATATAATACTTGTTGCACGAATTTAGTACTGAATTATTGATAAAAGATAGAACATATGAACTGTACTTTAATTATCTGTTAAAATATCATATATGTATTCATTATTAATGAAGGAAATTACATAAGTAGGTTTCGGAAAACTGCCCATAACGTGAACACTTCCTTTACCACCTAACAAGGGGAAATACATCTCCTAAAAAAATGCATGCATGACAAGTAACTTTCCTTAAAACACCATTTATGAGATTGTTATGAACTTACACTAATGTGCTGACAGCAAGTTCATGGAGTTACATTTTCCATCGTAAATAAAAAAGTGGTAATGAATATCGAAATGAAAATTATGGGAATGAAATGCTATTTTTTGCCAGATCTAATTGCGATTTTTATTATTCTGAGTGGTTTACATAATAGTGAACAGTCACATAAAAATGGCATTTTTTCAGTCTGTGAGAGACTGAGTCTGTCATTTTAAACAAGTCTAAATTGGGGATTAGATTAGAACAATAGTATTTTAATTTGCATACACGTGGCTATTCACTCAAGTGATGCAGCAATGCTGTGAAATCAAAAATCTAAACAAACTTTGCTGTTCCGATTACCATGATCATGGGACCTAATCCCCAAAGTAGGAGTGGTAAAAATGTCCGACTCTGTCCCAGAGACTAAAATAATGCCATTTTCATGTAAGTGTTCACTATTATGTAAACCAGTCTGAACAATAGAAATCGCATGTAGATCTGTTTAAAAAAATAGCGTTTCATTCCTATAATTTTTAGTTTAAATTTGGCAAAAACACAGGAAGAATTTTAGTGATTATAGAAAATGTTTCTCCATGAACTTGCTGTCAGCACATTAACAAGGCTTAATGTTCTAAAGAGAGCTCGCGCGAGTACCATTTGAATTTAAAAAGTAGTTATAGCTCCTACTAAGAAGGGAACAAGTGGGCTTTTTTACATGATCATGATGTTAGTGTGTAAATTAGCTCTACATAAATCTGATATTACTAGTGACAAAGGCAATTGGTTCATGGCCTAAATTGTATATACTTATTTGATCTTATTTACCAAGTCTTCAACAGAATGGCTTTCTTTGCATGCACACTTACTATTTACTTATTGTTTTGTTTTTATAGGAAAGCCAAATAGAACAAAAGATGGACATGATGTGAGATCATGTAAAGTTGCTGATAAGTCAGGCTGCATTAACATATCAATTTGGGATGAGGCTGGAGACCTTTTACAACCAGGAGACATTTGCAAACTCACAAAAGGGTGGGTTTTTTGAACAGCATAATACATGTGTAGCAAGTCATGTAGTTAACCTTTGTAATTAATCTCATCCTGCATGTTAGTTTTACGTGACTGTTGTAATGTAGGTACCTATCACGCCAATAAAAACCAACAGTTAGTATACTAGAGTGAAATGATACAGTGACATGATTATTAGTCAGGTATATTATATTGCCTAAATATATAAAGTTAGGTGGTAGTGTAATATTGGTTAAAGTTGTATAACACAATGTGTGTATTTTAAGAATGAACAAATCATAGTAAGATTTTTTGTTCTATATTTTAGCTACGCTTCAATATGGAAGGGATGCTTAACACTTTACACAGGCAAAGGTGGCGTCATACAGAAAATAGGAGAGTAAGTTACTGCTGTATAAGAATAAATAATGTTTAAATTGTAGATGACATATGTGATACAGGCTATTGTAATAGATTTATAATGCTAAAATGCTATTAATTTCGTAAATAAATTAAAAATTAGTACAGTAATTCCTCATTTATTATAAATCTACAATATATTTTTAGATTTTGTCTACAATTTTCTGAGGTGCCCAACATGAGTGAACCTAATCCAGAATTTGTAACAAAGATGAATGTAAGTAGCTGCTTTTTATCAAAAAAAAAATCAAACTTAGCTTTACCTTTTACAACTTTCTAGCTATATTCAGGTTAGAAATGCTTTCCTATCACTTAATTTAATATTTTTCTCACTATCATTTTAGGAAATGAAGTTGCTTCAAATTAATAGTAAATTCAATTACTCAAATACTGCAAAACTCTTTAGTTGGTAATTTAAACTGGTTATTCCAGGTTTTGATGTCAACCTATGAATATTTATGATCGCAAACTTTACTGTTGTATGTTTTTGTTTTTGCATATTCCATAAGTAATATCTTCTAATACTCTCAGGACCCATTCTGATGTTTAAAAAATATGGTGCATTTGGAACCGCTCGTGAGTTGGTACTTTCGAGTTGACAAGTCGTAGCTACAAGTTGTGGCTATTCAATACCACCTAACAAGTGGGAAATACATCTGTTAAAAAAATGCATGCAGAGTACATAAACCCGGACTTAAACGAATGGTTTAATATATATCTATCAATCTTATTAATTTGCTAGACTTTTAGCCGATAGTTATGAATATATTTTATGAAACTGTCTGCTATATTAGAAGAATGTTATGGGCGCCGCCATTTTGTCAGTCAGTGCGCATGTACACCAGCATCTCGTAGTGATCGTTTCAGCTCCCAGTTCACCAGTTATAAAAACGAGATAAACCTGTTTCGAACGGTTTTCACCTCTTGTGAACTCGTACTTATAGTATTAGGTACCTATGTTGTGTAATCAACAA
This sequence comes from Streblospio benedicti, assembly GCA_019095985.1. Lineage (NCBI taxonomy): Eukaryota > Metazoa > Annelida > Polychaeta > Spionida > Spionidae > Streblospio > Streblospio benedicti. The sequence goes on from CM032662.1 coordinate 18,180,848, forward strand.
AAAATCAATATGCTTCGCCAAATCATTGGCAATAATCAATAGATGGTTCTCATAATTTGACGAATGTTAGATATAAGTTATGTACAGGGCGATGTTGCGGAGTAGACTAACCAGCCAGGCCACACCCTCAACTTGAAGAATAATTAGGGCCTGTTCAAACTAATCAAATGGATTTGATTGATTTGATGATATGACTCTAGTAAGAAGGTAAATAGGTGTGATTTATGATTTGATTTTTGTTTCAGGATCAAAATCAGAGAAAGTCTCCGACAGAGCCACTTGACACAGGAAATGGTGCTCCTCCGAACAATAACGGCAACAATGTGGCTAATGGTGGCATCCAGCGCTTACCCACACCCCATATAGGCTCGCAACCACCACAGTGTAAATATTTCTACTGCTACCTATTGCTAACACCCCAGACTGTGCCATTTATCCACACAATGCCACAGCCAAGATCCATAAACTTACTGGTGCTTGCAGCCAATCAAAGCGGCTCATTTTCATACATGTACCTTAAAACTTAAAATCGTTAGGTTTAAACAAAACAAACTGATGTGGCGACCTCAACTGTTGTTGGGTGATTGTTAACTATTATCAAACTAATCCTTCATGTAAGGGATTTCTAGCTTTTACAGTTTGAAGTAGCCATCTTGCACATTTCGTCAGTTTACTGGCGTCTTGCACATATGCATCATTCAAAATACTATCGGATGTCCATGGATTAAGTTCCTTTAAAAGCTGAAATTTCAGACTATTTTCAGCCAAAAATGGCAACCAGATATTATAGATAAAACATAGGTGTTAATTGATATGGTTGGTTGATTGCAAGCTTTTTTGTGTTTGCAGTAAACGGGAGAGGAACTTTGATGGGCGACCCTAGAACACGGCCTCAAGGTGCTCAGCAGCAAGGCTCAAGACAAGCCGGCAAAAGCCGCAGATGAAATCGTGCATTGTGATAACACAATATTTCTATTTTGTTAGTGAACGGAATATTTTCTTACAGTTGCGCATCAACAATAAACTGTGATGGAACTTTAATCTTTGTATCAAGTGACAAAATGATTGGTTGTTTAGAATAGGATTCCTTTCTATCCTGTATCATTTTATAAGTTTGGGCAGAAACCCACAACTCCAGTGGAGTTATGGCTTTCTGGTTTGAGTAAGTGTGTGAATTTACATTAGGAAGGATGATAGAGAATGTATTTAACTAGCTTTACGTATGAGTGTACATGCAATAATGAAAGTGTTAATGTTACATAGTAAACTAATCATTCACCTTTTTAAAAGCACCTTTAGGGGATATGCACCACAATGACATGTATAAAGGTGTATAAATACAGAACAGCATTGTGAAGCATCATCCAACGATAAAATCAGAAAAAAAGTCTGATGGACATAGTTGAAGTAGTTGGAGACTAATGCTTTTTAATTACCTATGTGTTCATTGTGTTATGTCTGTAAGTGATATAATTTTTAAAAAAGTATCACATTTTACAAATACACTGGATTAATAAAAATGGAGCTGTAAATCCTGATTAAAATTGTTTCCTTTTAATATATCAATAGATCAATCTATCAATCATTGCATACTTCATTGCTAGTGGAACATTCTGGTTGGTTAATCATTGTTCGTAGTATTGCATTTTAACTGGCTTGGGGCTTTTCTCATGAAGCATGAAACATCAAAACTTGGATATAAGTTTATTACAAAGTACTAATGCTTACTCCTTCATTACTTCATTTTTTGTAATCAAATATTTGATACCAAGATGTTCAGGTCCAACAAAAAATTATGCCATTGAACTCTTCAAATCCAACATTTTTACTGCACACAACCCCACAAGAAATTATATTTTGACAAAATGCAATTGTTTGTTAGGCTTCTCAACAATAGAACACTATTTGTTTAATTATGTAAGTGTAAAATTGATTTGTAGAAGGACATTTTTTATGAAAGTTATATTTTTTAAATTATTACTCTAGTAACTCTTTAGTGTAGTTAGCCTATTATTATATCAAGTTTCAGTACTACTTTTAAAAAAATAGAACACCCACTTCTACTTCACTTTTTGATAAACCATGAATGCTCGCTTAAATTCTGTGTAAAAAGTTCCCCGCAAAATTGCTACTAGGTGTAACAAACAACAAGTCAATAATTATATTGCTTCTGATGACAAGATTATGAGGACCCTAGCTGAATTAGTATATTGTAAATGAAACTAAGCTTTTTGTGTGTGATGTGTATATTTTTTGTTTGCACCCTGATGTAACTCGCTAGCTAATATGTTGTATGGACTATGTCACCTGTCCTTATACCAGAGAGGAATATATTTTTTAAGATGTATAGATATTGCTGTATTTCTTCAGTTAGCATGCCATTCCTGTTTTAGTCCTCTGCAAGAGATTGGTATTGAAAAAACAGTCAGACCAGCTCGACTATCATTGAACCACACCAATCTCAAAAGACCTAGTGCCAGTCGAAAGTCTTCCCTACTGTGGCATAGTACTGTAAAACAATCCCTCAGTAGCAACAAGTATCACTAATTTTGTGCTAAATCCATATAAACTTACTATAATTGTCTTAATATTTTCGGACATTTTCAATGTCCATCGTCTGAGACTTTTCTGTCACCAGATGGCAGCATGTGACAGAAGTGGAAGTCAGTCAGTGTTTGTTGTTGGGGGGTGGTCGAGGGCGTGCGCGGTGGTTTGGGGCTGCCCTTGGTCTCAGAAGGTTGTCGTAGGCGTGAGATAACTGGTATGCTCCTTCATCTCTGTTCATGTTCTCCTCAGTCTTTCAGATTGTTATCGACTCTAGGATTTGTCTGTCCAGTAGGTTTGACTCCTTGCACACAACTTTAGCACTATCCCAATCTGGTACATGGTTGAGGTTGTTCATGTGGTCAGTTATGACACATGCTGCCACCTGGTGACAGAAAAGTCTGAAGATGGACAGTGAAAATGTTCATCCACCCTAGGGGTATGACATCGGGTTGCTGTGGGTGCGCAGGTGGCTGGTCAGGCCGATTCGTGCACGGAAGAGTCTCGGGCAGTGAGGACAGGGAATGGTGGCAACTGTTGCAGGGTTGGCAGCTCTGCTCTTTTTGGCTTGCCGTCGCATTTCAGCTGCTGCCGTCCTGTTTGCCTCACATGATTTGGCACCCTGGTGGACAGTTGATCTCCACTTTCCTCTGTCTTGCGCTGACTGCTCCCATGTGTTGTGATCAATGTTGAAGGCTTTCAACGAGGCTTTGAGTGTGTCGATGAAGCGCTTCCTTTGTCCACCTTGAGAACGCTTGCCATTCTGTAGCTCGCCAAACAAAAGTTTCTTTGGAAGCCTGTGGTCTGACATGCGAGCCACGTGCCCGGCCCAGCGAAGCTGGGACTGCATCAGGACGGTGTAGATGCTGGGCAGGTCAGCACGAGTGAGTACCTCAGTGTCTGGGATCCTGTCTTGCCACTTTATGCCGAGAACCTTCCTGAGACAGGTGGTGTGGAAGTGGTTCAGCTTTTTGGCATGACGCTGGTAAATTGTCCATGTTTCACAGCCATAGAGAAGTGCGGTGAGAACAACGGCCCGGTACACCTTGATCTTAGTCTCTGTGGTGATCCCTCTTCTGTTCCAGACTTTTGAGTACAGTCTGCCAAAGGCAGCACTCGCTTTTCGCGCGAGTCTGGCGTTAACTTCGTCATCGATGACGACGTTTCTGGAGAGTGTGCTACCAAGGTAAGTAAACTTGTCCACCACATTCAGTCTCTGCCCGTTGATGAAGATGTTCGGTTCAACATACCGCTTCCCTGGAGCTGGCTGGTGCATCACCTCAGTCTTCTTCGTGCTGATGGTGAGGCCGAAATTGTCACAAGCATCAGAGAACTTTGCAACACTGTGTTGCATGTCAGCTTCTGTAGCAGCATTAAGGGCACAGTCATCGGCAAACAGCAAGTCATTGATGGTGTCTGTGGAAACCTTGGTTTTTGCTTGAAGCCTCCTGAGGTTGAAGACGGAGCCATCAGTCCTATACTTGATGCCGATGCCCACGTCGGCGTCTTTGAAGGCATCTGTCAGCATGGCCGAGAACATGAGGCTGAACAGGGTGGGGGCAAGGACACAACCTTGTTTCACTCCATTTGCGACAGGAAAGGGGTCAGAGGTCTCTCCGTAGTCCTGGACTCTTGCCAGCATACCATCGTGTATTTTGTCATACGATGGCGATGAACTTCCTTGGGCATCCGTGCCGCCATGATTCTCCAAAGTCCCTCTCTACTTACAGTGTCGAAGGCTTTGGTCAGATCGACGTAGGTGGAGTACAGGTCAGCGTTCTGTTCCTGACACTTCTCTTGAAGCTGTCTAGCAGCAAACACCATGTCGATAGTCCCGCGGTCTTTCCGGAAGCCACACTGGCTCTCAGGTAGGAGGCCTTGCTCGAGGTGTGCGATGAGGCGATTGAGTAGAACTCTTGCCAGGACCTTGCCTGCGATGGACAGCAGGGAGATTCCACGATGATTGTCACAGACTTGGCGGTTTCCTTTGCGTTTGTAGAGGTGCACGATGGAGGCATCCTTAAAGTCCTGTGGCACTGTCTCGTGCTGCCAGATGAGCAGAAACAGCTGGTGAAGTTTTTCCGTCAGGACCATACCACCTTCTTTGTAGATCTCAGCTGGGATGGAGTCCGAGCCAGGCGCTTTGCCACTGGATAAGAGTCGGGCTGCTCTCTGGATCTCTTTCAAAGTAGGTATGGCGTCCATTTTCTCTTCAACGGGGACTTGAGGTAGCCTGTCAATGGCTTCATCATTGATTGTGGAAGGCCTGTTCAGTACGCCATAAAAAGTGTTCTGCCCATCTCTCCAGGAGTTTCTCCTTGTCGGTGATCAGCGTTGACCCGTCAGCACTGAGGAGTGGGGCCAGAGATCCAGAAGTAGTAGGGCCATAGACTTCCTTCAAGCTGTTGTAGAAATTCTTCATGTCGTTCCTGTCTGCAAAGCCCTGGATCTCATCTGCTTTGCTGCTCAGACACATGGCTTTGTGACGCCTTGCCTTGCCTGTCAAGAGCAGGCTCGAAGTGCTCAGCCCCTAACTGTGCACTCTCTCCCTCAGCGTTTTACCTCTTCTGGTGGTCTGCGGAGTACCAATCCAGTGGTCCTCAGTAGCTCAGTGGTTAGAGCGTACGACTTGAAAACAGGAGTTGTTTGCGTCATAAGTTCGCGGCCCGGTGATGGCAGACACAGTGTCGCCAAAACCGTTACGTCGTACGTCTGCCACTGAGTTGCTGATTTCCACCGAGCGCCGCCACCGTACAGTGTTACTAGACGGTAGCGACGCCAAGCGGAGGTTCAGAAGCCTCGTTAAAAGGCATGTCCCGTGTAGAGGAGAGCCACACCTCTGCAGGTAAAAGAACTCACCTAGTTTGAAAACTATAGCTAGTGTGATCCCTCCACTACCCTTGGCTCAGTTGGTTACTTAACCTGCCAAACAAACAAGGACCACATTGGAAATACGCATTACATATATATGTACGCTTTCATGTGCTATCCTAGGAACATTAGTTCCTGAAGAATATCAAATCAAAATCAAACCAAATCAGATCCAGATTTAGTCGGTTTGCCTTTTAGAATTAGTATAGATTTTATGATAATTAAATGGTGTATACAGACCTTTTAGTGTATGTTTGAACGTTTAACTAATTTCGACCCGTACAGTATGAATAATGTACGTCAAAATTGTTTTCTTTTAAACGTTAAATTGGCAGGTTTCGACCTATTTAGTAAAAATAATGTACGTTGATAATTGACAGACAAAAAACACACTAAAAATGGAGTAAAAAGTGATTTAGTCTTAAAATCATGGCTGATGCTAAAATTGACCACGCCAAGTTGCCTTCTGAAGTAAGGACCAAACTTGCTGAACTAGAATTAGAGCTTTCAGAAGGTAAGATGGCTATTTCCTCACATAATTAGGATCTAATTCTCTGTTTTGACAGGAAGGTCACTTCCGCAAGATTTTTCTAACTAATTTTTATGAGCATCACTCGCTAAAGAGGATCAATACAGGTTTAGTGCTGTCATATAACCCTACATGTTCGGCAGTATCACCATGAAAACATAATTTGTACACTTTTGGTAGTTGTGAATAGTTTCAATCGTCAGCATCTTTGTCCCGGTGATTTTAGAAAATGGGAGTAGATTCTAAGAAATGTCCAATCATCTGAGACTAAACATGGAAAATATACCTTCTTCACTGAAACAAGCTTATACTGTGCCTTATTTGCGTCATGTTCATGTACAATCAATTTAAGACTACATTAACATCATAGCTATATAATCAGCTTTAGCTTGGCCAACATGTTTAACAAGTGACGTTGAAGTGTGCTTCTGTGGGCTCATTGATAGAGCTGAGTCCAAAGAGTTGTGGTTCTTTGGTTGATGATTGGCGTTAGCTAATCCAATCCTGACCGATTGTGTACCATGGTAGATGCGCAGGCTAGCACCTCAACGTATGTTTGCAGGTCGTCACATTTACATTTTAGTGACGTGACAATCTGATGTATGTCGATGTGGTGGTACACGCATCTACCTAAACAATAGATAGATAGTAAGTCACATGGGTCGTAAAAGATTTGAGTGTGATGCCAACCAACAGTACTGAGCTGCAGTTGCCTATGATATCCACAAGTGTCATGTATAAAGATTAAGCATCAAAACCATAGAACCTTTTAGTGTACTTAGATGCATGCACCCGTCATTCCAATATGTGCATAATTTTGTGACATGTTTGTCAATAGCTGGTGTCACAATGACAGCGTGGATATCTACCAAAATGGTGTAAATTAATGGTACTAAGTTCTACTCTAGTTCAGATTTTATTGACTGGGCTTGTTAATCTACATAGTTTCAGCCCCAATGCCTTAATTGTACTCTTAAATTGACATCATTTAATTGCATTTATTGCTTAATTGCATTTGTTTACAAAGTAATAGCCAGTCTGGATGGCTCAATAACACAAAACACGTGAGCCTCATAGGCTATCAAATTAAATGTCGTATTCAGATGGGATTTAGGCATTATTCTTTCTCATTTCATGTTTTATCATGTTTTGGTGAGGTTCAGAAAATCACGTGGCACTTTTTTATGGGTAACTCGTATGAAAGTGTAACTAATCTGTGGTCTCACTGTTAAATGTCACAAGCCTATGTTCTAAGTAATACATGTAATATATGGCAAGTTATAGTTATTGCAATCAAACAAACTATTTTAAAATGTGTTGTGAATTGTTTCATTTGAGCTTATCCCTGCTTTATGCATAAAATATAATGTGTGAAACAATCTAAATTGTAATTCAAGCATCATAGGATATTCAAACCAGCAAGATATGTATTGCTCTTGGTGCTATAACCATGGGGAAATGTAAACTGAGTGTGCTGTTATGCAACATCTAAAACACTACATATATGTCTACGACTTGAGTTGTTTTACCAGGTTGTCAAAAGGCAAATGTTTATATATTCATATCATCTTTTAATATGTACTGTTTTGTTTGAATACATAAGATTCGAGATTGTGCAATGCCTTGTATAATAAACCATAATGTGTTATCACAACAGCATTGCTTATGTGCCAATTGATAATTGTAAATATTCATCTGCTTTACTATGATCTACTATATCTAGACTATAGACTTCATCCATAAAGATCTGAGATGTCATTTGCATGGAATTTCAATTTCAGAAATATATAATGAAAATGTGTGAATATATACTGCCTAGCAATCATAAAATTTGATAATGATCCAATTATATTTTTGCACATATTCCTGCATTCTTGCCATCCTCAAATGGGGTATTTATACTTAATTTGGGTTCCTGAACTTCCTGATGTCAGCCACGTTACATTAATCCTAAGTATTGACTGTTCTAAGATATTGTGATTCTCTATGTGTGTAAGTTTGTTTGAGTATATGTGTCTTGATTAATGGTTTACACTGCAAGATCTGTATATTCTTCAATTGTATCTTTTAATTTTGCAGGTGACATAACACAAAAAGGTTATGAGAAGAAACGATCCAAACTATTGGGGCCGTACCATCCACAGCCGGCAGGTCAGTGCCACCTATTCCTAATCATTTCTGTGCTTGGAAAGTCATGTCAAAACCCATGGCATTTTTCATCATTTTCATCAATCGTCATCTCCAAGTTAATAGGTCTGAATCAGTCTTTACTGAGATGTGTGGCTGCTTTAATACTCTGCCTATAGAGACCCTATGCAAATGCTTCCAAATTGTTTACACACTATGTATGGCTTGCCTCAGTGCACCCAATTTAATCAAATTATTATAGCCACAGTAAAAGCTGGTGTTTGAAGCTTCAAGCCACTAATATTGTATGATCATGAAAAACAACATGAGTTTTTAGTACATGTAGATGACTTTTGCTGCAAACCAATGAATTATTGTAGTATCAGTGAATTTGTTCAAACACAGATCAATGTCCGATTCAAAACCCTGGTTATATAATAATAAGAAATTGTTTAAGCACATCTTTTTTATGAAGTGAAGTGCTAAATGCAAAGTCTGTACCTATTTGAATGAATGGTATCCCATGTATTGCAAATTTGCACAGGCTTGTTTATCTATACACCCCAACTAGGATTCAAACTCATGACTAATGCTAAGTCAGAGTTGTGTCTAATTTGCCTCCACTCTTATGATACTGTTCGCTTTATGTGTTGCATGATCAGGACTGTACGTTAGGGTTCACCAGTTGCTGGCTCCAATTTATAACGTTGTAGTCTAAATTACAACTGTTTCATGGACTCATTGAAAAACATAGAATTTGTGAGATGAAGAAACCATTGGCCTGAATTAAGCATATAGTGCACAGGGCCTTGGGGCTATCCTTAACGTTCAGCCCTGGTGTTGGTGCTTGTAGCCTCCACTGCTTCTTCCTCCGCTGCCCCGGCCCATCCCAGTCCTTCTTCCGACCAGAGGCGCCAGCGACGTAGGCTGACACGGGAGGACAATAGGTATCACTCAGGTATGTGCTAGCACTGAACTGATTGTTGATAAGTTTATTCTACATGTTTTTCATCACAATACTCTGTTGATGACTCGCACTATATTTTTAAAAACGATTTCGCCTGACCTGACTATCCTTAGGAGTTTATTTATTAGTTGCCTAATTTGTCGGATGTAATCTAACACATGCTACATGCATTTTTTTCTGGGCTAATATCTAATGCTTTTTAATTTTATAGAAATTCGTACAGAAGCTGTCATGCAGGCCTTAGCCCTAAATAAGAAACAATCCATGGTACCGATGCCTTCTAAAAGAACCTCTGCTGTTCTTAGTCCCAATAAGCGAGAAACTTCAACAGTGTCAGGTATTGAATCCTACAACTCCATTTTAACTAACATTTTATTTATCTTTAATTTTTTAAGTTTTCAATAATGAATTTTTCTGATCATTGCATTGACTTATTGCTTTGTATTATGTGCAAGAGCTTTTATTTGATTCATTTTTCATGGCTTTTATGATTGTATATTTGTATAAATGAAATCATACATGTACATGTCAATAGAAGAATAAAATAGTGAGATAAATTATTTACCAACAATCTTAATAATATCTTGTATATTTATGTGATTATAAAAGATGCTTGCTGATGAAAGCTTCTTACTTCATTTTTCCCTCTAACTGTTCATAGACTCTGATGATTCTGATGATGACAGCGTATTCGGAGAAGAGAATGCAAGAAATCGGCAGCAAAACAGTGGCAATAATAATCGGGCTTTTGCTAATCTAAGTCGTGTGTCTGAGTCGAGCCCAGGAAGCTCTCAGCGTGACCTTTCAGGTCAACGATCAAGCGCCATCTACGCCAACATGAACATTCCAGCATCTGCGTCGCCAGCCTCTTCCCGTCACACGCCAGCTGTGGCGCCCCCAAGTGGGCTCGATGTTTTACAAGGCTCCCAGCGGTCAACACGTGAGTATGAATGCTGATCCGGTCGTGTGTGTGCAGGGACACATTTCAACCTTTTTAACTGAGGTGGCTCTGGCTTGGTGTTCATTTCCTGTAAAGCTGCTTGATATTAGTAGCAATGTTTGTAAATACGATGGTTACATGCTAAATTTCATTTGCATTGTATATAACGCAAATTAGAATATTTCAAGTAAGTTGATTTTCAGTTGATTATGAACAATTTCTTTTTCTGCTGTAAATTTCCTAACAATGCTGTCCACAAAGATATCTTTTTGCAAAAGTTATCATTTGTAGAGTGCATTACCTGGATGTGCATTACAATAGTATACACTCTTTTGTCAGTAATGTCTTTACTGATGCAAATCTAAGCAGCTACTAATGCTGCATCTTATGAATATCCTAGTTAGAAATACATATTAATGAGGTAGGATTTTTCTTTGCGGACAGATGGGAGCACGAGTTCATCTGACAGTAGTCGGCAGCAACAGACTGCAGCAGGAAGCGCGTTGGCAGACGTCATACAACTTGCAGCAGGACCAAACCGCGGTAAGATTGGCCTGGTTATTCAAAGCAGCTCAGATTCATCATTATGAGCTAATTTAGTACTTTTTTTGTACTTCTCAAATTGATGCTTATTATCAAACAATTGTTTGAATGTGTAATGTATTTGGCAATTTTAAAAGAAATAGAATTGAAAAAGATTTGTCATGTAGCATTTTATGTGCCAAGTAAAATTTGTTTTATTTTATTTTTTAATTTTTTACGTTGAAAGCAACAATCATGATGAATGAAAAGGTCACATTGTTTACTAGTAAAACTGTGCTGTCTGACCTTAAAAATATGCCAACTGTTTTAAATAACAAAACAATAGAGTTGACAGTTTACCTCATGAATAAGTTCACAATTTTACTCATCATTCTATGTCAATTTGTACCTGATTAGTGTTGTCAGTATGACCATTCTTTGATATGCTAATTAGGATTCCAAGATTGAAAAATAGATTATGTTTAATACATTGATTCCAAGATTGAAAAATAGATTATGTTTAATACATTGCATCTTTTTTATGCCGTACATTATATATGTATTAAAGAATATCCCATGTAGTTCACGTTAGATCACAATTGTCTCCTGTTCATACCCATTCTTCCCGTTTTCAGCCTCCCAGTCCGGGGTTCAACCTCCCGATCTGACCTCTGACGGAAACATGACCCCTCCTCGCTCCACAGCGATACAGCAGTCGTCACACGCACAATCAGTGCGTGTGACTGGCCAAATACAACCCCCGAGTGATGAAGGTAATTTCGATATGACCTGTAAGTTCCTTATTTATTACGTTTTATACAGTTAACGACATGTTTTCCCTGTATTTACTCATCACTTAGCAGAGCTGGACTTTCAGTACTCAGTCTAATTTTAAGTTTTCTATATTCGTTCATCATGAAAGAAAGTCATGTACTTGTCCCTTTTGGATATTTGGGTACTTTTTTATACTGATATTTTGGTTTTGATCTGACACTTCTTCAGTCTGCTAAGTCGATAAACAGTAAATTTGAAAACTAATTCCTAACCCAAATTTGCAATAGTTAGGGGAGATATTTTGATTATGTAATACTATGATTTTGACTTGAAATAGGGTGTGTCATAACCTAGAGAGTTCATACATGAAATTAGAGGATGTGGTGTTTTCACTTTGTATCATAGTTGTCACTTCATTAGTAGATATTGCAAGTTCACCTCACTTGCCTATTTCAATATTTAGATGAAATAGTTGATTTATTTTGATCGATTGTTATGAATGACTGAAATAATATTCATGCAGAGCTCATAAGTCATCTTGTGGATTTAGTTGATTTTGTCCTATTTCATTAGATCACAGTTAAATGACGTGCTTTCTCCAGCTTTGGCTAGCTACATATAGTGTTTGGATTAGTGAGAATTTTCTCTATTTTTATTGTAATATAACACATGATAGAATTATTTAACTTGTCTTTCACTTAGTTTGGAGTATTTAGATGTTTTATTTGGATCACTGATTAACTTTGATTTTTATGCGAGTGTTAAAACCAATTTGTGACTGAATTTCAAAATTTCATTTGTTTAAACAGGCTATATAATCCATTATCACACCACATTCAATGCATAAATGTAATTAGTTAATGGACTGATGTAATTAGGTAATGGAGTTGGAAATGAAATATATGGAAATGTATATATTATTAGATCAAGACTTTGTCTCTACTAGTGTACTTTTTGCTGATACAATGCTTGTGTGTGAGTTCAAACCTCATATAGCTTGGTGATAACAATATGTTCAGTCTCAATTTTAGTAATTTTGAACTTAAGATCGATGAGATATTTTATAGTTATATAACATGTGTAAGTATAACATTCAGTCACTTAAAATACATGTTATACTTGAAAAGAAAGCTGGGATTGTTTGCTGTATGATATAAATTTTATATTCAATTTGTAGAAATTTATGGAATATTTTAATGGTAAATTGTAAGGTTGCTGTTTTATTTTTAGGGAGTAGAGCACAAGGCAAAGTTTCAGCTAAAATTCAACAGCTATTAAATACACTGAAAGTAAGTACAAGACAACAAACTTGGTTTTCTATTGACGCTAAAGATTAAACTGACTGTTTCCTTTAAAAGTTATTGAAACTTAATCACATGCATGCTGTTTTTATTTAAACAGAAATCCTGGCAGTGTGTTGAATTTCATATCAATCAATCATATTTTGAAATGGATGTAAATATTTTTTTCAACATGCTTTCTTCAGCGCCCCAAAAGACGACCATTGGCAGAATTCTTTGAAGATGAAGATGAGGAATTAGAATGTGAGAATTTTAATATATAAATTTTTACTTGCCAGTTGATATTGTCACATTGAAAATATTTTTACATCAACATGCATTGTAAAATTTTGAGACATTTATTTCATCTTATAGTACCACCCTTGGATCCAAATGCTCCCAAACCTGAAGGAAGCACAATTTCGCCAACAGTTGGCGAACAGCTTATCGTGAGTTCTTATGCTTTCAAGTTGTATCGGGGATATTGGGATGCTTTATACTCCCCAGGCATTGACACATTACGATAACTTTGATGTGGTATAGATTGATGATTATGTCAACAATAGCTGATTTGAAGAAACATGGCATGTCTTTGAAAGTTTTTTTTTGGATTTCAAGCATATCAAAAAAATGAGACATCTATGTATATTTGTTTCAGTTCACATATTTTTATCGTAATTTTTATTTGCTCTTGTTGACAACAGGAGGCAATATTTTTCTATTGTTAATGATCTGTTATTTTTAACAATTAAAAGATTCCCTCTGGATTACCAAGAAATCTAGAAGCCGCTGTCCAAAGATATGGGTCAGCCACATATAAAGCCACATGTGCTACCGTGTTAGATCAGAACGGGAAGCCCACAACATCCCTATCTTATGGTTAGTGTTTGATTGTTCACTATTGGATCAATTAAATTTTAATTAAAAAATACACAATCTAGATCCCAATACAGATTAGAGACAGTACTGTAAAAGTAGCAGAAGATCGCAGGGCCACGGATAAATACCCGTCCTATCGTCCGAGACTGGTATCTTTGTTGTCTGGACGGGTAAAAATATTGACTTACTTGTCCTATGGACGTGAATTCTCCATCACACCAGACATCAGTTTCAATTGCATTTACATGGAGTTTGTTGATTTGGACGTGTAAATCTTAGTTAGGACGGGTTATATTTTTCAAGATACCTGTCCTATGGACAAGTATGATTTTTCTCGTATCCGTGGCCCTGGATCGTAATTGTCTAGTATGGATAGATTTTTCTCTTTTTTTAAAAACATTGCATTTATTGCATTGAATATTAGTGTAATAATTTTTGGTACTGCTTCTTATTAAATTATGAATGCAGATATTAGTATTAATATTAACATATCTTATTCTCTTCAATTTTAATGGAATTTTGAATGAATTAATTAAAACTGCAAGTCCTTATACCAATTTGCCTGTGGTAGTGCAAAGACATACAGATATAAATTATAGTTTCACTCAAACAAAGTGTGATGTCGATATTTTCTACATTTTAGGAAAACTGCTGAGTCGAACACACAAAATTGCTTACAATCTCTTGAATAAAGTGGGACCAAAAGGAGATCCAAGTATCAAGCCAGGAGATAGGGTAAAACATCATTTTTTTCTATTCAACTTTTCAATCATGTGTTGAGATTAAACCTCAAAACAAAATGAAGACATCGATTGAGATTAATTTTCAATCATCATAAAATCTCATTTCTTCATGCTTTTGTACAAGGTGAACAAAACGATCTTCACACTTTAGATTCACTGTACTTTGCCTTTTATTATCGTGTCCATTGTACGTAGTTGCTTAGAGTACCATATCTAATGGTTAGTAGCACAGGATATGGTTGTTATAAGTAATTTAGTAAATTTTCCCAATGTAGTTCATTTTTGTCTGATAGTAACTACAGTTAAAATGAGGCCACTTGTTAAACCACCGTCTGTACCTCTGTAGCACTGATGATTGTATATTGATGACTAATTTGCCCAAATTTATGACCTTTGCTTGCTATTTTGCAGGTGGCGTTGGTGTATCCCAACAACGACCCAATCTCCTTTATGTGCTCATTTTACGGCTGCCTTACAGCAGGCGTCGTTCCTGTGCCTATAGAAGTCCCAATCAGCAAGAGGGTAAGAACGTCTATGGTAAGTGTGCTGCCTCCCTAGCTTGTTGGCTTTTCTTTTCTTTTTAATATGAGATTTTTTACTTATCATTTGTAATGTGAAGTGTAGCTGATTATTTCATTGTCTTTCCAAAATCAGAACTATTTTTAGTATAATATTTGACTTAAAAACTAGAAAATCTTCATCAACGCACACAACTCAGTTCCATGACTGCTATCAACACTTCTCAGAATTCACGTTTTCCATGAAATCATATATTATTGTAAAATCTCAAAGTCTGTCCGTACATTGCATCTCTAGATTACAGGTTTCTACAGTAAGACGTGTTTTGAGATCAATTAAAATATTTACTTCTGACTTGATCACAGAAATTTAATGAATACGTAAATATTGCATTTACTCTATCACTAAAATATTGATATAAATGCTCACTCTTTCTCTTTATTTAAATATAATTTCAGTTTCAATCTATCGTAGTTTTAAAAGTGATTTAATCTGTAAATAATGAAGATATCAATACTTTGAATACTCAATGAATAATGGACTGAGATTATCGTGTATATGGTTTAATACTTCTGTTTAAAATCAAGGTCACAAATTTATATTTCATTACTATTTAATACACTTTTATCATATATGTACATACATATTAGATTATCAAGTTATTCTGTTGTACTTTTAGAACACCTACTATTGTAATGCTTTTGTTTGAAGTCATTAGAATTTATTACGCATAGATATATTTTATTTTGATGGACATTAGAAATTTGTTCTCCAATTTTAGAGGACTATATCTCATAGTCACTGATAGCACTCAAACAATGAGATAAAGTGTCTTCTAGACTTATAGAAAGACTCCATTCATTGCAATTAGAATTTATGTTGTAACTTTATCCTAGTGGACATTTTCACCCTATATGTTTTTATGGTTGATATGTTCTCTATTTGTACAAGTTTGCTTCAAATATTGGCATTTATTCTGTTCACCATTTGTTGATATCTTTCTATGAAGAATACTACATGTATATGCATAATTTTCTACATTGGCACAGATTATAATAATTAACTCTTGCTTTTTTAAAACAAATACATTATAAATGTTCATGTGAACTAATGGCTTAATAAATCAACAATATTACACTCTAACATTTTTAATGCGTTGTTTCGATGATTAATTTTTCATAGTATTTATACTGTATATGCAGGAAAATGATTCATTTTGATGAGGCTATCTTTCTTCAATGTTTTGACATTTCTTGCAATTCGATAACATTGCTCATCTTTTTTCAAAATTGTTTATTATTGTAATTTCATAGCTTTCAAAGACTTATTTTAAAAAAAATGGGAATGTCAGTTCAATCAAAAAATCATTTGTAAAATAGAAGAAAGATATCTAAAAGAAAAGAAAGATATATAAAAGCAATATTTACCATATTATTACACCAAGTCAGGAAGCCTATGGTCTCACATAGGTTCAGGTGGAACTGAAACTTACAACCATAGCACCCAATTTGCCCAGTAATGAAATGAAGGATTTGCATACCATTTAGGCTATCCAGACATGACTAAATTTTTGCCAAGACACTATTTATGTAAAGCCACATTGAACACACACCAGTACACCTTTCATCTTTCATCCATGCCTATTTAATGAAAATTGTTAAGTCAGTACTTTCTTTGCTGGTCAATTAGCTGGCATAGTGATGATTTCGTGTCTCAAAATATGATGCTCCTGACTTGATGGAATCATGCTCAAAAATTACATATGCTATTTCAACTTAGTTTCTCAGTCAATAAAATACAAACAAAAATAATCAAAATAACATATAATGGATTTTTCTTGGGGTGTTTTATTTCTTGTAAATAACATTTTTTGTAATCATAAACATTTCAAACTTTTACTACTGCAGAGTCTGGTTGTATTTAAACTTAAACTTAATGAATCCCTAGGATGCGGGTGGCCAAGGTGTTGGATTTCTGCTAGGAAGTCTCAATGTCACAGTTGCTCTCACCTCTGATACTTGCTATAAAGGATTACCAAAGCAACCGACAGGCGAAGTGTGTGTCTTTAAAGGTAATACAAATATGAACATTGTTTATTCTGGTTTGGTATTTGGTTTAAGTTCGTATATTTTGTTTTGTGAAAGGCCTCATTTAATTTTCACTATCGTAGATCATGTTACATTACTGTACCTCTCTGGTGTTTTTGTAAACACCTTTTGCATATGAATACATTCTATACTGTTTTGTGTACATAGGTTGGCCAAAACTAAACTGGTTTGTGACGGAACACTTGAGTAAACCTCCTAAAGACTGGCTGCCTCCGCCGCGCCAATCGGATGACTCAGCTGCCTACATCGAGGTGGGCTTCTTGGTTACATACATACCATAATGTTCCCATGTTTTTGCCCATGATGCATCAACTAGTTACTACCTACTTCTTGATTTCATTGTAGTTTGTTTATTTTATGAATTGTATTAGTTTCATTGAAAATGCATACATATAGTTCCATCCGTTTGTGCTGTGCCAATATTGACTCCATAATGCACCCTGTTATTTAGAAGAAAACAAACATCACATTTTACATGTATTCATCTATGCCAAATCAATTCTCCATTATGATAAACATTACATATTTAAACAATTGTGCAGAAATACATATATGACTACTCATTTTGAGAACTGAGTCATATGTATTTTAAGAAGCACATGACTTGTGACTTAGGTTGATAGCTTGAATGCTTCTCATGTTTCAGTATTCGACCGGTGGCAAGGACGGGTCGGTGATGGGCGTCATCAACACACGCACGTCCATGTTGAGTCACTGCCGCACGCTCACTGTCTCGTGTAACTACACAGAGGGAGAAGTCTGTGTCTGTGTACTCGACTTCAAACGTGAAATTGGCCTTTGGCACGGAATTCTGACGGTGAGGAATTTTGTTCAGTGAATGGCATGATAAGTGCAGAGATGTAACTTCCGTTTTTTTTTCCGTATTTTTACGATTTGTGACCCCTGAAAATTCATTACGTCCGGGACATGGGTTTATTAAGGGATTTAAGTTGAATAGATTACATGGATTTTTCTTTGAAACTTACCCTTCGTCGAGTGGCAGACTGTTGTGATGTTCGTAATGCAAACAAATTCCATTATATGAAGTAAAATGGTTTTAGCTGGTCCCCGCCATGGTGCATGAAAACGTTATCTGGCTGTTGTTTTTGCGTTGCAATAAATACATGTAGACTTGGGTGCCGATCACTGCACTTGCAAAAATGGCTTCTTTACTCAAAATTTCAAAGTTTTTATTTAAATTATTTGATTTTACAACTTAATCAGCCATTATCAGCAGTCATGAAATGCATTTGTACCACGGACGTGTGATTTATAATACTCGATGATAGCTGTGAATCATTCAATATTGGCACAGTGTGTTCGTGACTACAAATAAGAGTCAGTCTTCTGCTATTCACTAAGACTAAGTAAAAGATTTTCAAGAATCAATACTTATTTGTACAGTGGCATATCTTGGGTAGATGGTTGCTACAAGGTGTAGGTATATATGAGTATAGATGTCACAGTGGTGTAATGATTATTCCTTGTGAAATGAGAGGAGTGTCAAGATGACCATGTTAGACTAGTGTACGCATGCAGCCCTGCTATTGCTATTGGTAAGTATACAAGCATCAAATACTTAGTAATTTTGGTACCCAAAATAGTATTCAAATTAATATTCTCAATTTTTATTGCCATTTCAAGTATTTACTTAACCGTAAAACATTAGATTTTATTAAGATTTTTCTCATTTTCCATTAAGATTTTTGCTCTAAAATTAAGATTTTTCAAGGGTCGGATTAAGATTTTCCACATTGATAGGTTTACATCTCTGTAAGTGCACAACACAGTGGCAGAAACAAATCTCTTATAAAAAGGAGTGTCACGTCTAAAATATTAGGATGATTTGAATGTGTATTGCATAATCATATAATAGTTATATAATATGTTTTATAAGGCAGTGAAATGAACATAACTGTTTTACAATCTAACTATCATTATGACAAGAAAGGTGCCTCTTTTATTATATGTGTAATTTGTTCTCTTTTCTGCAGAGTGTGTTCAATGGCATGCATGTGATATTTGTACCTTATTCTCTGATGAAAGTTGACCCTGCTTCATGGATGAAAATGGTCACTAGATTCAAAGGTGGGCCTTCACAATATACATAATTGATTACATACTCAGTAACAATTTTAAATGTTTGAATGCTGCAATTCTGGTGGCTTCAGTTCCTAATGCTTTGTTCTTTTTGTTAAAGCTTCTGTTGCCATTGTGAAGTCTCGAGACATGCACTGGGGCTTGCTGGCTCAGAAAGACCACAAGGACATCACCCTCGCTTCACTGAGACTTCTGCTGGTGGCTGACGGCGCTAATCCTTGTAAGTATGCAACTTCAGCAATAACAATCGATGGCGAATTAGTCCTATTTTGCAGCCTTGATCAAGCTTAATTAAGCTTAAATTTATCAGATGGATGTGATTTGCCGCAGAGCATGAATCTGATAAAATATATACAAGCTTATTCTAGGTTTTATCAAGGCTGTAGTATGGGTGGCTTAGTTTCAATTTTATTATTGAAGTAGACTGGTAGGATTATTTGATTCTAGTATGATGAAAATTGCCAAACCCCATTTCTGTGACGTAGTGGATGATATTAAAATGATACATTGTACATATTTTGTACATGTGTGTGTGTGTGTACTAAATGTTTGAAGATGTCAACTTGTGATGCATTTATTCAAAAGTGCAAAACATGATCATATACGTGTATGCATTTTTTTAACTCATTAATTGATAGAATTGAAAGTAATTTTTGTTAAGTAACAGACTATTTTTCATTGTGTTTACAGGGTCACTGACATCTTGCGATTCATTTCTGCAAGTCTTCCAGACAAAAGGATTGAAGCCTGAAGCGATATGTCCCTGTGCCTGTTGTCCTGAAGCCCTCACTGTCTCTATCCGAAGGTAAAGTCGTCTGCCTTTGTTATTTAAGGCTTTTGAAATATCACCAATTGCAACAAATTTGATGTGAAGCTGCTTAGTATTAACTTCATGATCCAATGTTCTGAACACAGTGAAGGATGTTCTGATAGAAGAACTAGTTTAATGTTGTACTACGGCTTCATTGGCCCATGGATAATGTTTCTGTGATTGTTATGTAGTTGATGTGAAAAAAACATAACAAATCATTATTTACCCATCTTTACTTTTAGGGGATCTTGATATCTGTTTTTGTGGTTTCAATGATAGGTACATTTTCGACTGTGTTGTATAATTTTTTTCGTGTGATTTTTTCATTTCTAAGTAAGATGTTTTGTTAAATTATATATTAAGAACAGTTTTAGTCTTACAAATGCAAAAGCTACATAGTAAAGCCCTGTCAACCAAAACTTTGTGAAAAATATATAAATATACAGGGTCAGGATTAGGTGGAAAAGTGTTACTCGTCAGCAGGACTTAGTAACCCTCAAATATCTACTCGTCCTGCAAAAAATGTACTCGTCCTCTTCGTACAAACTCTATATCTGTATGACAAATTATTCAGAATTGCTCCTCGTCAAAAGGACGAGTTTCTAAAAATTAGCACTCGTCCTCCACTAGTTTTTACTAGTCAATACGAGCGGACGAGTGGCTAATCCTGACTCTGATATAATAGGAGGGGATGGTTTCAGAGTAGACTTGTAACGAAACTAGTTCTCAGTAGGTCTCCAGTGCGCGAGGTTGCAGCAACCTCGCAGAGTATAAAGTAGTTATATGTAAGTTGCACTGGACTAGGTATATTATCCCCTTTGTTACACACACCTTGTTGTTATGCCTTCTTAAGCCCACTGTAGGATTAAGGACTCAGTACACTATAGTACTGAGACTTGGCCATTAGGGCCTCAGTTTCCTTGTAGACGCTAGTCGGATAGCACATAGGGCTGGTAACCTATTCCTTCGGGGATAGGCCTTCTTTACTTATCTGACGGGGCTAGCCGGTGGCGAATCCCCCTCCTCCCGCGCCTGGGACCGCGTGGCTTCGTAAAGGGGACGCCCTGATCGTTGCGTGTTAGCACCGGTGCGAAGTCCCCCTTCCGTGTGGGGGCCTGTCGTGAAACCTGGCTTGTTAGTCACCAGGCACTCGCCCAGTACGCTGGACGGTGGCCTGTACGTGGGGTACCAGTTAACACAACGAGGAGTAGTAAGGGAACCAACATCGTCTAGGAGTCAGCCGTCCGTCGCGCGTCCGAGCTTTGGGCTCGTGGCGTCGCGATCCAGCACAGAGCGCGACCCAGTCATCAAGCTGGGTACGCGACCCACTCCACTTTGTTTACAGACTGAGCAATCAGGCCACACGCTCAGAGTGAGGAATAATTCAGGCCTGCCCAAATAAATTTAGAATTTGATTGATTGATTGATTGAATGCATAAGTTGGGTGGAAATTTCCAGGAAAACATAAGATTCCCATTAAATGTTACAGATTTTCATGATCTATGTTTATACGATAAAAGCCAATTGTGTTCTTTAAATAGCACAAGCAAGTCAATATTATAGTTACGTTATTAGATCATATCAGTGATAGTCACAAACCAAGTGTTCACATCATTGCATTATTCACTAGGCCTGGCAAGACGGGGACCAACACGTCTGGCCGGGGCGTGCTGTCCATGCAAGGTCTCAGTCACGGCGTGGTGCGTGTGGACAGCGAAAACTCGCTGACTTCACTCACGCTGCAGGATTGTGGACAAGTGTTACCCGCAGGTAACAAATTACACGCTCCATTCTTTGTTTCGGTTATTGATGAATGTAAATGTATACAAAACATCCATATCATTCCAAAGTCATATGGTGGTTGATTCTATGCACAACCATTAAAAAGACTTGCAAAAACTACCTTCATTACAAATTTGTATTCACAAGTCTAACCATCTTACAATAGTTACTAAATCATTATATCATTTATAGTTCAAATGATGACTGCATACAAACGAAAATTATCTTCACCAATACGAGTTGAATGTTTTATTGACTTCGAATACTATTAACCGACTAGTTACTCACTTCCAGGTCAGATGGTGGTTGTAAAGACGGGTTCTGAGGGCACGCTGTGTAAGACAGACGAGGTGGGCGAGCTGTGCCTGTCAGCGGGCTATGCCGGTGCCGGCTACTGGGGCCTGCAGGGCGTCACCAACCAAGTGTTCAAGGTGGCGCCGACCAACAGCGAGGGCCGCACAGTGGGCGAGCAGGCGTATGTGAAAACAGGGCTTCTTGGATTCTTGGGACCGGTAAGATGTGTTTCTTGGTTCGAAGAGAGTAGAACTTCTGCTGTGTGAAAGCATAAAGTTAGCACATCAGGTCCTTTTTATTACATGCATGTATTGGAAAAGGCATATCTGAGTGAAATTCGTTGCTCTTGGTACCTTTAAAATGCGCTACATTTAAGATGCGCAAAATTGCGCATATTAGTTTTGTGGTTATTATCAACATTGCCATTTCATTCAGGTTTTTATTTGTGACACTACTACTTACATTTCAACAAAAACTTGACGTTGCGGCTCCCTTCACGTCAAGTTTTTCAACATCAAGTTTTTGTTGAAATGTGAGTAGTAGTGTCACAAATATAAACCTGAATGGATATTCCTACTACTAATAATAGTCTACATATATGATAATAATGACTGACAGTTGATACAAATTTGAAAACTGGTGATCAAACATACTGGTGAAGAGAAGTATATATTTATGAAACCCAGACCGTTAAGAATACCTCATCATGTGCAGGGCGGCCTGATATTTGTGTGTGGCTCCCGCGAGGGCCTGATGGAGGTCGGAGGTCGCCGGCACAACACGGACGATGTCATCGCCACGGTGCTCGCCGTCGAGCCCATGAAGTTCATCTACCGCGGCCGCATCGCCGTCTTCGCAGTCAGGGTCCTGAAGGACGAGCGCATTGTGATCATTGCCGAGCAGCGGCCAGACTGCACCGAGGAGGAGGTGAAGAGGATATTTAACCCTTTGTGTTTTCCTTCAAGTCCAAGCTGTGTGGAGTATTCATCTATTTGACTTTTTAAGTCATACATACGGCATATTTTCATTATACATGAGTATGTGTGCGAAGAATTATGTTACAAGTCAATTTGAAAGCTGCCATAATATGCCAGTCATGTGAAATAATACCCAACCTATATATAGCATCATGCCAGGATGGTGTATGAGAAAAAGATTGAATTTAGTTGATTCATTTTTGACGCATGTTTTGTGTGTGTGCCTTCAGAGTTTCCAGTGGATGAGCCGTGTGCTCCAGGCAGTTGACAGCATTCACCAGGTCGGAGTCTACTGCCTCGCCCTTGTGCCTCCAAACTACCTGCCTAAGGTATCCTGTCATGTTGACCTTCTAACATTGCTCATTTGAAAGACTAGTGACAGATATATCACATTGTGTATAACACTTGTTCTATCCTTCCTCGAAGTTACGACGCTAATGTTTGTGTTTCAGACTCCCCTGGGCGGCATTCACCTTCATGAAACGAGAAAGAAGTTTCTGGACGGAACGTTGCACCCGGCCAACGTGCTGATGTGTCCACACACGTGTGTGCTCAACCTGCCCAAACCACGCGAACCACATCCTGGTCAGTGCCACACTTGTTACGCAAATGTTTTTTGATTTATGGACTTGGGTTTATTATATATCATTAGGTGCAGTATATGGCATAAGACTTATGACTCCTGAGGGTATATGATGTTATTAACATTATTAACGTTAGTAACTTTTCATACGAGAATTTGAAATTTTTTTAAATTTGTGAACAGTAATGATTCCGGTTTGAGTGGATTTGATAATAAAATCTATGGTCCACTGACCATCTCATTTTTGGCGGGGGGTGCACAGCTTTGATTTACTTAATGATCAATTAATGCTTTGGCAATTGAGATAAATGATGAAATCTGCATTTAGAAAGGTGCATTTATTGCAGCACTAAATTATATGGTTATGTGTAGAGACAATCAATTCGAGCAAAACTAGAAGTCGTAAGCAGCAAGATCTCTATTACTTTATTGTACTCTGATGTAGTTAACTGCTAGAGCTTTTCCTCTTGGTTTCAGTAGTTGAGTTATATATTCATTATGTTCATTTTCTATATGCATTCATTTATGCCTACGTTATTATTCTTTTCTATACAACAGTACCAATAACTTAATGGTTTCACAGTTGAGATGTTGGTACTGTATATTGTGTCCAATTGTCTTTACAAAAATGACACGTTTAAAGATAGCCGAGCTACGCTACTAGGATTTTAGTATAAAATGCAATTATATATACATGTACAGGTATACACAGTAGATAAAGCTATTTTGTGTTGTAAACACACTTGTAAGTATATTAAGAGAGATCATATAGCGTAAAGTGCACATCAGCTTGTTATTGTAATATTTCATACACGAAAATTTCATGGCAAATGGTTTATTATTGCTTACTGGTGATGTGATGACAATATTTTTACGTCTTTCTCTCTTGGTTTGACAGATTCCTACCCTCGTAAGTGTGGATTATCAATACCTCTAATGAGTGTGGATGGAGTCGGGTCTAAGTAACCAACATATAGCTCCTCCATCTAAAGGCTTCTTGGTGCTGAGCATGAAAACTTTCTCAAATGAAAACTTTCCTTACAGCTACTGTTCAATTACATGATTTCTTTGCTTGTCCTGAGATTTGTAATGAAATAATCACATACTCTCTAGCTCGGCACCTCTTTATTTATCATGACAATAACCATTTCTGTACTGTTGTTAAACCTGTTGCACATTAGATGTTAATTTAATTACAAATGAATGAACATGTAAATGTACTATAATATGTGGTGTTGTGTGTATGATTTAGAACTCAACCTTCTTTTGATTTTGTAATTTCATGTCATTGCTTTATTTTTTTTCTTTCTATAATATATTCACCTAGTTTTTATTTTTATAACCAGAGTTTTAGATGTACAGTAAAAAATATAATTTGTTTTAAATGCTTTTTGGTTGATCTTGTGTTAAATTTTGCTGAATTTTGTTTTCAATTTGATAAAACTTTCAGGTTCGGAAAAGATGCTTCTGTTAAATATATTTAATGCTTTATTATAGTTACTAGTTAATGAAATTTTCAATGATTCGTGTTTAATTAAGAGGCACTGATTTACTAACATGGTAATTCTTGCATAAGATTTTACAATAACAAATATAATAGCATGGGCATGCTCTTGCTAATTATGTAAATCAACAAACATTGTCATTTTTAACATCTGTCTCAATACCAATATCAAGCACGTTTCATCCACTATGTTGATACAACAAAATATAATGGTATTCTACTATATCAATATAGGGGTTGCAAAGTGATTGCTATAGGAGAAATGAGAGATGTTTAGAAATGGGTACCCAAGTATGTTGGAGTAACACACAATGAACCTTTTGAAAATAAGCCAAACCAAAACAATTTTTTCTGCTCCTGTCAGATGTCACTCCGTCTGCGGTGCACGTGGGGAATATTGTTCAGGGAGCGCGCATGGCGTGGGCACAGGGCAGGGACATAGGGGTGGTAGACGAGGACTCAGACCAGGCCAGGAAGGTAAGATACCTCAACTGCATTACCATTTTGCTAATCTTTGTAACTCAGATCAGCGTCAAGGATAGCCCAGTGTCTCTGAACAACTAGAAGTTAGTTTGGGGCAATGATTTCTTCATGTCACTGGCCTGAATTTCACCACAAATCATGCAAATGTAAAAGTCTTCCCTAAGCAATCTTTTCTGTATGCTTGTCAGCGTCATACATCAATGAACTATGTAAGACTGACTGACTGACCTATTCCATTGTAGTACCAATTCCTGTCTGAGATCCTGCGGTGGCGAGCACAAACCACGCCCGAGCACCAGCTCTTCTCATGCATCAATGCAAAGGTACTACATTTGCACAGGTTGCACTTCATATACATGTATACATATCAGTTGATACATATACCGGTCCTTATCACATAGCCTCAGGTGGAACTCAAATCTATGACACCCAATTGCTTAGCAAAGATGGGTGATAAGATTCTGGGGCCCTAAGTTTGATTCCCTCTGAGGAGATATGATATACCTGGTAGTATTTCATAATCACCTGATTTAATATGTTAAAATAGGGCGTCCTTTCAAATGGAACATCATATATCACATCAAATTCATAATTAATACATAGTATTCATTCAACAGGGTCAGCCACAAGCAACAATGAACTGTCTGCAGTTGCACAAGAAAGCAGAAAGAATTGGTGCCGTTCTCTCAGATAAATTCAAGCTCAACACTGGAGACCACGTAGCTCTCATTTTCCCACCTGGACTTGACCTCATTGGCGCATTTTTCGGATGTTTGTATGTCGGTACGTGGACTTCGTTTATTTTTCATATTATCTATAGGTCTGTAGGTCTGTAGACTTGGAGAAAGAATCTTCTTGTGTCAAGAAACCAAGTATAAGTTGTGCGAGACAATGAGCAGTGTTGTGCTTGCAGGCTGCGTCCCAGTGCCGATCCGGCCGCCTCACCCCCAGAACATCGCCACCACGCTGCCCACTGTGCGCATGATCGTCGAGGTCAGCAAAAGTGTCGCCGTCCTCTCCAACTCACTCATCATCAAAATGCTCAAGTCTAAGGTATGAAGCATTTTTCTTACTTACTCTAGCGAATTTGAAGTTTACTTGATAGTCATGCCTCTGAAAGTTATTCATCAACAATCTTCTCGAGTCCAACATTTGATAGCATTACAACCAGACAAAACGCCTATGAATTAGTATTACAAGCATGATTGGTGAACGAGCATTATATGACGTGCCTTTTTCCCACCAGGAGGCCACAGCAATCGTGGTGGGCAAGACGTGGCCTCCGCTGATCGACACGGACGACATGTCCAAGCGGCGTCTGTCGTGTGTGTACCGCGCCCCCACGCCCGAGATGCTCTGCTACCTCGACTTCAGCGTGTCGACGACCGGCATGCTCGCAGGCATCAAGGTGAGAGATAGCAATATCCAACATGTCCTGCTCACAGGCATCAAGGCGGCGGGAGTTAGCAATAACCAACTCGTATTTCCAAGCATCAAGATAGTAGTAGTTCATTGATGGTTATCGCTAAAGGTAATTTCACATATACAGTGATGATAACATCTAACATGTATTTATTAAATGCAGGATATTATGTAAAATCAATCATGAAACAGAACATAACACACTGACGTCGTCGTCCTGCCTGTAGATGTCGCACTCGGCGGCGTCCTCGCTGTGCCTGTCCATGAAGCTGCAGTGTGAGCTGTACCCATCGCGCAACGTGGCGCTCTGCCTCGACCCGTACTCCGGCCTCGGCTTCGTGCTCTGGTGCCTCAGCTCCATCTACTCGGGCCACCACTCCATCCTCATCCCCCCCGCCGAGGTGGAGCTCAACCCCGCACTGTGGCTCTCCATCGTCAGTCAGTTCAAAGGTACGCATTTTCCCGTGCATTCTTTTCTCGCGCTTTAGTAGGATCAATTTGATATTGGAATTTTGGAGAAGTTATCTTCATGAATATTTTCAGCTGAAATGTTTTTGCTTTCCAGATCAGTTATTTTCATTTAAATTCAGTGTAAGTTTATGACTACATTATTTTGGTTGCATACATATATGAGACGAGAATTTATTGATTTAAAGATACAGCATTCAGCCAGATCTCCATGTATAATGACTTCAGTTGATTTTACTGACTTGTGCATACTGCTCAATGAGAATTCAACACTGATATTTCAAACATCCCCATTGTTAATAACTGTTGCGGGTTTCGATATGTTTTTTAAATTGCTAATTGGCTATGGAGAAGACAATTTGATGAACGTGGAATGTTTGTTTCAGTGCGTGACACCTTTTGTTCTTATGGCGTCATGGAGCTTTGCACCCGCGGGCTGGGAACATCCACAGCAACACTCAGGCAAAAAGGTTCGCTCTCTTCATCATCTAATATGCTTCTTGTATCCTTACTGTATTCTCCATAGTAATGACGCTCCCCGTTCTGTTTGCAGGCATCCACCTGTCGTGCGTGCGGACGCTGTGTGTCATTGGGGAGGAGCGACCACGCCTTGCACTCACTCAGTCATTCACCAAGCTCTTCTCTGCGCTCGGACTCACACCACGCGCCGTCTCCTGCAGCTTTGGCTGCCGAGTCAACCCAGGAATCTGTCTGCAGGTACAGCATCTGCGTTTTGGTTTTATTTTTTGTATGCTTGTAATTATTTGTTTGATGTTGCAAACTTGTGTGAGTATTGAAAAAAAAGATGTGATTCATTGAAGACATCAACGGCAGTGTTAATGCTATTTATGTTATCTATGTGGTACCTTTGTGTAAGTCACACATATTGCACTCCACTGTAAGGAGACCATTGTTAGTACAATTACTTATTCAACAATTTCAATAGATTTCTTTAAATAAGATGGCCACATATTCTATTTTTGGTCTCTGCAGGTATGGTAGGGGTGTGTCCTCGGTATTCATAATTTGTGTGATAAGCGGCTATTCATACTATGACAGGGTAATATAATATGTCAGAGACTAAGACTAATCCTAGTAACATCAATGTGAAATTTACTAATTTTATCTATCATCTACCAGGGAGCATCAAGTCCTGACAGTAGCACCGTTTATGTGGACATGCGTGCCCTGAGGAATGACCGCGTGACACTGGTTGAGAAGGGCTCGCCCCACAGCCTGTGTCTCATGGAGTCAGGCAAACTGCTTCCCGGCGTCAAAGTTGTCATTGCGAATCCAGAAACACGGGGCCAATGTGCAGACTCACACTTGGGAGAGGTGAATAGTGCTTCTTTAATTTCAACAATAGAAATCAGTAACAAAAGGTGTGGTTGACAGCACATTATTTACATGTCTATTAAATATCTGTGAGCTTAAAGCACTGACTCATGATCTAAAGATTGTGTTTAGAGAATGTCCTTTGTCTAAAGGTAGACGCTAATCGCTAACCAAGTTTCTCTCTTCATGTTCATTTTGTAATACACTAAAGGCCAGCCTCACTCATAAAAATTGCAGAGTTCCCAATTGACTCAAAGAGGCATCTTAAGGAATTCATTACGATATTTATGGACCCATACTTGCTCATGTTGCAATTGAGACAGTATATGTGGAATTTTCAAACAGGGACTCTGCAGTCTGGTCGAGTAGTGAGTTAGCCTGAATTGTTAGGCAATTTTGTGATGTATGGTTGTGGGTTCGAATCCCACCAGAGACTATACATGATGTCCTTAACTGACTTAGAGTCATAGGTCTAAGGACTTAATTACATATAATGCATTTTTTTCCCCACAGATCTGGGTGTCATGCAATCACAATGCGAGTGGTTACTTCACGATATATGGGGATGAGTCGTTGCATCATGACCATTTTGAAGCTAAGCTAGAAATTGGAGTTGGCGACCGACATACAGTCTATGCAAGGACAGGCTACCTTGGATTTGTTCGCCGAACAGAGATGACACAGTCAGATGGAGGTAGAAATTAAGTATTTTTTAATTCAAACATCATTGCTAGTCATACAGTTTTGTGGAACGTTTGCTTAAAGTAATGAATTAATATGGCAATGCACATGGTGTATTTTGTTTCCAATTTGATTTTGATAAATTTCAGAGCGGCATGATGCAATATTTGTGGTTGGTGCATTGGATGAGACGATAATGTTGAGGGGGATGAGATACCACCCCATAGACATTGAGAACAGCGTCATGCGCAGTCATAGGAAAATTTGTGAAAGGTAATCACGGTCATGTTGAGAAAAACCATCACTTATTATTTATAGAATGTCTGCAATATATCCATAAGGATGAAAAACATTTTTTTTTACGAAGTGACATTTTCACATGAGTTTCAATTGCCTGAATCTTAATCATGTTATCCGGTCTTTTTACTCCATTAATAAATCAATATTTTGTACTCCCTAGTGCTGTGTTCACATGGACCAACCTTCTTGTTGTCGTTGTTGAGCTGGATGGGAATGAGAACGAGGCTCTTGACCTAGTTCCACTGGTGACCAATGCAGTGCTAGAAGAGCACTACCTTATCGTGGGGGTTGTGGTTGTTGTCGACCCTGGTGTTGTGCCCATCAACTCCCGTGGCGAGAAGCAGAGGATGCATCTGAGGGACGGATTCCTGGCCGATCAGCTTGACCCTATCTACGTAGCTTACAATATGTAAAGTGGTGAACATAGTTACTCCTGTCATGAACGAATGTGGTTATTACATTTCACATTCAACAGTCAAAGATCAACTCGACCGGATCTACATGGCTTACAATATGTTGTAGTTCGACTGCAACATGTAGACATTTCTTTCGTATGTGATGTTTTCATATGTAAAGTGCATAATTTAAGACTCCTGCATATATCAAGTAACAATACCATGAATAATCTGATCAGCTCTTGCAGAGAAAACACGGATGCGTCCATATGGCTTAGAATATGGTGGACATACTTCAACAATGAATGTTATTTTTGTGAATGTGGTTATAAACATTTCGCATTTAACCTTGAGGAGGCGCTGCTAGCAAATCAGCTTGTATTGACTTGACCCCGACCTTACAGTGTATAAGATAATAACTTGCAAAAGTTCTTTACATTATGACATGTTGAAATGTAAAAGGTTAAGTGAAAATTGTCAGATAATTTAGGTCATTTTCAAAAATGTGGTTTTAAATGTTAACGATAAAAAATTATAAATGTGTTAAAAAAGCAAAATTGCCACGATGTTAACTTGTAAAATGTTTTGATCACAATACACAAAAATGTGTTTATTAGTGAATATTTGCTACCACCCTAGTAGCTCTATTTCAACATTCAGATTTATGATTATTCAGTGTATGTGAGGTTTTCAAATGTAAAGTATAGTGCATAATTTAGGACTCCTGCATATATCAAGTAACAAACCATAAATTATCTGATCATTATTGATGCGTGTCTCCGTAAATGCTTATTAGTAGTTATATGATGCCAAACTGAAAATTTCTTTCACACTTTTATTTTTATCTTGTATTTCAGAAAATGTGATTTTGTTACGTTAATAATGCCATTAGAAATGTATTTTTGTGATGATTCCCAGTGACTAATTTTTTTCCATTTATAGTTTGTAGACCTGGCCAGTATTTAGTTGATTAATGAACCAATGGACAAGATAATGCCAAAATTGTGTTGTCTGTTATATTGTTATGCTTTCAGTTTATGAAGTAAAGTATATTCATAAATGGAATTAAAGTGTCGATAAATTTTTCTTATATATATGTTCAAAAGAGTTTTGAAATAGACCCAACCATGATTATTAAATGCTACGATAAGGTTCAGACTTACAGAAATAAGCAGAGGCAGAACCTCAGCTGTGCATTTTGTTTAATCATTATCATGTACTATCTAATTCACCATGATTACAAATGGTCTAGTTCAGCTCTTCTATGGAAGGCAATTCCTGTTTCATTGTTATATTATATATTTCGTTATTATTGTACTTCATTTAAAATTATGTGTATAAGAATGGACTAATAGCCAGTTTTTTAAATATTTATGTTATGCTAAGAGAGTAAGTGATATACGCAGAATGTTCTTGTATCCCAGTGTAAATCTAGCACTATAACTTTGATTATTTATTATTTATTCTTTTGTTAGTTTTTGTTTTCTCGATTTTGTAGGATTTTTTTTTCAAAGTTTTTGTAATTTTCTGATACAAAATTATATTTCCATGATTTGTTAAGGTATCGAACCTAAATTCATGACGTTCATGAGTTGATAATGGTTAGTTACATAGTTATCATGAATACCTGCTACTTTAGTTTTAACATAATTACGCTATTGGTAATTTCTAACTTTTAGAGTAATAATTAGTGTCTAAAGCCACAATTAGCATATGGCTTCAACTTTTTGTTTACGACAAAGTGGTCAGTCAACACCCTACTTGCTACATAGAATATAAACATGAACCAGTGACAGTTTTGACAAGGAAAGGATTATTAATTCATTGTTATGTGTCTTAGAAATAAGTTAGAAAATACAAAATAATGTACTACACCATATACAGCAATTCTTGTGCAGACGGGCAAATCCCACCAGCTTCAAATGTCTCAAACAACCATGATGACAATGATTCTTGCCAGGGCAACTCACCTTGACAATATGCGGGTCTCATCGAGCTCATGTTTGTGACAAAATCTATAGACTAATTGTCATTGTTTATCGCACCACAAAAGTCAGAGGAATGAATGTTTCAAATTTGGCTTGTTAAAAGATATCCTTAAATGTCAAAATATATATTCATATCGGTTTGCTTATATTTTTATTAACAATTTGTGCGAAAGGTATCTTTTTGTGTATGTCCTGTTATGTAAGCTTAATTTTTTTATTAAATTGAAAACTGTAAGATTGAATTTGCATTTAGAATATCTGTTATCAGCATTTTAACGCTTTGGTGATATGTAAAGTCACACTGAAAAATAAGGATACTTAAATTCAAATTATTGATGAACATAATTAGGTTTGAAAAATGCATTTTATTTTCTTTCAAATTGTTATCGGTGCAATATGATAGTGACTTAGATGTACATACTTCCTATCACTTTTGTGATTTAGGGGTCACTATTTTTTTTAGTGTGATAAAATTTCGTTACATAAATTGGTAGTATTTACTTCTCAACCCTACCTTGTTCATTTTTAAGTCACAATAAGAACAATTGTCATGGAAATCCAGTTATGAGATGCTTGAAAGTAAAAAGTTTAAAACAAGACTTAATAATTCTAGCAAAACGTTGATGGTTGTTGCCATTACTTTGTATTGAACATTATTTTCAGTGATTCCATATCATGCAAGTATGTGTGTATTTTTCTAGGTCAGAATGTAATTAGTGATGTATTAAGATGT
This sequence comes from Streblospio benedicti, assembly GCA_019095985.1. NCBI lineage: Eukaryota > Metazoa > Annelida > Polychaeta > Spionida > Spionidae > Streblospio > Streblospio benedicti. Next base: position 18,213,507 of record CM032662.1, read on the forward strand.
GAAGTTATCGTGGTCATATATAACCATGCTATCAAAGTCGGTGTTAAAATTTAAGCCATTTTTATTTTGCATCTAATTTGTAAACTTGAAAAATATGCTTTATGTAAAAATGTACAAATCCAATGGTTGACACGTTTGCGTATGTGTAAATAAAGCAGTCTGGGTTTCTCAGAAATTCTCTGCTTATTTTGCAAATGAATTCTTTTTATAAGTATGTATGCTGTGGTATCTACAGTGGTGTGTATGGGCTGCCTGTAATGGTATAATTTGAATTGTCAGAAAGCTTGCAAAAATGCCTCTTCAAGTTATTTAATTTCAATTTTCTGTGTTTACAAACAAACATCATGAAAGATAAATGTATTTTGATACAGAAACATAAGTTGATAACATTTAACAGATTTTTTTTGCGAATGAGAATTTATTTACACATTGACCATTCCCATTTGAAATATAACAGGTGTTGACACAGATTGAATTTTGTAAAAAAAATGGAGAAATGAAGTTGGAGATTTCTTTTTACTTATCTGATTTATTGTATCAAGATTAGAGCAACTTTATTTTTGTAAGCTTACCTTTTGGCATATTTGTCTGTTTGAAAGTCCCATGATTGCCATGAGTACATGGTGTCAGGTATTGGTTAATATAGGTTTTCATATTCAGTACTTTATTGTCTAATAAATGCTTGAAACAATCTACCCTATCTTTGTTGAAAATTACTTGTAATTGTTTACAACAACAAACATATTTGCATGTGTTTCATATTTATTGTAAATATCACAGAATAACGCTTTCACAGTTGAATTATCTTAACTACAAATTGACCATGACATGCTATAAAAGTGCTTAATTAATGCATGGCCACAACAAATGGTTTAGAAAACGTCCGCTGTGGAAGCTTTATGAATTACACTAGCCCTAATTGTAAAGTCCATGATCATTCAATGATCACTTTGTAAGTTTTCCCATTAAAAAAAAAAAAAAAAAAAAAAAAAAGCTTCAGACCCCATACAACCATTCATGGAAGAAAAAATTCCACAGTGAATAATCTACTTAACATTAAACATGATATTCCCTATTGAAGTCCGTTTAATTTTCCATCATTGATCATTGTGTACACCATATACCCGCACACCCAGACCTTAATTACTAAACCACCCCTATTTAATCTGCATCATTATGAATTCCCCATCAAAAAAAATCTTTAAAAAATCTTAGAATTTGCTATATTAGCTATAAACACTTCAGTACTGTTGTATGACTTCCATTCTGCCTGGTGGGAGTTTTCGTAAGTGCCTTGTGGGTGTTCCTGGCGACCTTGTTTGTCCACCACCATAGTCGTAAATTTTCTGTAAATAAAATTTTATTGTTAATTCAATTTAATTGGTGGCAAAATAATCACATCACTATTTAGGCTACAGGTATAGGGGAATCTCACTAAAACACATCAGGGTCTATAACTACTGACTCGGACTCAAGTTTGGAAACATTGCTTACAGGTATACATAATGTATACATATCTATAGTATATTATAGTATAGTTTGAAGTAACAATTTTTGTCTACCCTATTTTTTACAATATACGGTATACGACCATGTAAAAGCCAATGGGCTTTTAAGTTGAAGATAGGTCAAATTAGATGGGCCTTCACACAATCGTCCATTTGCATTGGAATTTCAATGATCCAAATTTTATGTGGTCCAAAATTTGGGGTGTGGCTTTACATGAGCATGGGCTTTTAGATAGTTGTAAACAGTCTATATATAATAATGTACATGGTTCAAGGAAGTATTTATTACACCAAAAATATCTAAAGTTGTGAGTTTGAATTTTCAAGAAGCTGCGTGATAAGACACAGGGATCAGAAAAATAGTAGATTATAACAAGCAAAATACAATTACCCTTCTTTCCGTTCTCATTTTGGCATTATAGAATGCAGCAGAATCTGGATTCTCCAATAAAAGTTCCATTTGCAGTCTATCGAATTTTTCCTGTTCATCTTCCAACTATAAAATAATCAAAATTTTAATATTGAGTGACGATGTTATGGATAGCCAAATACAATTCTAGATTTAATTACTTCTTGGAATGGTGAGTAATGAAAAAATCTTTTAACAGCAAAGATAAAATTGACTTAATAATTTGACTTAATATTTGGACAGCTATCTGCTGTCTTTTATGAGGAATGGCAACACAATGCAAACGTTATTTTGTTAAACTTGACAAGTTCTGTTCGGGCCCCCTCACTTCGTCTGCTCTGCGGTTGAGAAGTCTTAGTCACTGTTTTCCTTCACAGCAAAGAGAAATTTCTTGTAAAAGACAGCAGACAGGCGTTGAAATATTGGATATCAAATTAATTATTTCGTTGTTGTTAGAAAATACTTTTCATTCTTGCTAAAAACCCATTTTCATGACTCATATAACACATAATGTATGAATCAGTTCTCTGATTCTTGTACTACAAGTTGTAATGCTGTAACAATCTTATGTTAATGTAAATGTGGTGTGCTTCGAATGATAATAAATGTTTGAATTGTTAAATATTACATGCAAAATAGAAAGTGCATATAGACGTATAGATTTACAGCAAACAGAAATATCAATAATCATGAGTGCCTAATGATTTATGGTGGACATATTCATGACATATTTAGTGGAAAATAGTTAGCATTAATTCTATTTGAAGCAAGTAAATGATACCAAATGTTGAGCCTAGCAGTAAACAAGCTTCAACGGAACAACTAAATCAGAATTCTAATCCAAAATGTCAATAATCAACCAGAAACAAATCAAACCTTCAGAGCTTGAACTCTTTCCTATGAAATTAAATGCCATTCAATGAAGATACAAATGCATTGATCATCAATAAAATAGTAAAGTAGTAGTATGAAAAATAATCATCACAATTTGCCTTGATGTTTATCTTAATACCATTATATGTGAGGGTGGTGATAAGTTGTTAAATGTTTTGAAAATGCGTCAATACAGAAGTTTCATTAACATATGTTATATAAATTACTATGAGGTAGATAAGTAAGACAAAAACACAGGACCAAGTCTTCCTTAACATGATACATGTACCTGCTTGTTTGAGAAAAATCCTTGTAAAATGATTAAACCAAACAAAACGGAAAATACCTGAGTTAATTGTTGTGGAGGCTGAGCCCCACCCTGGCCACCAGCATCAACCGCAACAGGGTCTTCCACATTTGAGGCTTGATAGCTCTCTACATACCAGGTGTCAAACTCTACAATAATTATACCAATATAAAGTGATAGTGCTCTGCTTTGTGAAAATCCATCCACTGATATCTTAGCTTGTAGTATGTGAAGACAACAGTAAGCATGAACTTCTGCTGTACAAGTATTTGGAATGAAATTATATTGATATATATTCACCCAAATTTGGGAGCGGGCATAGACAGTTCTAGACAAAGCAAGATTGCACAGATAAAGTTTACCTTGAATGAGTTTCTGTCGACACTGATCTACTAGTTTCTGACAATACTGAACTTCTGCTTTAAGCCCTTTAAGTTCAGTGAAGTCGTCTCGATACTGTTGCTTCAAATCTTTCACTTGCTTAATTTCTCTGAAAGAAAAGATTTTTCATGTTACCAAGAATCAATCTAATGAGATATAAGATGTGTTAATTAGTTCTCACTAAAAAAATAGATTCCAAATCAATTCTATAGGCAGTGTTACTGTGTCATGTAAAATGAAAGTACAACACAGAAACGTGACAGTCTAACCATTGATGCTGCCTGTACATTGAAGTTCTTTCATACTGATCATTCAATTTGGCCACCAATACAAGTAACTATTGCCCACTTCTTTCTGGCTCATATAGGCAAACATTCAAAATACATTGTCCCTTGCATGTTCAAAATTTTTCTAACCATGATTTTTTTTTTTTTTACATCATTTTGTTACTGGTCAACAACTTTGTAATGGTTAATATTTTGCCCAGTAAGAACCGGCATATATTTTTTTTTTTAACTTTGACAATTAGCAGGGAAAATAAGACATTTGGAATCAGGTATGTATATTGAGATCAAATAAGTAATCAGGTCTCCTGTAGCAGGTCTTTACTCATATCTAAGGCAATGGTTTCCTCTCAACCAATCTGAAGTTGGAACAGGAAATATGAGTGGGGGGAGTTAAAACCTGAGGTTAAAACAACAGAAGCCTTCATGGGTTTATGTTTTGATGAAAATCTTGACCAAACAGCAATCATTACCAGTAAATTCCAGAAATTCAAATTGGACAAAACTAACCATTATACCAAAAATATTTTCAATTGTTGTCCCCATGTACATACCTATATTCTTCCTCTGATATGATGATATCACCTTCATCATTGTACATAGGGCCAGCTTGTTCTCTTTCAGCTTTCAACATATCTAGTCTCTCTCTTGTGTTATCAATTTCTTGCTTGGTTAGGTTGATTTGCCTGGCTAAATCAGCATATGCCTTTTTCTTGGCCCCAAGAATTTCTGTCAGAAGAAAAACAACATGTGAATACCAGTAATTTGCTTTCAAATCTATTTCAATGTCTGACAAATCACACATTAATAATACTGTTCTAATAAATGGTTTAACAATAGTGAAAATATCTAGATCCAACCATGGAAAAAATTAAAATTCTACCTGATTATACTGTAAATAATACCTTTATTTTCAAGCAAAATTCTATTGATTTCACTGCCGGCTTCTTTCTTGAACTCTTCAAATGCTGCCTGTCGTGAGGGCGGGGTGGAGGGACGACCTGTCGCCTTGCGCGAGTCTTCACCAGTAGTACTACATAAATAAATGCACAAAAATTGATTTGTATAGTTAAAGTATGCTACATGTACATGTATATCTGCCAGAACACAAGATCTGTAAAATAAAAACATTAAAAAAATATGTTTATCATAGCACGGCTGACTCCACGTAATAATAATTGGGTCTCGTATATATGAAATCAGAAAAGTTGAGCATAAATCCTTCTCACCTGGTTGGTGTTCCTGCCATGTCGCGTGGTTTCTCGTCTTTGTCAGCAGATGGTGTTTGTGATGTGCTGCCCTCAGTGGCGCCACCATGGCGGCCGCTCGCCGGGGATGCAGCACCACGCCCAGATGGGCTGCAACATGCCACACACATCACTACACCATGCATTACACACAATACATCAACAATCAAAAATACTTATTTTCAAAACAAAGTCATAATTATAATCATCTTCCTAAAGGATGTAATAAAAGCACCACTATCAATAATTATTCAGACCCTTAGCTTATCTATTAAAGTTCATTTAAATAAATGCAAGGAAAGCAATAAAATATGCTGTTCCTCTTAGGTTACAATGGTGGCATGGGGGAGGTGCCACAGATGTACAGTAGAGGTCATTTACTAGTTTATCCAATTTATTTCCTGCTAGTTATGATGCATGATCTACCTTGTTCTATCTTTATCATCCTTGCTCCTGTCTCTTTTCGATCCTTTCTTCTGTTCTTTTTTCTTTGAGTTCACAACAGTTGAGGCAGCAGGTTTGGCAGCAGGGGGTGCCTGTCCAACACCAAAATTCGAGCCATCTGGTTCACCAACAAGGTCACCATCATCGTTGACTGGAATTCCTGCCTGCTGTGCAGCTGCTATAGCAGCAGGATCTGTCTTGTCCACTAATGTGTATCGATCACGAAGTTCCTGCTCCATGTCTCCTTTCATTTGGCTTGAGATTAAAAAAACACAAAATTGTTTTAAGAAAAAGAAATGAACTGATATTCTTAGCCTCTAATTATTCACGACTAACTTTTATATACCTGAAATAGGCTCAAACAATTATTTGAAGTTGGTATATTAAAAATCGATCATGTTTTGGAAGTGTTTAGAACCAGTAAATGGTGATATAATGTTGATACAAGACGTTTGCATTAAAAATATACTTACTAACAAATGTCTTTAAATGCCTCAAATACTCCAGTAATTTGTCGAACATTAACAATCTAAAGAACAAACAAAAAATGTGAAAATGTGTAAAAATTAAACTTTTACTATTATGTTTCCAGCAAAACAATTCTACAAGTGCAATGAAACCCAACACTATGGACAATATGCTGGAACTAGTAATCATTTGAAATTGTTGAAGAATGCTAAAATATATCGATTTGAATGCGAGTCGTCATTATTATCAATATACAATTTACTTTATGTGATTTTATTCATATTCTAGATGACAAGTCAACAAATTTGTGCTAAAAACTGTTTTATAAGCACAACCTACATCAATTTCATCCAGATGCCCCTCGAGGAATTGACGGACTTGCTGTTTGATTTCATAGCGTTGTTGCTCAGACAAAGGATCGTAAGTGATGTGTGATCGGTTGGTAAGAGTGTCGTGCATTGCTAACTCTCTCTTCAAGGATACAATCTCAGCTTCCAACTTCTTGACCATAACCTAAAAGCAATAATATATTATGATAATAAACGTATTTGAACATGCACTAAATAATAATACTTAACGTTGAATAGTATCTTTTTTCCATTTTATAACCACACATATTCCCATTGAACACTTATTTAATATGCTTTTACTTACATGTAGAAGGAAATATATTCATAAAAGTATCATTGCATTTCGTGCACCATTGAAAGCAAGAAACAGAATTATCTTTAGGTGTGTGCACGGCAATAGATAAGAAGCCATAATAGGTATTCAAATATTTTTTTTACACTGTACGTACAGTAAAGTAATAATGAGAAGCTTTTGAATTATTAAATGTAAGGATATGTAAAAGAATACGAAGTTAAACTTCAAATGATTTCCTAGAAATTTGCACTAGCCTGATAAATACTATTGATATTAATAAAATGCTCATTGCATGCACTGAGATAAAGCTGCAGAAGTATAATAATAAAAAAATACTATAAAAATATAGTAAGCATGATAAATTGATAATTTAGTTTCATACATAACAATACAATACCTAAATGCGACCATGCAGAATATATAAATGTAATATATAAAGTATAGTAAATAGGTGCATAATTGTAAAACAATACTTAAAACTTATGTACTTCCACCTGAAATGAAATAGACTAATTAGGCATATGATCTGTCAAACTTTTGTACTTGATTGATATTTTTTCATTTGTATGTATGCAAACACAATTAATATTTTCTAAATAGAAAACTCACTGATGGATCGTAATGTGTATTTACTGCAGGCTCATTGCGGACACACATCATACGAGTGGCAAAACGTAGAGTTGAAACCTTAATTGGTTAAAAGAAAAAAGTAGTGAATTCTAAATTGTAAACTGAAAGTATTACTGTACAACATAAACCTAAAATCATATGATTTCACTTTCTAACATGTGATTTGAATTCAAATAGTATGTAATAATATTTACTGTTTCTTCCATTTGATCACTTTCACCCCATATATTAGCAATTAGTAGTGTGTTGCAATTTCCACCAATGGAGTCCTTTAAACAATGCGTTAGTTTTGTCTGTCGGAATGGAATATGATCTCTTCTTTTATCAGCCAAAGCAATCACAGTTTGTTCCAAGAACGATAGGGATTTGTTGATGTACATAGCTTCTTGTTGGGTTTTACCTTGAGACTGAAAATAAAGAATGAAATGATACGTTCATAACTTTCTTGAAGACTGACAAACATGTAAAGTGTTTAATAAATGGCATTTACATAAAACATTGAAAGCTTACATACCAATGTTTTACTAAGTCTTTCAGAACCAGCAAGATCAACAAAATTCAGCTTTGACAGAGTATATCTGGCATCTGATTGTATTCTTGACCGGCTCTATAAAAAACAAAAAAATGTGATCATAAAAATTTGTAAAATTCTTCAGACTCATAAAAACATCATTTTGAGGAATGGTCATCAATTATGAGCATATTCTCTACTTTTCAATAAACGATAAGCATGAAAGGATAAATAATACTAACCTCTAAATAAACTGTAAATATACAATGTGACCGTGAAGAATGTTTGTTCAGAGTATGTGTTGCAATAGCTCTATTAGTCTCTCCCTGAAAAAAACCCATTGGCATTAGCATGCAAATATCTATCATTATAATTTATAGTATGTTGGTAAATGTATTTTGTTCGTACATTTTCTCACCCTGTAATTCGGATAATGTACGAAAGAAGTCAGTTCTTTGCATGCTCTCATCAATTATCATGAGATAAAAATCTTCTGAGAGCCATACTATACCGGTATTTTGAATTCAAATTAGCTTTTAAATACTATGTTCAAGAATCTAAAACATCCTAACATATTGACTTACTTCAAATAGTAAATTCAAAGCTTCCTCTTCATTTTGTGCTAAATGACATGACAGACCTTTCACATAAATGCCATTGTCGTCTTCAACTACAGTGAGGCTACTCTGTTGAGCCTGAGCCAATGTTTCAGGTAATGTACCAAGCAGGTCAAACATAGTCTCATTGTAGATTTCAAGGTATGAAATCCTATTGATCATAGCAATGATAAATAAAACTAACTATTAGATGATATAATTTCAATTTATAATGACCATCTAAAATAATGTAAAACAACATTCAGGGTGCATGATAGGAATTGTTTATAAATACATGTACAAGTGAAGGTATCAATTTGTAGAAACTCATGGTGACAACAAACCTAACAGACACAGCTGCTTCATTCCTTTCATCAATTTCCTTGAATATCTGCTGTATCGCTCTTGGAATCAGTCCCCTGTGTTTGTAGTTTTCTGTGGCACCGGTCATAGTGAATGTTTTGCCAGCTCCAGTTTGTCCATAGCACATAATGGTACCTATTCAAAAACACATATTTCAGAGACCTTTGCAAAATTTTATGCTGACTATAAAAGTAGTTCAATTGTACTTGATATACATGTCCACTTGTATTGGTTGCACTTTATTCCATGATGTTTTGTAATTTGTGTCTGATATGTCTATGAGACTGAATATATGCATGGAATCGTTGACTCAAATTTATCTCTATGTTCAAAAATACTAGTAAGGTTCAGATAAAAGGGGTTGTTCTGTAGTTCTAGATAGTTCTCATCATTTTTATTTGTTTCAATATTGCTCTTTTGATTGATTACAAAAAAATACAAATCTTCATTTATGTCATTAAAAATCTGAATTTAGAAATTTCATAATTTTTTAAATGCATTTTATTGATAGATGATTTACCATCCTTGTGACATAAAAATAAAACTAGACTTTGGCAATTAACTGTTTATATATTCTAAATTGCATCATGATTTAAACAAAAAATGTAATTAAAAAGTGTCATGGTGTTGCATACATGTGCACATTGATTTTATATAGACTAGTAACGATTAAAAAAGTAATTAGTCTCTTAAAAAAAACAAGCCATGACACTCACCATTGTAGCCGTTTAGAGAACTTGTAACAATGTTGTTTGTAACTGTGTCATAAACTTGTTCCTGGCTTGCATTATGGAAGATACCATCAAGTTTAAATGACCAATCAAGAATTTGATTGTTTACAACACCTTTTCTGGGATCCCGCTTTCCATGAACATCTATTGACTGAAAAAAGATATCAATTGTCCAATTGATAATCATCGACCATGGGCTTTGGTCACCTTATTTTTTCATTGATACAAGCTATACTGTTCATCAGAATATAAACATTATTGCTCTAAATTATTAAAAACACTTTTAATAATTTTGCAAATCACAACAAATACATAGACTGATGAATTGCAATGGCAGATTCTGGATTTTGGAAAAAGGGGGGTGCGCACTTAATTAAGAGATTTCATGGGTTTCGTACGCATGATCGATGGCCATCATGCCAAAAACCATGTGTTAATAGCATTTATAAACATTTATTAATCAAACAGCATAAACATTTTGACATAAAACAATGAATTTTGACATAGACATTTAATACAGGGCCATGAATAAGTACCTGTCCAATCGTCCAAGACTGGTATTTGTGTTGGCTTGACTGGTAGAATTTTTTAGTTACCCGGTACATGGACTTAATTGATTTGGATGAGTAAATCTTAGTTAGGCTGGGTATATTATTCAAGATATCCATGCTATGACAAGTATGATTTTTTTCCTATTTTTGGCCCTGCCATATATATCTTCACGGTATTATTCTTTAATGTTTGAAAACACATTATCAATAATAAAGTTAATAATTGGATTCCATTGCTTGCTCTTACGTAAATTAAGGAATGTGTACCTTATTATCCGGTTGAAGTAAGATCATGTCATGGGCAAAGTTTGATGTTGGTCTAACTCTCACCCAAACTTTCACTTTTGAACCTCGACTATTCGACATCTTGATCTAAACAAAAATTTTGAAGAAAACAAATTATAAAGCAAATGCAAGTAGCAAGAGAATAATAGAAGTAAAATAATTACAAGGCATGTAATATGTGGTATTAGAATAGGTTATCGATGCACTGACACTGTCTGACAGTCACTACACAAGAGTGCACATGTGGGTACTTTTAAATACATTTCTGTAAATGCAGAAACAAATATTGTTCATTAAGATGTAAGGATATAGCTGCATATTTTACTAGAGACCTTTTCAAAATGTATGGCGTTGGTAGAATAATGGATAAGGTATGGGATATATATTTTTGTTACATAGATTTGAGAAAATGGTCTAAAACTTGTAGGCAAATGTAGTAATACTAGTAAGTGTGGCAAGACTCCATCCATAAAGCTATGCAGAATGGAAACACATCTATATAACTAATAGCACAAAGCTTCTGATCCTGTGAAAAATTATTCTTCAAGTGGAGACACAAGTTAGTAGTAGCAGTTTATTCAGGAATTAATGTTCCCAGGATATCGCATGAAAGTGTACATACAGTATTGCTTTAATATTTCCAATGTGGTCCTCTTTTTTTGGCAGGTGTGTGAAGGGATCACACTAGCTATTGTTTTCAAGCTAGGTGACTTCTTTTGTGTACAGAGAGGTGGCTCTCCTCTACACAGGACATGCCTTTTAACAAGACTTCTGAACCTCGGACTTGGTGTCCCCACCGTCTTGTAGTGGCGACATGCTGTGTGGAAATCGGTAGTACAGTGGCAGACGCATGACGTAAGTGTTTGGCAACATGAAGTCTGCTGTGGACGGGCCACGAACTCATGACGCATGCAAATCTTGTTTCTTAGTTGTTTGCTCCAACCACTGTACTAACGAGGGTCATGAATGAAGTTGATTCATTATGCAATTTCATCAGAGTGGAGTGGTACTAATTAAGAGAGCTGTTTGACCCCCTGGTTTGACCAATGTAAGGATCCCACTACTTTAGAGTCATACTAATTCAAAGTCATATAATACATATTTCAATGATCAAATCATAAGGACAAGAAAGCAATTTCTTCGCCCAACCTTCCATCTCTTCTAGTTTTTTATACATTTCTTCTGCTGTCCTGGAGCAAACAGCAAACTTCTGGAAGTTGCCAACCCTTGGCCGCTCACGTTATAATTTTCAGAGTAGATGGTCGAAATGCTACATAGAGCATACTGTGCTTTACACTGGTTGCTTTGTATTCTATCAAAACGGGTCTCCATTGTTCCTAGTTTTTTATGTCTTCCAAAAAATGACATTGTGTCTTAATCGTCCAATTGTGCAATCAAAAGAGCCAGTAAATGAGTGGTGACCGTCTGTCTTGCAGAATTAGCTCCCTTCTGACATAGCAGAAGTGCTAACACTGAACTGTTTCACGAGCCACTGATTAGATCATCATCTCTAATATGAATAGTTCCCCCACTCCACGCCCCAAAAAGACATGCATTAACTATAGAGAAGAGACCGGAAAGTGCTAATAGTGGACCGACAACCGGCAAACCTGATTTTTGTTTGTTTGTATTCTGCAGGACCTCCAGAGGCAGGCTAAGTAGCCAACTGAGCCTCGGGGGTGTGGAGGGATCACACTAGCTATTGCTTTCAAGCTAGTTGAGTCCTTTTGCGTGCAGAGGGGTGACTCTCCTCTACACGGGACACGCCTTTTAACGAGACTTCCGAACCTCGGCTTGGTGTCGCCACCATGGATCTAGTATTACACTCGACAGTGGCGACACGCTGTGTGGAGATTGACAATGCAGTGGCAGACACACAACGTAACTCTTTGGTGAAACTGATGGTACATTCGTGTGTACTTCCCACCTCGTAAGGATACGAGCTTCCCATGTCGAAAGTACACGCGAACGTACGTTCGCAGTTCGTAAGCTCGTAAATACGAGTCATGTGCTTGGTGTGCGCAAATAGTTACGAGTTTACGTCTCGTAATTATGAGCTTACGAACTGGGAACGTACGTTCGCGTGTACTTTCGACATGGGAAGCTCGTATCCTTACGAGGTGGGAAGTACACACGAATGCACCATGAGTCTGCCATGGACAGGCCGCGAACTCACGACGTAAGCAAATCACGTTTCGTAGTCCTGCGTGCTAACCACTACACCATCGATCCCCACTGATGCTACGCTTAAACTTAAGGAGATAAGTGTAAGTGCTAGTTTAAGTGAGAAAGGTTCTAATTTGGGGTATATCACTACTGACACTACGGTATATACATCTATGTCATAATCACATGACAGAATTTTGTTAACTTGGATGTCAACAGTTGACTTGTGTGAGCCACTGTTTTTAAATGGATCACAAATCTTGTCTTTTAAATGAATGGTTTATTGAATAAATTTACCCTTAATGGCTATCCTAAGTATTATTGAATTGGCAAATAATACACTGCCACATACATTTAAGTCAATAAATTATTTCATTTCTTTCTACCCATTAGAGTTTTGTTGTGGTGTTGTTAAGTGAAATGCGCATGCACATTCAATATTATTTCCGGATAGTTTTCAGCCTTTATCTAGCTTGTTTTTTACGTACAAGTGTGTAGATAAAGATTACTATGTCACTATTTAGGTTTCAGTTCACTGCCTATTATAACGTTACATATCATATTATAATTGATAGTGGATATATTTCGTAAAACAAAATATTTGTATAAAATTAACATGTGCATTCACATTGATTAGTTGCATAAAATAGGATTTATGACCATAAATAACTCTAGTGCAAATTTTATTTTGTAAGATATTTGATAAACATTATTTGATACATTGATACCAAAAGGTTATTAACTTCCGGTGAATTACTTCCGGTTTGCAAAATGAAAATAAATAGCTGAAAATTAAAATTAATCGATGGAGTCGAGGTTTGTCGTTGTTTTTGTGCAATTAAAAATGTGTACGCTAGCATTTACTTTCTTTAAAACCGGCCTCTTCCACTCAGCGCTGCCCTGTATGTGTTTTGTTGTCCTCTCTACACTCTTTTCACAATAAAATATCATGAATATTAAATATAAATCCCTTCAATTGTGTATTCATTCAATATTATCCCACATAAAACTTAGTTTTAAAACAAGCTAATTTAAAATAACTAAATCCTTGATCTCCAAGAGGCTTTATTTGATACTTGCCCCTTTAGTCATAAAAATCACCATTATCTTGTGCTGTGTGGATAATCCGTCTGCAAGAATTCATTCATCTTTTCTTGTCTTGTCTTGTCTTTGATACATCGCAGGAACAGTGAAACTGTTATTCCAGCGACGAAGTGAGTGAGCACACTTAAGTTTGAAAGTTTAGGAGTTGGTCAAACTACTCAACAGTACTAGATGACACGGTAGCCGTATACTGTTCTACAAATTGTTACACGGGCCCTTCTGATTAAGAATGAAGCTTTGTGTTGTGGCCGTGGACTTGGGAGCACTTGAAAGCATTGGCTGGTATTCTTCACGGAGCGGTATAACTTGTTAAAATTCTGATCTTAGTGTGAATAACAGCTAAATCATCAAATTTGATGGCTCTATATTCCCAATGAGGTTCTGTACATTGTTTTTAAAGAGAAAATAGTGTTAGTATGAGGTGGGGCTGATATAGTAATAGGAAATCATAGCTACAAACAGTTATTAATGGTGCAAGTGAAAAACAAGAATGAAAATAAAGATTTAGAAGTGGGGATGTGCTAGATTCGTACATGCCTCCAGTCCTGAAGAACTGACTACCTCTCCTGGCAGTCTGGCAGGCTGTTACAGAGAACGAAGGTTGTCGGGAAAAATGAATATCTTTAATAGTCTGTTAATGTCGGGATTTCGAAGTAGGTCAGGCTGTGTGTTCTGTATCTTGTTGATGCTGGATGAAATTATATTCACAAGTCTACAAGATGTCAATGATAATATTGTATAGCAGAACTAGAGACCAAGTTATGGTAACCAACTAAGCCTCTTGGAAGATCAGGATCTAGGGTTGGTCATGCTAAAATTTCAAGTCTAAAACCCACCCAGAAAATCCCACTGAGTTTATAAATATTCTTCAAAAAGCTGTTTTATTGTAGTTTAATGAACACAACCATGTTTAAAAAAGTATTTATTATAACAGTCATCATAACTATTGATGGTGATTATTTTTATTTAACAGCATCTTGTTTGTCTAATTGACCTGTAAAAGGAACTAGTAAACTGCTACTAACCTGTTGACACTTCAAAACAATAGCTATATGAACACCCTAATCTGCTATTAAACCTCTAGAACAATGCCCAGTTGCCCACAAGTTAAATATTTCAACCTATGAAAAATTATTAGTGGCTGATGGTTATTGGTTTTAACTCTTCTCTGCATTCAAAAGTGGAATAGTTTGGTGTTACACACATATTTGTATTGTCTTTATCTATAAAGGTATGAGGTGACATATCACATGAGCTGATAATTACGTAATTCAGTTACATAGAATCAAGTCACATCTTAAGGACACAAGCTGATAATTATGTAATTCAGTTGCACAGAATCAAGTCAAATCTTAAGTAGTGGATACTTGTATACATAACTCTGATAATAACATAGGCAAACAAATAGATTGTTGATTGTATGTTGTTTATTGCAAGTATTCGGCTAAGTCTGTTGATGAAGAATTTTCATCTTTTTCTTTATAATGCATATATATGGATATTGACACAGCAAGGTTTTTGAATATCTGATTCGCTATCAATATCAATTTATTGCTTTCCTAATCTATATTAATTTGCATTTCAAATAATTAAATACTGGTTTAAGGTTATAAAACAAATTACAATTTGATATATAATGATATACAAGAAATGAAATGTATTATGATATTATATTGATCATGAAATTGAAAATTCTGTGTGGGTTCTAGAAAAACGGGGTTTTTGTCCCAACCCTGACGGGATGACACGACAGCTGCTGTATTCGAACTACATATACATCTAGAGGATGTCTTTAACATGAAGTGGGTTGACAGGCCGCTACAAGAGGCACGTCTTTTATTATGACTTGCAAACCTCCTATTCTGAGTCACTGACATGGTGAAGGCAAATTTAAAGGGAAAAAACAGTCCAATAGGTTATTTTGGACATTACGTCTGCTCATGGCTGTCGTTCTTTGGACGTAGCAATTTTCTACATTTATCGTATAAGAACATACTAAGTATGTACATGTAATCTGGTCAATATCAATAAGTTGATTGAATAGACCACATGTAACAATTGAGGCAGGATATTCCAGTCTGTTATATTTTTCAGGGAGAATGATTGCTTCCTCAATGCACATATCGTAGCCTCGCAGAAATTTTATTTACCGCTGGATAGTTACTTCTTTTGAATGAATTGTTCACTTATGCACTCCTTGTATTGTTAGGATCGAAGGATATTATTTTCAAAAAGAATTTATAGTGCAAAAAATTTATTTTGAAAAGTTAGGTTCTATTAAAGCTCTCTAGTGCACCTGGCAATTTTTTAAACAGTAAGATATATCTTATGATACATGTATTGTATATTGTAATAGATTATTACTTGATACTTGTAGATTATGTATATGTAAACGATTTAGAAAGTTTGAACCCCAATATCTGACCTTTAATATACTGAGATATGGGATTTGATTAATCATATATCCCATAACCCAGACAAAGTAAACAGCATCCACAACACGTAATGCATGTTTTATACTGAGTTGTTACTCTGTCGTGTTTTACTTCATGCCTATTTTGGCTTCTTGATGTTACAAATGTGTCATCCGATGTATATGAAAGTTTCCCTTCACTATTTGTACTTCGTTTTGAGTCTCTATTAGGATTTTTTGCAAAATATGGAAATTGCATTATGGGTTTATTAAAGAGTGGAATGTTATTTTGGCTCTGATTACTCTCTAGCTGCTCAGACAAGGGCTGGATTGCGATTGGTATTTTGATAACTAAAGTTCCCCCTAATTTACGAAAAACCACAGACACTTTGATGCAGTACTTTATGTCCACCACTTGGCAGCTAGGAAGCTCAGATGGAACAAAGTTTGTTGGAATTGGCAGTCGAAATCCAGTTCGTATCATGTCAAGCTTACTGTTGTTGTCAACCATTTCTCTTGTTCTAGGTATTAGCTTTCTATCATTCCCCTTATCAACTGCTTTAATCAGTGTCTGTTTCAGCTTTGTAGATTTTTTCTTGTTAACATTGATGAATATACTTTGCTCAAGTTCAACTGCAAGTTTCTTGATGCGTTTTTTGTTTGGTGATAAGATCTCAAGCTGGATTCGGATATATTCACCAACTGTATAAATACTTTTATTTAGCTGTGCTAAAACTGATGTTGGGTCAGAAAATACTGGTGAACAGAATAGCTGAATTTGTTCTGCATGAGTAATTGGCTCATTTCTTGCTTTGATTTCTGGGGCTATCACTGCAAATGTTGCTTTGGTGGATTTCACAATTCGAGCAACATCTGGAAGAGCGCCCATGGTTCTAGTTCTTAAAAGGTCACAAATGTTTGCTTTACAGACGTAAGAAATGTCAAATACATGGCCTTGTCCTAATGTAAACTGTACAACACTGGGAGGAAGCAATTCAGGAAGTGCATAACTGAACTCGGAGACATATTTTCCAGGCTTTAGAAACATTGTACTTGTTCCGTTTGGTGGACTCAATAACAAAATTCGTTTGTTTATGTAATATTCTTGTAGTGGTTTCCCATCACCCCCTCTGTTTATTGCATTTGAATCGCTAAATTGTCTAACAGTTGCATATCCTTGAATTTTGAACTCCACATATAAAATCTCCATCACAGACCAAACATCCATCACAACCTTGCCTTTGATCTCTTCTCCTGGCTTGTACTTCGCAACTCCTTTTTCATATTGAATGTGGAAGTTTGAAATGGCCATGTCTGGGTTAAAGGTTCCTGTACTTTGCAACAGCGAGGTCTTTGCCAGTGTTCTTGGAGTATGTGGCTCATTTGCAATGGGATATAACACGATACTGGAAGACTCATGCAGACTGATAGGTATAGAAGACAAAGAAATCCTAGAGAGACTTCCTCCATGGTATGAGGCACGAGACAGACTACCTGACAAGGATTCCTTTTTATTTTGGACCTTGGATTTTTTATGATGGTAACTCCTTTTGTTTGTGTACATTTTTGAGGTTTGGGGTTTTAACCATTGAATTAGTATCCGCAGTGCTGCTTTGACTGTTTTTCTTTATATAACTGTCAGCATTCAAAACCTGCGTGTGAACGTCCTCAATTTTAAGGGGCGTGATTTTAGTCCTTTATAATAATGATGTTAAGATGAATGAAATTGCTTTGTTCGCTTTATTCACTTTGAAAGGTGTGTGGATGTTTTTCCATGCTCTAAAAATAAAGAAAACAAGAAAAATTACTTATTGCCCTTCATGTTTCTTTAAAAAGAAGATGCTTATTTATCTTCTTTTTTTTTCTTTTTTAATTTGTACTTTTATGAAATTTTACCATTAAGTGTAGTATGTTATTTAATCACAAATCATATCAAAATGTAACTTACAATAAAGTTTTCTTTCACTGTCACAGTTTTATCCAGTGAGAACACAAGTTTTCCTTGATTTGTTATTACATTTTAATGTGATTTAATTTGTTCAAATAATTTCCGAATCAACAATATACATGCATATAGGGAGCTATACATATAGCCAATATTAGACTAAGTAAATTTGCAAACAGGAATATGTTTATGGAGTTCCCAAATTGCAATTATTAACTTATTGATATTTTACTCGCCTTTTGATATGGTATTGACCTGCTCTTTTGTATTATGAACTCCATCTGATTAATCAACATTACTTTTCTTGTTCAACTTAAATTTAAAAGAATAAAGGCCAATAAACAGACATACCTTTTGCACAAGAAATTCACTATTTCGTGTAACACTGTTGATAGCATTTCCAATTATATTGATTTAGTGACTATCCTACATAATTTTGATATCGATTCATTGGATTTGTTGTAATATTTATATTGATCTCTTGTTTATACTTTACTCACATAATTACTAATTTAGTTGTTTTGTGTAGCTTTTTTCCGTATAGTTTTTCATGGACTGCCACAGTTCTATCCAATTCAGATGTAATGCATTTAATGATCTGACCACGGCATATCCTGTCTCACATGCAGTGCAAATCTTTTCCATTTTTCATGCATAACCATAATGATCTGTTCTGCTTGGATAGATCTGTATACATGATTCAGATACTCTGTTTGCGTAAAGTCTTGTCAGAGCTTCATTCTAATGTTTGAAAACATTAACAGATTTTGAACCTATACAATTACACAAGAAGATAGTGTCATCCATTGTATAAACCAGTTTATAATGATAGCTTCCTTTATTGCAATGTTTTTTATTTCATCTTATTTGATTTTATAAACCTATAAACTTTTTACCGTAGAAACTCTAGCAAATATCTTCATCTTGACGGACTTATAAATATGTAGTCAATGTTTCTGCTAGTTCCCTATCTATTGTACACAGAATGTACATTTAGAATGTGTGAAAGCAGGCCTTAGCAGGGTATGAAATAAAAACTACCCAGCGGCCCGGTCAAAGGCTGATTTTTGCCCGGGGCAGCTGGTTTCTAAAGTTCATGGCCCAGTCGGTAGGCTACTTTTGGGTAGTTCTAAATATCACTGTAATTAAGAGCCACACACTTTTTGTCAGGGCCTGCTACTTTTTGTAGTTGCCGGCCTTGTGGTCCGTTAGCAAATTTTAATGAGTTTCATACCTTGGTGAAAGTAGAAAATATTCCCTTTAGTCATCAGAATGTTATACTGCAGTGCATACCGGTATGTTATGCAGGGTGAGGTCTAGGTTTTTTTGAAGGGCGGTCGGAAGCAAAGTTATTAACTACTTATCACCTTATACAAATATTCTTTGCTTAGTAAAAAAAAAAATCAAAGTGGGTGACATTTTCTGACCACAACCAAAATGTCTAACCCAGTGTTGTATTTATGGAGAGCATATTCATGTCACCTTCTGCTATTTACAACCAATTCAAAGCCAAGTTCTAAACTGCTATTTATAATGTCGACAGGTAAACGTTTAAGTGGATGGCACATTTTACTATCTTTATTCGGTGGTAAGAAATAAGTGAATCCTTGAGATCCTCTTTTTCTTCTTTTCTTAAATTCTAAATAGCTCTTGTTCATTAAACCGATGATCTCTTGTATGAATAGATAAGTGTCATTTGCAAACATTATAATAACACAACACCTGAATTGAAATATACAATACAAAAAATGGGTATTATTTGAAAAAGAATCAAGACACTAAGCAATGTGATTTTTTACATGGGACCCCAGCATCATGTAAATGGGGAGGTTGTATGTATACTACTATGATTGTACAAACACTATACCATACACATTACCGTATATATCATGTATTACATATGTTAATGTGTATGGTATAGTGTTTGTAAATCATACTAGTGTACATACCCCCTCAGCACTCTGATCGTGCTGGGCCCCTTGAATTTTAAAAGTCACATTGATAGTGACCATTTTATATTCTAAATTTGATAAATCAAGGATTTTTATTGCTTTATCATTTCTATTAGGGAGGATGATGCGTATGAAGATGGGAGCCAAGATTCCATGTACTTATGGCGCGGTTACCAAGATGTGTCTCCACATGCCTTCCCATGTTTTAAATCACCTGTTTCCAGAGTTTCCATTGGACTTCAGGTAATGATTTTTACATATATATATTTTTTCCACCTTGCATTTTCGCAGTTTTTCTATGATCTCTGAATTTCAAATACAGTTTCGACCACACCCACATACATTTCACCATTTATTAATGTTATGTCCATCTGGTTATCTCTTGTTTCTGGTGATGGGTGTTGCAAACTCCTCCATAAACAGTTGCGCACTGCTCCATGGTACATACTACATACACATTAAATAGGTACAGCTCAGGCAAGTGAACGCTAATATTGATTGATAAGCACATCTGCACTACAGTTGCAATATGCTGTATGCTTGCCATTCAGTTGAGGAAGATGTAGTGTGAAAAAGATGCCAATGACCTGGTGTATTTGTAGTTGTCTGATCCTGCCTTGCAGGGACCTAAGACCATAAACTAGACATTTACATTTTATGATCTTAGGCGTGAATTATTGCCATAGCTATTATAAACAGGACAACAATTGGAAAACTGCTGTTTTTATTTTGCATAAAATGTGTCACGTAAGTATGTATTTAACCTCTAAAACACTGTAGCTCACTGATTAGTGAACCCACGATTACATTGTAAGTGTTAAACAATCTTATGTTCTTCTTGTTTTTAAATATAAACATCAATTTTATGATTGATCAAAAGCCCGTACTCTAGGAAACATTTTGTATATGTGCACAGATATGTGCAAAGATTTGAAGAAAACTACTGAATATTTTGTCCCCAAACATTGTGATAAATCTAAGATTGACCTTTAGATGGGAGCTATTTTTGGATTTTGTAATGCTCATAGTATACATTGCGTAATAAAAGAATGTTAATTGTTGTTGCCTCACATCATCTGAAATAATGCCATGTATTTTTTCAAGACTTTATATTTTTTTCAACATTCTCAAGTGTTCAATGCTGTTAAGACAAGAAAAACCTTTAATTGTTGTCAATGTATATGTGTTTTAAAAAAATTTCAGCATTGTGGTTTTGTGACAAGTGCCGGCCAATTGTACATGTATGGCAGCAACAGTCATGGTCAGCTGGGGCTCCCAAATGATGACAGCGATTTTGAGAATGAACCACAGCTGGTCGAAGCACTCTCAGGTGAATGATTGAAAATGAAATGTAATTTGTTGACATAAGATGTGTGGTTATCATTTGCCATAGCTAATCAATTTTCATAAGTAGTGATACAAAATCTGTGAGCTTTCATTCTGAACAACATACAATGTACTTTGGTAAATTTAGACTGTCATTTTGCACGAGCAGTTATTTTCCATTAGCATATCAATACGTTCTACGCTGTAGCTACTTAGTCTACAGTCCTGCCATTGGTTGTATATAATTCTGATAGACCTTTACTCAGGTAGAAGCTCATAATTGAATGGTGAAACTATTGTCACCAAAAATATGATTTAATACAAGCTACAAATGCTAAAAATGATCTGAATTTTTATTTTATTTTGCATACTCAAAACTATGATGTATTTAGGAAAAAGTGTTGTGGATGTGAGTTGTGGTGCACGTCACACGGTGGCACTGACAAGTGATGGTTGTGTGTTCTGCTGGGGAGACAACACCTACGGCCAATGCGGTGTGCCAATTGACGATCTCAACAGTGCCCGTGACAGCTCAGCACCCTCATCTACTCATTCTAGTCGCTCTTCATCAAGGTCTTCATCTCCAAATAAGTCTGCAGCTCAAAAAAAAGTATTACCCTGTCAGGTACGTGAATTGTCAGTCTATGTTATTTTGCAACTCAATTTGCAGTTAAATTGATTTGATGGTTTAGTTAAAGTATGCAGAAGGTTTTATATGTGGAGGTGTCGTAAAAAAAGAATTCATGTGCTGTGTTGCTTTTATAGACGACCACAACAAATGTATTCTAGAGTCTATAGCAAAGAATTTATTGTGGTTTTTAACATTTGTTTTTAATCCTCCAGGTTCCACTGCGTGACTCATCACCCCCATGTCACCACGGTACCAAGAACGACAAACACGTGTGGATCATCCAGGTGGCCGCTGGAGAGCAGCACACACTTGTGCTGTCCGAGTATGGAGAGTTATGGACGTGGGGCACTGGCATTCAGCTTGGACTCACCAACAACACCGTGTTCTCAGTACCCACCAAGATCGAATTCATGGTCGGGCGGCAAGTTTTGAGCATTGCCTGCGGAGCGCGGCATTGTTTAGCATTGGTTCAAAAGTTAGACTCACATAGCTCGTTGTCAAGGATGACTAGAAGCTCTAGTTTAGAATCAGACAAAAGTGGAACTGCGACAAGTGGTGGGAAAGACTTGACGGATGGTTGTGCTACCGCACCAAGATATCGACCTGCGACGTGTGCCAAATGCAAGGTGGAAATGTATGACGTAAGTGAGGAGAAAGAATTCATGGAAAGTTACAAGAAATGTCCATTAGGTTTGGATGTGAACAGCAAAGATGAAAAGATATCTGCTAACTATCATACAAGCAATCTGAGCGTGAATAATTCTTCCTCTGTTGTGTCTTTACCTGCACAATTCAATAACTCTTCAACAGTCAATCCCACTCCTATGGGCAATGGGTCATGTTCTAGTGCCTCATTGCCGTCAAGCAAACTTAATGGTGCAAATTCAAGTACCTCACTTATTGTAGACATTTCAAATGAGAAGGAATCAAACCAATCCAAAAATGTAGTTAATGAAGGAGCACTGTCAACGGACATTCTAGAAATGAACGAGTTTGATCGATCCCCAAACCTCGACTTTACTGAGGATGTTGATCAAGAAGATAAAGGTATAGAAATATCATCTAATGTGGACTTCCATGCTGTTGCTGATGCGATGGTCGAACCAGATGAAGATTCATCCTTGACGAATTCAACTGCCTCTTTGAAAGGCGTAGCACGTTCAAGAAGTATTTTTTTACAAGTATGTTTCTATTTGTTTAATCAATTTTTGGAATATTTTTTTCTTATAAGAGTTGTATTCAATGTTTAGAGTATATGGTAATATGTATGCTGCATTTAGAGAAGATTAATTATTTTACTGTTCCATGGGATGGCATTTTTCTTTTCCATCTCAAAGGAACGTGCACAAAATCATGGTTGCATATCAAATTGTTCCAAAACTGAGCGTATCCAATGTGCATTGAACAGTTTGTGTTTCGCCCCGGTATTTGGAAACTGTATGTGATCACATGCAGCCAGATATGACATATTCTCTTGTAAAAAACAGCTGTAGGGAATGCTTCAAGTACATGTAGATAGTCAATAGTCACTTGAACATACATGTACATGTAATGCAGTACTCCTCTCCTGTCACAGAATGGCATTTTTACACATTGACATTCTGAAGTGATTTGGAAATGGTTTTAACAATTATGCCAACACAGTAGTACTATTTCAGTAATTAAATCTCCCCGGACGAAGTCCGAGGGGAGATTTCTAGCTTTAGTGCTGTCCGTATGTCTGTCCATCTGTCTGTCCATCCGCGTCCACATGCTTAAAAGCTTATAACTTGAACACCATAAGAGCTATTGCTTTGAAAATTAAATATGTTTAGTTTGAGGACAATCGTATGTCTCAAAAACTTTTTTTTGTACTTTGGCCTACTTTTGACGAACTTATGACCTTCGGTACAAATATCTTGTTACCACACTTTAGGGAGAAGTATTTGGCCGATTGTCGCCAAACTTCATATGTAGCTTCGATGTACTACTCTCCAGACCTGATTAGATTTTGGTGTACTTTAGCCTACTTTTGATGAAGTTACGATGTGTTTTGAAAAAAATATTATTACGTAATTGTGTTTATCTGTCTCCTGGGAACAGTTTATGACTTATCATCACCAAACTTGACATTTGGTATGTCTATATCACTCTCCTCACTTGATTTGATATTGGTGTACTTTGACCTACTTTTGAACTTACGAGCGTTACGTAATAAACCTTGTTAACACTCTACAGGGAAAGGTATTTGAGCTATGGTCACCAAACTTCATATTTAGCTTCGTTGTACTACTCTCCAGAGCTGATTAGATTTTGGTGTACTTTGGCCTACTTTTGATGAAGTTACAATGATTTAATTGATGATTGTTTTCAAGTTGTTGGGAAAAAAAAGAAGAATAAAAATGATGATTGTTTTCATATGGCAGGATGAAACTGAAGCTAAAGAATACCTCGAAAAACAGTTCATGGAAGAAAGTTCAGGGTCAATGACAAATCCCGCGGCAGGCAGCGGAGGTGGCCAGAATGGCTATGGTGCTACCCCACCAAGTCCACTCGTAAAGACGGTGGAAAACTTCCTGTCGTCTTATGTTCCTACACAGCAGGCTGCTGCTATGCAGGTAAAGCATTTTCATTAACATGTAACACCTGCTAACAAGATATGGAAATAGAGCACTGTTAATAGCATACAGTGAACATGCCAACTTTACAGCTACACCGGAAGGTCAATGTATATATATTAATTAAGCATGTTTTACACATAAGACACGTCAATGCTTTACAGTGACACAGGGCAGATTTCCTAGTGTTTAATTTCTGTTTTAATTTGAATGATACACGCTAATTATTTCATCGTAATATTTTGAAATATGTTGATTTCTCATTATCATCAGGCATGATTCACATATCTCAATGATCATAGATATTGCACACCGTTATGAAGAGACAGATACATGTTTAAATTAGGAAAAAAAATCAAGTCTAATTAACATGATTAACTGAAACCTACATACCCACTGAATATATACGTAGGTCTTCAAAAACGCCATTATTTTGTTACCCATCAGAGTAAAATTTATTCCAACCACAAAACAATATTCTCTTTTGGAATGATAATTGTCTTTTAACAATAATCATACACACCTATTAAATGCTTTCCAGAATGAGTTTTTCAATGTTTCATAAGAAAAGAACATTAATGTTGAAATACATCTTTTTAATCAACATCTTCTTACCTTGAGCTTTCACAAGAGAATCCGTGGTCGTATAAAGGGGACACCTGCATTTTTGTCAAATATTTGCTCTATAGAATTGTTTATATAAAAAACTATCCTAAAATCTTCCCAAAGTTGGACCTAAAACGGCCGCAGGCTTCATGTGAATGTTTAATCAGAATCTAATTTAACTTTTTATTGAATACCATAAATAGCTGAATAATTGCCTGCATTTGAATAAATGCCCAGGTTGTGATTTGAGATAGAAATTTTTTTTAAATCTTGAATAATTGATCAAAGCAATGAATCAGCAATTTATGGTATATAGCGGTGTTTGTTGAGGATATTTTGATCGTTGCTTTCAAAAGGTGATGGTTCCATTGAAAATACTCAGCTTTGCATATTTTTTGTAAATATTTTCATTTGAAACTTATACAAATCATGTCCGTAAGCATTAATTTTTGTATTGATATCTAAATCTTCGATTTTATTACTTCTTTTTGGATACTTAACTACCTTCTTAACTACCGTGATACTGCTGGCTTTTAGAAAAGGGCTAAGGCATCAAAACAAAACTGTCATCTGTGAAACTCTTTTTCTTAATCTGTTTGTCACTCCCATTGAAATGTGTTGATTATTTTGATTGGTATTATGGAAATATTAGTTATAAGAATTGCTTTTCTGACTGTCTGTTAGTCACCTGCCAATGTCTCTCTACTAGGAGTATGTCACTTGTGTCACCAAAACTGTTGTGTCAAACATCAAAACTTCTGTGGGCAAGTCTCTTGACCGTATTGGGTCTATCTACTCAAGTGTGGATGAAGATAAAATAGTAGATGATGTTGGGGTGGGCCAGACAACTGGGCACAGTCCCACCTTTGAGGTAGGTTGTTCCAGTTCTGTTCTCTTGTTGGTTTCTCTTTTTGCAATGTTGTGTTTCTCTTAAAGGCACCAGTAGTTCATGGACATATAGTGTAGAGCTGCTTTTAGGGTTTATAATTTCAGACCACCAATTTTTAATTTATTTTTTGCCTAGTTTCCTTCCATTATTGATTTGCATTCATTGTTTCAAACGATTAATGCACACTTATATATATTTTTTATGCCTGATATGCATAGTTTTGGATGTAATAGATGTAATAATTTCATTTATATATCATTAATGTACTAGTCAATTTACTAATTTTATTCAAGAAAGAACTGTGAAATTTGATTACTAATAATTCAGTAAATTTACTCAATAAACAGTTAGATAACTAAACATACAGCAATGTTGTTCACATTTCATTTAGTCTATCACTCTATGTAAACAAAAATTTAAAACAATTTAATATGTTCTTGTATCTGTTCTTTCGATATTTGTAAATAAATTCAAATATGAACTTTCTACCATTCCTGTGGGCTTGTTAACATAAAATAGTGGTAATGTTATCCATCCAGAGAAAACAGGATTAGTAATTTCTATCGATGTGATGAATATTCATTTTAATCAAGGCGGGAAGAGTGCTCTCTTAATTCTATTCAATAAGCATCTATTTGTATACAAGATATTTTTATATTAGGACATAGCCAAGCTTCAAGATGGAGACTTTGTGCGATATGGGACCCTCCCCAAATCTACATCTGTTGGGGCACTTAAACAACAAAAAACCCACCACAGAAAAGGTTCTCTACCATCTGGAGCCATTATACTCGATACTATAAAAGGTGAGTTGACTGTTTTCGTCTGTATGTATTTTATATTAATAGCAACAGATTAATAATGGTAAAAGAAAATTCAATGTTTGTTTTCTTCATGCAAATTTTTAAGACAAACACTATTTGGGTACATATATTCATTATAATATACAAGAAATGTATTAAACAGAAAAGATATTTAATAATTGTTGGTTTCAATTATTTCTATACGTAAATGATTTCTTCACCATTCGACAGATGTAAGAAATCCATTTGAGATTGTTCTGGACACTGAAGTGTGGAGTTGGGGTCACGGCAAAAAGGGTCAGCTTGGACATGGCGACCAGCTCGACAGGTAAGCACAGTAACAAGTCACCTACCTGGGTGATGGGTTACTAACTTACTATTGGTGCAGAAAGCACCTATGTCTAAAAGTATATGATGATCAAGTGTACATCGGAATATTCGGGAATACATAACATAATCTTGCACTTGATTTTTTTTCCTCTACGGTCATTGACAATGTCCTGTTTCCATATGGACAAACTTGAATATACCAGTAATCATCACATGCAGAGTAATTTTGATCACATTATTCCGCAACTAACACAATGAATACTTCAATGACATGTGCATTCTGCATCTAATCAGAAAGAAAGAAATGTCATGCTGCCACAATAGTCAAGGATGTCTCTGATATCAAGTTTTGACAATTCTCGAAATTATTATTACATTGTAAGTTTGAAAAGGACTAATCCCAAAACGTCATTGTTTGATTGTAGGTCTCAGCCGACATCCATCAAGATGTTCCGTGAGGCCAAGGTGCAGGCAGTGTGTGCGGGCGCGTACCACAGCCTCGTGCTCATGGCGTCGTCCCATGTGTATGTGTGGGGCCAACAGGCATTGGGCAAGCTCGGCCACAGCGACCCCATGTCGGCAACACCATGCTGTATCAAGGTATCCAGTATAAGAATTCATATATGGATATTCTGACTGTATTTTTCCCACAGTAACGTGGTGTGGGCTATGCTGTGTCGTAAGATCCATGAAGATGGGGATGTTGATACTGATCATTGTTAGTATTACACAAGCATTCAACTGTTATACTGTCATTTTGTCATTTTCACTTCTATACTCATATGCAGTAAGATTGTGAGCTGTAACAATAGTATTTTCTGTAGAGTGAATAAGATGCACGATGGGACTATGAACCTTATGACACTTTCAAAGTTGTGACCAAAGGAATGAATATTGACAAAATATCAAAAGGCATCTTCCATTCGGATTTACTCTCTATTATAAAAACATTGTTCTGTATGTCACTGTGAATGAGGTAGACCATTTTCTTGTAAATATCTTTTTTTCGTGGGTATCTAAACCAAACAGATAAACGTTTGTATTATTACTCACCAGGTTGCAGGCGGGAGTCCAATATGGGACATTGCAGCAGGAAACGACCACTCTATTGTTTTGTCAGATAATGCAGGATTTTGTCCGGACATACACTATGCAGGGCGCCAACCAAAGTATGCTTTCTGACTTTAAAATAATACATTAAATTTGTTTAGTATTTCCATTTAATTTATTATTGATGGAGACTGCCATTCCCTCACATCACAAAGATATGTGAGGGTCAGTCTGTAAACACATGTCAGTAGGATGGCGCCAGCATCTATAGATAGAATAGCTTATGATGTAAAATTGTTAAGAAGCTGCCTAATATTTTTCAGTTCTGAAAATTCTACAACATTGTTGACCAGAATTAATGCTTTACGTAAGGTATGTGATAGTAAATATAACTGTATTAGTGTCGGCAATTATTAGTCACATAATATCAAAGAATTTTTTCCCACTTGTTTACTATCTAATTTTTGTACACATTCAATCCATTTCTCAATCTCAAATTTCTGTTCCCTTGTTAATACTTAAACTCATCTAGACAACTTCATTTTTCGTAGACTGGATATACCCGTCAAATCTTTGGTGGAGGATCTTTATGTGCCCACATTGCAGACCATCCAACATCCTTCATCACAAGTTTACA
The DNA here is from genome assembly GCA_019095985.1 of Streblospio benedicti. Taxonomy (NCBI): domain Eukaryota; kingdom Metazoa; phylum Annelida; class Polychaeta; order Spionida; family Spionidae; genus Streblospio; species Streblospio benedicti. The sequence goes on from CM032662.1 coordinate 18,242,189, forward strand.
CCAGTTTGCTTCAACTGAAAGAAGCTTTCATGTTTCTCTTGATCAAATTGCTAGAAAAATTATCAAGCCATTGATATCTTCAGGTATTATTCTCATTATTATTGCATAATAACAACAGTTATTGGTAATTTTTAAAAACAATTTCTTATTTAAAATCATATTCATTAATATGTTTGAAGATAAAAAAGAAAAAGAAACACGAGTAAGAAGACAAAATAGCTTGTGGTATTTTTTCTTCATGGTCTTTTTAAATGCTACACGAGATTACCATATTTACCTTATTTGAATAAATGTAGTTTCATGTTTAATACTATTTTGTCTCTGTAGAAAGTTTTCGGGCCATTGAAAGTAGTCAAATGGGAGTGACAATGCAAATGCTGTGCAGTAGCTTCATACACCTCACAGATTCGGTAAGGGATTTTTTTCTTTCTGAAAAGTGACCGTTTGATTTAATGAGGTAATAATATAAGACGTTTTAGCCACATGATGCATGATCAAAGTCAGTAAACTTGGTTTAAGAAAAAGTCAAAGAAAAAAAAATCAGAAAATTCAAGGTGTTAACAAATATTCATAATTTAGAGGATAATTTAGGAACATTTAATTGAAACATCTGTTTTAAAGTCTTGAAAAGTGGTAACATGTAAAGAAAATCAATAAGTCATCAATAATTAACGAGACTTTCTGGAGATAAAAAAATTCTCAAAATGTGCCTTTTTTTTTTAATTTTAGTATAAAAGTACATTCATTTCCCTTTTTGAAAATGTATAACACTTTAGGGGTTTCGGGAATAGAATTTGGTCTATGGACCATACAAAAGATCATGTATACAATTTCAGTACAGGCAAAATTAACATTGACTGAATTTTTTATTGTCTTTTGTATGATCTTTTGTATGCTCCATAAACCAAATTCTATTCCCGAAACCTTAAAGTGTTGTACATTTTTAAAAAGGGAAATGAATGTATTTTTATACTAAAATAAAAAACAAGAACATTTTGAGATTTTTTTTTATCTCCAAATTCTTTTATCTCCAGAAAGTCTCCTTAAAAGTGAGTGGAAACGTTTGATTAGCCAGAGAAGACCCAAGGAAGGCAAAATCATGGAAAAGGGCAATGTTGAAAAAAAAATCTCATTCACGTTACTTCACCAAAAGTCATGCAGCAAATGTTCATTTAGTCTCAATCTATGAAATTAGCATGGATCATTAGGGTTATAAAAAACTTAAGTGCAGTGAGCTAGTTGAAAAAAAAATGTGGCTGTAAACCATCACACAGTGTGGTATGCAGCCGATTATGATGATTCTATTGATTCTATTCAACAATCATCGCTATACCCCTGATCAAGATTTGAACCCACGGCGCCGCTGTTGCAGGTGGCTGTGACGCACTTGGAGCTGCGGCAGGTGTGTCGGCGCGAGCGCAGCGTGCTGCAGCTGCGCCTCATCGCCAAGGCCGACAAGGTGAAGGCCACGTTCCAGCACTACGTCAAGTGTCTGTGCGACGTCATCGTGATGGGAGCCATCGAGTACACCGTCCACGCCGCCAGGTATTGTGTGAAAAAGCTAATTTGCATTTCTGATCTCTAACTTTTTTCTTTTTTAAATTTAGTTTCAAAAACTACAAGGATGGTTGGTGTTGGCTTAAAGCATGAACTGGTTACCATATTTATGTGCAATTCTTATCTTTCTATGACAGTTTTTATAACAAGCATAAATGTTTTGTATAACCTTTCTGCAATGGACAGGATGTAGGACGCTACATCGTTGGCTTTCACGGGTTGATCATTCACACTGCCTTTACAAGTCCTTGATCATATCAACCCGTGGGCCCAAGACCCATTATTTTGCGGATCTTGGCAGCACTGCCAAGAAACCACCTAACACGGATTAACACGTCCTAAATATTTCCGTTTTACGCGCCGTTGGCGGTTCTGCTGAGTTGCAGCGACAAGCAGGTCACGTCCTCATTATTGAACTAGGTCACTGAACATTTTGGCAGTGGGGCTTCTGATTGGTTGGATCTGGTGACCTACATTCCGGGATTTGAAGGGACTGAAATCACGGCTATATACTGCGTATATAGCCGTGATATGTGACGATGAGGACGCTAGCGCAAGAAGGGAAATGTGTTATCGTTCGCAAAACATTCTTGTAACAGGAAATGTTGAAAGATTGAAAGTGTCCTGAATAGTGAAAAATGCTATGAGCATGAAACATTTTCTTTGTGGTCGCTCCAATAATACCTTTTTATTTCTTGACAGTGGTTTCTGGGACAAAATCAAGGACCAGGTGGTCCATGCTGCATACAACCTGCGTCTGCTGCCTGCTGACGGACCCCCGCCCCCGAAACTTGATGACACCGTCTTCACCAGGTCAGAGTTATTCGTATCATTCGATATAATAACGCACGTACAGAGTTGAAAATAGTAGCGTGGCCATCAATTCATAGAAGGCAGTTGTTGATTTTTAAGATTGTTAGCCTGAAAGCCTTATTGTCCAAATTTTTCAGGTCTTTGACTGGCAATTAAAAAGCAGGGCTGGTAACTTTATAAGCAGAGCTACATGTAGTAACTTTTCATAGTTACCACCCCTTCAGTCTGGAAATGATTTCTGTCGAATTCCAATAATGCCAAATAGGTTTCAGTTGAAACCCCTCTCCAGGTGTGTCATTAGGTAGATTAGTGCAGGAATCTACACAAAAGCCCAAGCTTGTGAAAAAGCCCACGTTTTGTCATGAGCACAAATACTCCAGGCATATAAGTGAGCGATGTAGCTCACGCTTGCTGGCTAAAATACTAGATTAACTCTTTCACTGCTAAAGTAGTAAATGGTGCTACTGTTAACGCAGAGAATATAGTGAGACATGCATCTCATCTCAGTACATTTGACCTTTTACGCTTTATTTAAGGCTGCATTATAGACTTCAATAACTATGCCACAAGCACAGAGCTTAAGAAGCAATGCAGTTCTAAACAATATGATCACATTATGACCAGAATATTTATTTCTTGAACCGTTAATTTATGAAATACATGCAGCTTATTTGGCGCGATCCACCTTTGTAAATGCTATAGCAGTAGTGTTCTGTGGCACTGTCGCTGCAGTGCCGTGTTTGGGACGGATCATCGTCAGCTCGGCCATAAAAAATGGTCATTATTCAACTGATTTAAATGTGTGGGGTTGGACATGAATTTGACTGGGTGACACACTTCAAGTGTTTTTAATATGAATATTTAGATCCCTTACAGGTCTACAGCATGGCTGGGCCATAGTGAAGGGACAAGATTAACTAGCAAAGTATGAGCATCGCGTAAGCTGATGGAGACATGGTGTTAGTTGGCTCTGTCTCTGAATCTACATCTCTCGACAACATGCAGTGGTTACTAATCAAATCAATCAATCATCAATCAAATCCATCAAATCCTGAGTTTATTTGAGCAGACCCTAATTATTCCTCATTCTGATGGTGTAGCCTGGCTGCCCGGTCTACTTCTTAACCATCCTCTTACTACTAATGCTCAAAAAAAATTTAATGCGAAAGGTGTAGGTAATCAATCTGTATCTTGGTTTATTTCGTATCTCTCTTCTAAAGCACAACAGAATTGTTTATTACGAAAGATTTAAATATTACTTAAGATATGACAACATATAAAACATGCGCTGCATATTGTTATCGTATACACTTAAAAATGCAAGTGCATCATCTGCGACTTGTCAAATCCTAGAGACCGTGATGACGGTGCTACATCCCCCAGCCGTGCGGGTAAACATTCTTTTACTGAAATGCATTTTTGCACATGATCTGGGATGAATAAAGTAGTTTAATCCATTAGAAATGGAACATACGAGTTGACTGTGCATACAAACTCCCTGAGCAGTGTACTAGATGCGATCAGCAGCACCTCGACATACGTCAGCAGATCATCACGTCACTAAAATATACGTATGACGACCTGCTAACATATGTCAAGGTGCTGCCGACCACATCTACCTTCGATACCAATGGGAATTGTCATCATGCTGACCCATCTATAAAGTCTTTATATATGACAGAGATTAATATTTGTACCTCTATCTCTAGCCTCACACATACACGACTCCATGAAATAATATATTGCTTCGATTTCAATCTATTTGCACCAGCATAGAATAGAGGTATTACACACAAGTATGTTCTCGCAGGTTTTTGGCCGCTAAATGACCCTGGTTTTGCACAGCCACCCCAGGCCGGGCTTTTGGCTGAGCCCCATTGGGGTACTTAAATGAAGTTGAATTATACTCTATACATTAAGATTAATCAAGTCAGTGTTTTTAGTGTACTTGGTTCGTTATTTCCTCCTATAAAAAGTTAAATAACAGCAAATAATGAATCTTCCCCTCGGAATACTAATTTGGACCCCTAAAATACTAATTTGGGACATTGTGAGTACAGAAATCCACGAGAGGGGGTTGGCAGCCCAGCAGTTCATTCTTACTATCAGTTTTCATGAGAACTAGTGGTACAAGTAATGGGGTTTTGTGGGTAGTTTTACACAAAAAAAGAATAAGAAATATTGGTTTTGCAAACCTGGACCTAACAAGAAATATACAATGTATATGGAAATAACACACAAAAATCACTAGCTATTCAGAACATCCAAGTAATAGCTCTAACAGTTGCGGTTGATTCAAGAGGTGGTAAGCTTTTATGCGCTTTGATTTTAAAATTGCCATTTTCTACTCATTGATGCAGAATGCTGTCTGGAATGCTGCTGGCGCCACTGGAGCGCATCAGCGAGTACCACAAGGCACTCGTCAAACTGGCGTCCAGCTACAGCACGGTGAGTGCTCCCTTGTCCCATCATCATTTTTTATTTGATAGAATTTATTTATAGTCAATTTAATACACACATTAAAAATACAATATGTTCTTGACATGCACAAATGCTTATGAAAGGATATGCATTATTATGATAGTTAATGAGATGTAAGTCCTAGGACATTAAGCGAAGAAGTGAATGCACATGCATAATTTTCACCTCTTTCATTTTATTATCAGTTTTTATTAGTGTATTTAGTGTAATAGAATCTCATTCGCAATTTTTCTACTAAATTTTCATAATTGCTCGTAATTTCATATGGATGTATTATATTAACCAATATTATGGATGATCTAGTTATTATAATGAGTTTTACTTTTTTCGTAGATCAAATTTAAAGCTGTTAGCTACTGTGTATGTTTTCATTATACTTTTTTGATTTTAGTATTCTGGAGAACATCGTCAGTTAACTCAAGTCAGTTGTAGCTGGGAAAGCTTGAAAAATAAGTCCAAGCAGGAAATCACATCTGCAAATACAACCAAGGACCATTGGGATACATGCAGTGCAAAAGTTCTGGTTCGTATGAAAATATCATGCTATAATCATGACACCATAACTTGTTTTAAGCCTCAGATTATATGTTAACGAGTAATTTTTTAACCATTAAACATGAACATTTCAGGAAGCATTAAGAACGCCAAAACGTCGTATGCTCAGAAACAGCAAAGCAAATCCCTTGTGTGTGTTTGGTGCTGGAAGGTTCTCTTCACATACATTTATCCTTTTCAACGATATGTTTGTGCATTTACAGGTAAATACACAGGAATTTGATACTGAATAATGTCATACTTTTGTATCCCTCTCTTATTAATTTGGGGCTGTTCAACGTAAAGTTTGATAATGAATGATGATGAAATTATATAATTTGGTAATATGGCGTCTTTTGTTATTGTTTATTTTCAGTATTCAAATATACAGCAATATCACCTTCAAACTATTTGGGTAGATGCTAAGCAAGATGCCAAAGAACACAGGTGTGTAAAATGTACTATGATATTGAACGGGCGATTTTCTATCACACTTTTTGTATTAGTTGTATATAGATCTAAGTATACAATATACCAAATTTATTTTAGCTCTTGGAGTGAGTCAAATCCTTAAGTGAAATACTCAAGAAAATACTTCAACTGCCATTTTGCATTCAATAGATGCAACAAAAATCTGAAATCTGCATACCACATTTTTATATATGTTATTCTATGAGCACAAAGATGTCAAAACAAAGTACCAAGTACAATCCTAAACCAAGAATGCCTCTGATATGCTGGACCTGGTTTCAGATTGTACTTACTGTAGAATAGCGTTTTATGATGAACACCTATAAACTAAGCATGAATATTCTTGCAGCAATTGCATAAAGCTGACAATGCCTGAAGATTCACTTCTTTTGACAGCACCCTCATCATCTGAAAAGGTTTGTGCATAAAAGCTAAAATGTTACGTATGGATCAAGCATAATGTAAGGAATGTAAAAAAAAACAATACTGTATACATTTATGTCCATTCAAGGGTATTCTCAAGTAAAGAAAGGTTGACCCTGAAAATATTATAAATCTGCTGTAAACGCCTATCTGTTATATTGATCAATGTTCCATTGTTCCTATAATATCTATTTATACATTACTAATTTTTCAAAACTACTTTTCTAATAGTTAGTATCGTGTTTCAGTCTGATTGGTTGTGGGCATTGAATGAAGCTATTGGTAATTACCTCAATGAACAGAAGCACATTCGTGGGCAGAAGTGCGGTTCACTTACTCCGCCTCGGGATCGCCACGCGTCCCATGTGTTCTACAAGGTCATTGGGGGCCTGAAGGATGCCAGCTACACGGGCATGTGGAGGAACAGCAAGATGCATGGACAGTTAGTAACATTCCTGTCATTAGCAGACTAAGCTGTACACCCTTTAAAAAAATTGTGGTGATATAGAAAGTTATGGTCAACAGTATTATTTAAGTCTCCCCCATTCTGGAGGGAGACTTCTAGTTTTCTGTTGTTGTTAGCAAAAAGATGAATTAAAGAAAAGATTTTTTGTGCACTGATATCGTGACAATAATGTCTCTTTTTTTTTTTTTAGCCAGCGAATCATTTGAGACATTGTGAAACTCAATTATTTTATTTACGTTACAGTGGAGAACTTACATGGTCAATTTAGAGATGGGATGCAAAACGGGTAAATTTGAGTGTTTTTTCTGTAATAATTTAGATACTAATAATTAAATGTCCTGCTGTTAAAGGGGACTGTGAACTCTTTTCTTACGATTTTATTAAACTTTGATTTTCTCACTCATTATTGCTTCAATTCTTACAAATTACACCTTATTTTGTAGATAATTATCTAATCTAATAACACAACATGTTTTGAATTGTATAGATTGATAAACATTTTCTTTATAAAGCAATTAGTGAAAAAATTACAATTTTGTCTGTGAAGCATATAACTGATAGTAAAAACATCAACATGACTCAAAAATCACTATTCAGTTACAAAATTTTGTATATTTATCTAGAAAACCTTGCCTCAATGTTTTTATATTTTTCCTATTTTTCATTTTGCATGCATTTTAAGTTTTAAAACCAGTTATTTTCCGAATTTTCTGGCAAATCAATTTAAAAACGTTCATAATTCATCAACGAAATAAAAAAATCAAAATCCTAGTAAGGTTTTCTTCAGAATGCATATATCTTCAAATATATACACGTTTGTGAAAAATTTGATTTCACGGTTAGAGAGAAATTTAAAAAGAAAAATTAATCCACTATGCAAACTTAGTTTTGAGAAAATGGGCTTTTTAAACATGGCCAATCAATATACTTTTGATTGTTTTATTTGCCTATAAAATGTATCATATAAGAAAAGTATTGATGATAAAAGGTTAATTTAAAAGATGTTCTTTATCATTTATAGCATACAAAAACATTGAAAATGTAAAAATTGAATTTTTAGCCCATATAACCTTATAAAGCCTGCAAAGAATGAGTCATTGTTTTTTCACTCCGGTTTCTTCACAAAATGGGTTGTAATGGAAAACTATTGAAGATAAAAGGTTCATTTCAAAACATGTTGTTCTTCTTTACAGTATAATAAATATTAAAAAGCTGAAAATAGAATATTTTTTCCCTTAAAGAGTTCACAGTCCCCTTTAATTGACTTAGGTTTCTAGCATTTTGTGTATCATCATTTTATAAAAGACTGAATATATTATGGACAAAAGTTAAAATCATGAATGAATTTAGATACACTTTTTACATCCATTATGCAATTTGGCTTTTAAGAGCACTACCATTGCACAGATTATTAGGTCTTATTTTAACCTGTTTCTCATACACTATTGACATGCTTCAAAATGATCATTTTTCTAGGTTTGGAATTTGTGTATCATCATTTTATAAAGACTGAATATATTATGGACAAAAGTTAAAATCATGAATGAATTTAGATACACTTTTTACATCCTTGCTACATTATGCAAATTTGGCTTTAAGAGCACCACCATTGCACAGATATTAGGTCTTATTTTAACCTGTTCTCATACACTATTGACATGCTTCAAAAATGATCATTTTTTCTAGGTTTGGAAGTCTGACCATACCTAAGGCAGATGGAGTCGAGGAACAGGAGGGTTACTGGGAGCAGGGCAAACTGCAAGGGCTCGGCACAATCAGGTGAATGGCAGACAATAAAGATATTGATAGGCAGATGTTGGTACATTTGGTTCTGGTTAAGTTGAACTTGAAGGGAGGTATCAATGATTTTGAGTTCTCCGATATTTTGAGCTGTTTAGTGTCTGTTTTAGAATTAAATTACAATGAAGAGAAGTTATTTCCTCGTATTAATCATGCATTGCACTTATCAGAGTTTGACACAAGCAGTCCCACTGGAAATGTGTAAAGCATGCCCGAAAATGGTGATAATGAAAAGGGATCTGCTAACTTTGTGTATCTGATTATTGAAAAAATTTCAGTTCTAACTAGACATCTAAACACATTCACCTATGTACCAGCAAGAGACAGAATTGCTGTTAACAGATCAGTATTGTTGCCTTGCTGTGATTTCTGATCCCTGTTAAATGCTATACAATAATATACAGGTACACAAACGGAAGCGTGTACAAAGGCTACTTCCATGAAGGCAAGCGTCATGGCCACGGGGTGTTACAGCAGGGGAAGCACACATCGTCCTCCGCCTGCATATACATTGGACAGTGGCAGGGAGATAAACGCAATGGATACGGAGTGTTGGATGATATCAGTAAAGGTATTAGTCATTATTACCTGGTACTGAAAAATCAAGCACTTTCAAACCTTTATTTACATTTGTTTTTAAAGAACTAGATTTGTTAATTAAATCCAACAGTCAGACTCATATATTGGCATTTTATGTTTTATGGTCTGTACTTTATACTTTTATGAATAGAAAATAGTGTACAAATTGAATTATTCATATATATATTTTTAAATCTTTTAACCGCATATAGAACCCTATTCTTACGACATGTATGCATGTTAAAGTTTTGTGCATGGTGTATGAATATAGTTCTACCAAAACAACTCATAAATTAAATAGAATCCTAGAAAGAATAATTCATTTGGACGTTCGTGTTAGAATTAATTAATTTTTTTTAATGACAATTGTATAGAATGAATCAAATCATCATTATTAGAGTGTCTGCTCATTTAGTATCTGGTTATTTAAGGGGTGCATACTAAATGTATGGTCAGGCAGTGAAAAAATAAATATGAAACGAGCAATGGAAAATTGATACGTAAATGATACCGAACGTTGATAGTATAATGTGGAAAAGAACACTGGGTTGTATTTTGGTAAGAGATTGACGCAGCGTTTTACATAAGAATAATTATATTTTACTGATTTCTAGGAGAGCAATACATGGGCTTCTGGCAGGATGACCAGCGCCATGGTAACGGTGTCATTGTCACCCTGCAGGGCATGTACTTCGAGGGCAGCTTCACACAGGGCAAGATGACAGTGAGTGGACACGTCTACCTGATACAAAGTTGCATTAGAGTGCATGAGATTATAAGACGATATGAAATGAAGATCTTGCTATGACTCATAGCTAGTAGACAAATTAATAGTCTTATTCTCATCCAATCTGATGCTCACAATATACAAAATATTACTAAAGGATTTTTATTTTTAGGGGTACGGTCTTCTTATGACGGCAGACGACTCTTACTATGAAGGAGAGTTTGCTGGAGGACCATATTTATCAGGCAGAGTTAGTATGAAAATTCTGTGTTTGAGAGCAATACTCATTTGTAATGACTGATACTTTTCACTTTTTTTTTTGGTGTGTTTCTATATAGATAAAATTTGAATCGACAATATTTTTAGGGCACACTGACTCTGCCAAATGGAGATTACATTGAAGGCAGCTTTAATGGATCATTTGATGATGGAATCAAAGTGAATGGAACTTTCAGGAAGGCTCAGGAAAATCATGGAGAAAGTAATGTATCGGCTCTGCCAAAGTAAGTAACGCTTCATTTTTTTAAAATCTTTGTGGTTTTTTAATTTCATTTCACATATTCCACTCATTCGACAATGGCAGTTATATAATTGATGCTGTAAATGTGCATGTTTTACTTACCAATCAAAATATTGATGTACAAATGTTAGAAATAACACAATTCAGGCATAATGCATGAAGTCATGTAAGTTAAATGTACAATGTAACTCATCTTCCAGACCTCATACGGATTGCACAAATCTAGCTTGATATATTATGTTTTCTATTTTAGGTCATTTGGCCGGCTGTCGGTACCTGCAGGAAGAAAGTGGGAGGATTTGTTCGACACATGCTGTGTGACACTGGGCTGTTCAGAAAAGAGCTATGATGTCAATAGTCGAAGGGCCTGGGAAAGAGTTGCGTCCGTTGTATCAGTTGGCAAGAAAAATGCAAGTGATGAAAGGTGATAGATTTTGTTTTCATAAAATTATGCATAATCTCTTACTTTTCAAACAGAAACTTGTAGTTACAGCATTTTTTTTTAGCGGTTTGTCATGTTTCAAGTTTCATTCACTTTTCTATTCTATGTCATTGGTTTAGGCTGTGTTTAGTTGGTGGTACGGTTTATGATACAGTCTTCTTTGCAGTTCATATATTTATTGTTCCAACTCCATATGAGAGAAGCAATCGGAATAAAATCATCATTTTAAAATAATTACATAACTGATTTCAGATACATTTTGAGTTATGCCTAGTTAGATATTAATCATTTATTATTTTTAACCCACAGGCTTAGTACTAAACCATAACAATGACTCAACTTTACTATATAGTAACAAATTTAATGTTAGTTGTTACATTTCAATTATGATTCTAATTTAGAAGAACAATGACTTCAACCCAAAAGTTGACTCGTGTTCATAGTTCTTACATCTAATTCTTATATCTAAAAGAATCTAGGATGAATTTTGGTCTTAAAAGACATGGTTATATAGGAAAATAAAGTCTTCTTGAGTGACACTTGAAAGGGATAAAAGTTTGCACTTGTATTCAACATTGACTAGAAGAGTTATTCTTTGGCTCACTACTTTTTGACAAATTTACACGAATGACCAACGAAATAGAGATTCATTAAATGATTAAACATGTCTATTCAGTATTGGGTTTGAAGTTGGTTGTAATGCCCATCATGTACTTTTAGATGGTTATATTATTATGGTGATGTCCCTATTATTTTCAACGTATTGTTAAAAGTTACTTTATTGAAATAAAAGTATATCCACGATGTTTCTGCATCTGTTGAATCCAGATCGAGGTCTGTTACCCAGCAATTGCTCAAATTACAATAGATCTAACTTTTTAAGCAAATTTCTATACTTGAAATCCTACTCCTTGATTGTTCTCCCGTGTATGTCACACATGTCAGCCATTGCCAAGTAATAAGCCTCGTTTTGAGAAATGTGTGCATGGAATAAATACATAGCTTATTTTCATGCTATTGGCTTTTAAAGCGAAGTTTCGAGCCTGGCCATTGAGTGTAAGATCAATATGGCAATCCGCGCATGGGAACGCGTCGCACACTTGATCACTTGTGGTGGGCAAACCCCTATGGACCAAAGGTACAAGCTCGCAGCAGTAGCAGCCCTTGTGTAGTCTCCGTACACCTTCGATGTGCAGACGTTGAATGCAGATGCTTTGTGTCTATTGTCATGTTATTGTTGTGGTTTATAACATGTTAAAGCAGAATTTTGTTGATACTACGAAATTTTGAATCGGTATGTCTATACATCAATTTAATCAATCAAATCTTAAATTTTGAGGGTCAGGCCCTATTTATTCCTCATTTTGAAGGTGCAGCCACTGCCACCCATCTTGATGCTCAGTCTATCTCACAAACAACTCTGTTATTTGCTATTCATGATAGTCTTTCTTGCAAGATCTAAAATTTACAATATTGCAGGATTGACGTTTGTAAACATTAAAGTATATTAAGGATGTGTCAAGTGTTATGAGTCTGTGTTTGCGATGTGACTTGAATAGAAGGAATAGACTGCAGTGTAACACCTGAAGCTGATGCATAATCCTAAAGAGGAAAACAAAATTAGGGAGGGTGCAATATTTAACAGGTAGGGGGGACCTGTGCATATAGAAAAACTTGTTTGAAAAAAGGTCTTGTCCCCTGCTGATATGACAAAAAACAAACAAACTGATGTCTCATGACCTCTATTCATAAATGAAGTCTGCGTCCCCTCCCATGAATATTCGCTTGATTAATTTGTACCGATTCGCTCACGTCGAGATGGGATTTCAGCAGCTGAAAAAAAGTACATGTCACATGCCCAACGAGAATGAAAAATCATCCGTTCCCCCTACTTTGCACCTTGAAAAAAGTACCTGTCCCCCTACAAAATGCACCGGTTCCCCCTCTCTGGTAAATATTGCACCGTCCCTTAACAGCATTCATATGATTCGTCCCTAATAAGAGTAGCATGGGACATAATATCCGTTTTTAGTTATTTGATAATATAGTTATTTTAATTAATAGCATGTGTAGTTGTCTAAACACTGAATTTGCCATGTGCACATTGATTTTAGATTCCGTGTTTTTGAAGTTACTTCATTACTGAACGCGTTAGTATCAAAAAGTATATTGATTTTCGCTGCACATTGCCTATAAATCTATATAAAGCAGAAGCTGAATTTTATCCAACTTTTCAAAAACTGTTACAATTTTTCAAATTTTTAAATAAAGGTGTATCTGATTATTGACTGCTATGTACATACATGTAATGAGAGGGTTTAGTGATATTCCAATAAAAAATCATGGTGCAAAAAGAATTGAGAGCATGTAATTTGAATATACATTGTACATTTGTTCCTGGCTTTTATATAATTTTGATCCGTATTAAATGTTTTAAACCAACAGAGCATATTATGAAGTGTCTTTCATAATAGGAATGATTAAAATGTACCCCTGTAAATATTCATCATTATTTTAGCCAGTTTGTTCACTGGTTATGTTGTATAGTGGCATGAAATACCAATTATAAAAGCTTAAGCCAATAGTAGTACAGATTTAGTTTAGTTTATCCTTTGCTGCTAAGTTTGCTATACAATTTTTTGCTAGGTGTTGGCATACAAAATTATAAAGCTCTCACATGATTACCTCATTTTTAAATCTGTTTAACTCTGCATTAAGACATACATATAATCAAAGATTAGATTATTAAATACAGTGTCACTAATAAATCCTTGCTAAGTGTATGTTATGAGAAATAGTAATAGAATTTCTCATGATTTTTTTTTTATATCAAAGATATATTCAAAGAAAATTTATTATTTCAAAGTGATTTTTAATTTTCATCTTAGCTTGCCAATGGAAGCACGTTGTCGTGCCCAAAATATCCCAGATGAGTTAGAGACGATTCCGAATTTTACTGTTGGCAAGCTCACTATTGAACATTTCAACAACATTAAGAGTTATTTAGAGAAGGTAATTATGTTTTTTTTTCTTTGCTATTAACATTACTTGTGGAAGTTCATATTGTGATGATAAAAATGTGTGATGTTGAAAGCCATGGGCCCCAGCATCATGGGAGGGTGTGTGTGGTATGGTTACTACTATGATTTCCAACAGTATACCATACACAATCCTACTATTAAATAGAAGGTCTATATAATACAGTGGAATTTGAAATGAGTAATGAAAGAATTAGTTATAATGCACAATTCAAGTCGTAACAGTTATTATCAGCTAACCATACATACAAGTTATCAGGGTGTAAGATAAACGGGTCCATGTGTCAAACTTCCCTAGACCGTTGTTTCCTCTGCTCGATGGCCCTGTACCACACTGCCCTTCACCCGTTCCAGGCATGTGAGCTGTCGGTGCACCCTGTGGGCGCGCTGGTGGCGGGTCTGGTCGACGTATTCTGGGCCACATATGTGGGCGTCGGGGCCCAGCCCCGCCTGCTGCCCCACGCTGTCAGCGAGGTGCACGCAGCCACCGACCGCCTCCACCCCATCATCAGGTGAGCACCCTGTGTAACAAATAATAACAACCCACTGAAGCCTGGGCAGACAGATGTTAGCTAGTGCCGTCTGGTTTCAAAAGCTAAAGGCTTGATGGGCAGGCTACTTTGTTATAAGGGCGGGCAAATTACATTGATTAAAGGCATGGAAAATATGTAAATACCTGTATGTCACTCTTTTTCAATTCTTCGTCAATCTTATGTTCAATGCTTCGTTATCAGTTGAGCTCAGGGGATTGTATTTGATCAGCATTTGCCATGCTGAAAGGCACGTTCATGATACTATGACATGTGTCAGTCAGATATTTATTGCTAGTGTTCTAATTTGTGGATAAGGTTGAATTTTTTATGTTTTTGAACTTCATATTGAAACTTATTATGGCAATCTATGTGATTTATGTATGATTTTTGTTCACAGAATTTTATTCCCTGATCTTCCGGCGACAAGTGAAGCTGTTGACATCTACCCCAGTGATTACGTGGATGATGGGAACTGCAATAATGACAGTTTATGGTAAAAACAACAGAAGGATTATAGTCATAGAATTCACACCCCATTTCTTTCATAATTAAGCTTAACTAGAAGTGGTGGGAAATTTTAAATTTGTTGAAAACTCTTAGTCAATAACTAGCTGTTTACCTGGCGTTGCTCGGGTTGAAACAGATGAGATCTGTAACACATTAAATGCTCCTCCCTCCCCATCCTTTCTCCTGTCCCACATCCCTCGAACCAATTCTTGTCAGTATACAGATTAAATACACCTCTATCACCGTCCTCCCATCGTCATATGTCAGCAATTTACACACTAAATGTACTAAATATGACAATGATTGATCCCTCTAATATCCCTCCCCAGCTACTGCTACCCATGGTAAACACGGAGCAGATTAAATATCCCACTCATCTCTACCCTTCCTTCCAACCCCCCCACCCCCCTTCTCTTTCCAACTCTCTCTACCCCATCCCCATCTAAACAGGTCCATAATTAATGCACCCCCTTCCTGCTGCTGCTCTGCTGCTCTGGTTGAAACGGATGAGATCAAAAACATATTAAATGCTCCTCCCTTCCCATTCTTTACCCTGACCCACATCCCTCACACCAGCTCCCGTCACTATACAGGTCTGGGAAAGATTAAATACACCTCCTTCACCTTCCTCCCACAGTCATATGTGACAGCCATACACACACTACATGTATGTGGCAAAGCTTGATACCTCTAATATCCTTCCCTCCAGCTACTCTTACCCTTGGTAGCAAGTGCAGACCATTAAATGTGCATCTCAATCACCCCCTTTCAGCTGCTGCTCGGGTTGAAATTGATGGACACACACACCCTTTCTGCCAACACCCCTCTTCAAAACAGGTCCGGAGCAGATAAAATGCACCTCGATTGCCATCACCACCCTCCCCAGTTCCCTCATTGTATGGCTGTACGTGCGACGTGCAATGTACGTTTGACATATACAAACGTTTAACGTATTACGTACCTTTAATAAACATGGCCCTGTAAGCAACCTTTCCAAAAAATTCTCTTGTTTTTTATCATTAAAACCAATTTATTTGGTTTGAAATGTGACATTATAACGACCACCAAGTTGTCCTGATTGTACATACATAATTTGGAGTGTGTACGTCTTGTGATTAAAAAGCCTTTTGTGACACAAAAAATCGCCTCTTCCTTTATATATATAGATGTGGAGCATAAGCAAAATTTATTTAAACTTCAATTTTAACACAGTTTGAAACTTTACTGAAATAAATTCCAAGTTTATATTATTTTGTGTTTAAATCTTAAAGTTGTTTAGAAACTTGAATTTGTGTTTTTGAAGTATAAATGATTGCTTAAAGATTTAGAATGTATAATTATATTCAGAACATGTCTCTTTTGTAGCTTGACAGTGACACCCGCTTCGTTGCTGTATCCGTTGATTTTGCCAAAGATCTATCCTCCATTATTCACATTATATGGTCTGTACAATGAAAAAGAAGATGAAAAATACTGGAAAAGAGTTTGTCTTTGGAATAAACAACCAGATCTTGCATTAATGAGTTATCTTGGTGTCAAAGAGTAAGTAATGATAAAAAAATAATGAAAAGGAAATTTTGAAGATTCAGCAATTTTGCTATGTTCGTCTCACTGCGTACCTATGTATATTGTATATTTTTAGGATGTTTTGGTTGATAAAAGATAGCGAGGCACTGGTAGAATGTGGCCAGAGACTGACGGCTGTGAAGGATCAATGCTACGTTAATGCCGTGGACACATTACAGCGCATAAGGTGAGACACTGGCTTCTTGGTTCTTTTACCTAAATATTAATTCAACCACTTTTCTAAGATACAAATATGTTTGTATAAAATCATATTTGATTCAAAGTTGTGAATTTGTGTGGAGGGATAGCTGGGTGATTGTAGGCACTGTTGGCCATCTTGACTTGGGGAGGGATTTCTATTTTTATGCTGACAGTTTAGTCAATCATTTGAAACAGTTTCATTTGAAATAATCTTTGGATTAAAATGATTTTAGGACAATTAATTCATTATCACCAAATTTTTTCCCATAGTTAACTCACTCATCTCAATCATTTCATTTTCAGCACGTTGTTTTTACCCAATGACAAGATTGCGTTGATACGCGCCACATTTTCAGAAATAACAAAGGTATCTGCTTATCATTTATATTCTTTTATTTGTGCACTGCCATCTGTGTACTCTTTATCTCAACTAAATGAGGTTGAACAGAAAGTGAAAAGAAAAATTACTTACTACTTACGTATTGTGACTTAATTATGTATTCTAATAATGTGATCTTTTTCTATGAGCAAGTAAAAAATGGTATCTAATGAGATGATGTGAAACCAAAAAATAAAAACAAAATAGAAAAGAAAACATGTAGAAATTAAGGGTTAAGAAGTTAATATTGGTCGGGATATTGGTGTTTCTGAATTTAGCTTATTTTAGACACTGAGTATCAGATGTCAAGCAAATTGACCTCTGGTATGTTTCGCCTGAGAGTTGATTAACATAATTTATGTGACCTGTTTAAATACTGCAACCTGATTGGTTGAACCCGCCACACCCCATGCGCATACTCATTACACTCGGAACTACTCGGAATGTGGAGACTGCCGATTTGATTCTTCCCGTCTTGATAACGTCAATCGGGTTTCATATCCAGGTGTTATGAATGATCCCATGACATTTTGATTACAATATATTTTATTAGGCACATTGTATGATCTTGTATATGCACTAACAATACATGTATATACTAAAATGTCCAGGTTACAGGCTGTCAATAAAATATCTGACTTGTTTGTAAATATGTTAATGGCTGAAGGTTTACGAGAATACCGAGTGACCAGCGTAAGACAGTGCATTCAACGTATTCATTAAAACATCAACCGTCCAAACAGTAACGTGCGCCACACTTCTCTGAACGTCTTACTTGTTGTTTTGAACGTCTAATACATAAGCAATAGAGTAGTTAATCTTCTGCAATGGTCGGATTGATCAATTGACCTCATTAATATTCATCACTGCCGAGTGATGAATGGAGGTGAGAAGCCTGTGATTGGTCAGTATTTTTAGACACAATAGTTATGCATGAGAGGTCACTTCAGGACATCTGATACTCAGAGTGATTTTAGACTTTATTCTTATTAATACTAATGATAATGATCATTGAATACTTTACAAAGAAAGAGTTTATGTGCACATATATGCTTTGCTGTCCATAGGTTGTGCAGGAAGAAATTGAGAGCAATTACCAATGGAACATGGATGAATTGCTGCCAGTTTTCCAGTATGTGGTTGTGAGATCAAGAATACAACATTTGGGAGCAGAAATCCACTTCATTGATGACCTCATGGAGCAACATTTAGAGTTTGGAGAGCTGTCTTTGATGTTCACAACGCTAAAGGTGAGACAGTAGATTGTATTGTTCACCTGATGAACATAACATTAATACAGAAATCCCCACTTCTAGTTTTATGTACAGAAAATCCCCAAGACATTTTACTTGTTATGTTGGGATATAACGTTTTTCAATGCTCATACCATAGTAAATGTATTTTACTGCTTTAATATTTGCATACATTGTATTGTTTGTCATGCAAAATAATTTAAGGAACCATGTTCTTTATATGTATTGTCTATATAGTACTAGCAATATGAATTGGTAATTTAATGTTAATTATTTTGATTTTCTGCTCTATAAAAAATTCATAGATATATGTTCTAATCTTTTTATAGGCTTGCTACTTCCAAATTCAGAATGAAAAAATTACTTGAAGTTAATCCATTTGTGAAGTTAAAGCTATATTAGCTTAGCTTATCACAAGAACATTGCTGACCGGACAATAGACACCAACATGGAAATGACACACTATATAATGCTTTTTTCCTCAAGTTACTTTCCATTTTTTCTCCACTGATTATGTCTCTGTAGGTTGTTTAGGTATTTCGAATCATGTTATTCATGCTGTAATATTGTGAGAATTGGTGAATAGTTGAAATAATAATATGAATAATCTTGAGTAGAGAGAATACTGTTGTTTTTACACTTGCATAATACAACATTGCTCATTTATTTCCCATGCTGTTATGCATTAGACAAAACTGAGTCAAGATTAAATTTAATTGGTTAAATTTAGTCTAATCTAATCTGCAAATTCAAAGCTCATTGTAATATAATCAAATCTAGAATTTTTTTTATCATTCCACATCTGGTATTAAGATAAAATTTGCATATTTGGGAAAATACTTTGAGGTAAATGGAACCAGCGATGGGAAAGATGAGAATATGAAATACAATCGATGTGCAATATTGTTAGTGATTGTTTTTGAGATTGTGTGAATGGAGAGGATATGCTTCATTTTATTTGCTTATGAAAGGAGTGAAAATGACGTGTTCTAGTTAAGATTGTCTCCAACTTGCCAAATTATGAACAATTTATTATAATTGTGATAGAATTTACATTCCTTTGTGTTAGGAAGCAGTTAATGTGTTTGTTGTTTGATATGAATTCCTTATATCATCTACTTGTAGAAAATGGAAAATTTTTGCATTAGGCAGTAAGTTTCCATGTCTCAATATATTGTTTGTGCCAAATACTGGAAAATCAACTCACCATTATTTATGTCTGAAAGTCTTGTTTTTAATTCAGTATTTCAAATTATTTTCTCTTTGTAATTTATTGGTTTTGCAGGGTCCATATTTACAGTGGAATCATATACCGGTAAATGTAAATGTCGAAGTTTACAGTCTACTAATCATATCTTAAATTTATTCTTTGTAATGTTATAATATAATTAACACTAAATCATGACCTGAGAAATTCTGTGAAGTCTTTCAGCTTGACGCTAAAAATGTTTTGTGGTTTGATTATTCTGCTAGTTTTTATCATTTGCATTTAGTAAAAAAAATCATGTTAATAGGACAAGACAAGTTTTGCAAGTATGTAAAACAGCATTTGAGCGGGAATGTTTTCTTTTTCTTGTCATGAACGCACCTTACCACTCCAATGCGAGGGATCAAAGCTACATGTGAATTAACAAAAAGGTTTTATTCAAAATAAATACTTCTTGTTTTACATTACATTTATGACAATGTGCCCATCATATTTGTTTGACATAAAATGTACTGTCTGAAACTAAAATGTGCAGTGGACATATTTATTATCCTAATCATTGTTGTATGTCAAAGCAATTAAGTACTTATTTAAGACATTATTGTGGTTGTAAAGTCTAAGACAATATTTTTATAATGCTTTTGAATCATATCTTATACGTGGTAATTTTCTTCAATATTTTTTTCAATTTAACAAAACTATAACTTTCTATTATTTCTAAAATCTGTTGCAAGTACATAAATGTACTGGTACACAAATTCTATTTTATTTCCAGCCTTGTGATTTTGAATCTAGAGTCTTTATTTACAATCATTAATTTTCAATCATTTTTGTTTTGCCAAGTTTGTATGTGACTTATAAAATAAATATAATGAAGAAACTTAAGTCTAATTTACCATTGGTAATATAACTGCCACACTTCATGAATTAAACAACAGATGCACAAATTCTAGTTTGCTCATGTTCAAAAACTTTCAATGACTGCCATGTCCGTGTGACTGTAGACCTCTGGTGGCCAAAATAGTGAATGTTTACATGGAATAAAGGCTAAAACGCTCAAATTTACCACAATTGGAAATCTGATTCACCTCGCTCTGTTCAGGTAAATTAGCTTATTGTAGTCTGAATTCTAAAATGCAATGGGCAACCCAGCCAGGAAAGGCATGAACAACCTACATATAAGCAACAAAATGGCATTCTTTTTACCCTTTTTAGGTTTTATTAGACATACTTGATATATATTAAACATGCTTACAATTTCATTTCTATAGAGTCACATTACACAGAATTATATATTCTTATTTTTTTTTTCTAATAATGACATTTTTCTATTGCATTGAAAATACAAATGATATAAAACCATCTGGCTTTAACTATTATGAAGGCTTTTTTACTACTTACTTTTAAACCAAAATTTATTCAAGTTAAATAGTTATTCAGATTAATTTGGCACATTGAGTATAGATGACCCACATTAAAACGGAATGTTTGAAGCAGCGTTAGCATTACTTCTTTCCATGAGTTTATCAGTTAAGAAGCTAACATAATGTGAAAAATTAACACATTTAAAGATATAGAAACATTAACATAATCCAAACTAATAGTAGTGATAAAGATGAAACCCTCAAATCCATTTACAGAGATCAGTTGGTCTGCACACATTTCTTTTTTCATTAGCCGTATATTAAACATGAAATAAAACGGCTCACGGATAGAAACAGCATCAACCAACTTATTTTGGACAGGCTCAAATAAGTCCTCAATTTGAGGGCACGGCCTAATATAATTAATTCTTAATACATATGTTTTGTATATATATCATATTTATAATTAATCTTTAATTTTAATAGTAAAAAACTTGGACTGGTGGGATTATCACAAAAAATGAACTTCATAATCATTGATTTGACTTGTTCATATTGAACCAGCTGAGATGCACTACAAAACTAATATCACATATCAATTCAACACGAATCACCCATCATGCAGACCACCATTCTCCTATACAACAGATTTTCAACAAACAAGTACCGGTATGTACGACTTGCCAAATATCTGACAAAATTTTAGTATACAATATGTAGTAAGTTCTGCTTGTGATTCAAAATGTTTACAGAAAATATATAGCAAACATTCAACCAACAATGTTAAAAATTGTGTATATATATGACAAAAACTGTCTTTATGCTATGTGTCTAAATTGCCCTAACATTCAGTTGGCAAATAAAATGCAAAAACCAGAAGAAAAGCAATATATTTATATTTTTAATTATCGCTAACAGCACATCAAAAAGGGCAACTTTATATTTGTTGGAGACAAACTTAATATCACAATCATATTACATCTATTCAGATTCCAATGTTTTGAACACTAACGGCAAATTAGCTGATGTCTAACATACATGATGGAAAATTGGGAGTAAAACCTTGCAAATATGCATTGATATGAAAGTTATTAACAAGACAAACTAGATAGGACGTTCAGAAACGCCAAAGTCTCCCCTGCGCAATTAATTAAAGTAGGCCAAAGTACACCAAAATCTAATCAGGTCTGGAGAGTAGTATATTGAAGCTAAATATGAAGTTTGGCGACAATTGGTCAAATACTTCTCCCTTAAGTGCGCTAACACAATATTTGTACCTAAGGTCATACGTTCGTCAAAAGTAGGCCAAAGTACAAACAAAAATTTTTGAGACATGATTTTCCTTAAACTAAACATATTTAATTTTCAAAGCAATAGCTCTCATGGTGAAGGCCAAAGTACACAAATGTGAAATAAGGTTGCGAGGGTAATATATTGATGCCAAATGACAAGTTTGGTGATGATAGGCCATAAAGTGTTCACAGGAGACAGGTAAATATAAATTCGTAATATTTTTTTTTTAAAACACGTCGTCAAAAGTAGGCCAAAATACACCAAAACCTAATCAGGTCTGGAGAGTAGTACATTGAAGCTAAATATGAAGTTTGGCGACAATCGGCCAAATACTTCTCCCTAAAGCGCGGTAACAAAATAAAAATTTATATTTTTTTTAAAACACGCCATAACTTCGTCAAAAGTAGGTCAAAGTACACCAAAATCTAATCAGGTCTGGAGAGTAGTACATTGAAGCTCAATATGAAGTTTGGCGACAATCGGCCAAATGCTTCTCCCTAAAGTGCGGTAACAAGATATTTGTACCTAAGGTCATAAGTTCGTCAAAAGTTGGCCAAAGTACAAACAAAATTTTTTGAGACATGATTTTCCTCAAACTAAACATATTTAATTTTCAAAGCAATAGCTCTCATGGTGTTCAAGTTATGAGCTTTTAAGCATGTGGACGAGGACGGGCAATAAATTATTGAAAAGTACACAAATGTGAAATAAGGTTGGGAGGGTAATATATTGATGCCAAATGACAAGTTTGGTGATGAAAGGCCATAAAGTGTTCACAGGAGACAGGTAAATATAAATGCGTAATATTTTTTTTTTTAAAACACGCCATAACTTCGTCAAAAGTAGGCCAAAGTACACCAAAACCTAATCAGGTCTGGAGAGTAGTACATTGAAGTTAAATATGAAGTTTGGCGACGATCGGCCAAATAGTTCTCTCTAAAGTGCGGTAACAAGATATTTGTACCTAAGGTCATAAGTTCGTCAAAAGTAGGCCAAAGTACAAACAAAAATTTTTGAGGCATACGATTGTCCTCAAACTAAACATATTTAATTTTCAAAGCAATAGCTGTCATGGTGTTCAAGTTATAAGCTTTTAAGCATGTGGACGTGGACGGACGGACGCGGACAGCACTAAAGCTAGAAGTCTCCCTCAGGAACGGGGGAGACTTAAAAATACAATTGACAATGTTTCAAATATTAATCAAGTAAATGTTAAAAATTAATAAATCCATTAAAACATGATGATAAATTCATTATTCATTAAAGTTATTAAGTAGAATCTTTTGATTTACAAGTTCTATACATCTTTGAGGTTTTGTCACATTCAACACAAATGACCATCTACCACAGATTTAACCAGACTGATATCTAAAAATTTGCCAGCAACAATGCATCTTTGATTGTATGAGGTCCTTATGTCATTTGATTTCCTAGATACAATAAGAAATTAAATATATTTATTAAGCCCTGCCATAAAACCAATCAAAAAATAAAATAAATAGATAAATCTGAACTCTGCAATACAACCTAGTCACACACAAACATTTTATCAACTCACACAAAACATCATCCATGTGCAGTATAATCCAATGACACTAATGAGTGAAAATACTAAATACTAAGAGATGTTAGAATGAAATGACAGGAACATACTGCAAGTGAACCAGCCACATGCCTGTGGCAAGCTTATATCATGTAGTACATGTTTTGCACAATGCAGTCTGCCCGCGTATATAGGTGCGGCACGGACACAGTCTCTGCAGCTCTGGCTGTTCACCGACACAGCTGAATAGCAGTGGCTGCTGCTGCAAAACACACTGCCCTGTGTCCGAGCGGAAAGCAGGGAAATAAATGTCTTCTAATTTCAAAGTATGTGCACAAGTTGAACTTCCCAAGTGACTTTGTAGGACAGTCTCCTTGTTGATCATTTTGAAGTGACCTGGTTCACATATAAGGTCTGAAAGGAAGAGAGAAATCTCAGTCACTATATATTTCTAAAATAGGGAATGAAATAAAGGTCACTTAAAAGGTACTTAAAAAATATATATATTGTTTTCTTGATGAGCAGCTTTGTGAACATTTTCAAGTATTTATTACATCTTTGCTGAAGATGCACGTTGATGGTGTGAGATCAATAACACAATACCTGTATTTCTTAAATTTAGTTACCGGTATACGTTTTTCCATAAAAAGAATTAATACCACCGTCATCAAAATATATTAACACTGAAGAAATTCAGGGGATATCATATAAAACTTTTGAATTTGTAAGTTTCAAAATCAAATTGTTATGTTTCATCTAATCTTATTGCTGATATTTTAAAACCTAGTGTATTATCTTCAAAAATCTAAATTCAAACTTGTGAGACCTTTTAGCCTGCAAGTATCTTTGCATGAGTGACCAGCTTGACCCAGTATGACAGTGACTTGGTCCTCCGGCGGCCATAGTTTGGGATGCGGGTCACAGAAGTCCTGGTTGGCAATGTAGGCCGTGAGCCGCTGTAACATTCCCTCTTCTTGATACTCATACGGCATCAGGGGCGAGACCTATGTAAGGAAAATATACAAGTTATATCATTTTAACATAAATGATGTATATGTTGCATAAGCAAGTTTATCCCAAATTGTCTTGTATTGTTATTGGTTATCACACTCTACTACTTAATAATTTAAGAGGGGTCTCTGCACAAATGTTCTGTGATTGTTTGTCATGGTTCTAGTATGCTATGGCCTATTTCTTATGTACCATAGGAGTGCCCTTGGCAGGACTCGAATTAACACAATGCTGAGTTGTGGACTCAAATGATACCATGATCCCAAACAACAAGCACTTCGAACCTGATGCTTTGAGAATGAATCGCACAGAGGGCATAATTTTGACAAGTCTAATTCTAGTGTAATTCAATATATTTTATGTGTAGGTCATTATGACCTTAAAACAAACCGTGTTACTCACTACACGTCACACTACTAATGTATTAACTTTTTTCCAGTGGACTTTTTTCTTTTGTTTGGACAAAACTTACATGTATAGTTATGTTACACTTTTTGAAGATCACAGGTAAAGGACAAATGAAAAATTTAATGTTGAAAAAAGATTGTTTTTCCACATGCATTTTAAGCAAAACCCACCACCAGACACGACCATGACATATACCCATGACCTTTGGCAGGTCACAGGTCCAAATTTTATGTAAAAAACACAGAGCTGCCAACTGAAAAATGAGCTATTGCTGTCACTTACTTTTCCTTCATCAATAGCAGTCAGTGCACTTTTTTTATGGCAGCTTCCACTTGTTCAGTGTTGTCCATATCGACGGTGTAAACGTGAGGTTCTCTTATGAACTCTTCCGCATACGGATGCTGACTTGTCAACTGACGAACACAACATAGGATTATTAAAATGTAAATGTAAATATAATGAAATACCCTACAGGTCTAAAATATTGTCTGGAAATAGGGACAAATTTGAAAATGTCCTATATTAAAACACTAGAAAAGTTTGCATAGCTTGCTCTGACAAATTAAATCTACACTATTTATATGGTCATTTTGAATCCAGCTTTATAAAATTTATCATCATTTCCTTATCAAACAAATATCAAAAATAGAAATGAAATACAAATACATACCTTTCTTTTTGTAGGTTTCCCTTTGAAAAATTTTGTATTTTCGCTGTTGTGTGGCGGATTGAACTTGGGGTTGATAAAGACATTTCCCTGTGCAATGGCTTCCAAAGGAGCAGGCCCTTCATAGGGAAAACCCAGTCCAATAAATAGCTAAAAAAAATGGTTACAATGTTAAGGCTGTTTAACAATACAAAGTGACTTCAAAAAGGTTTGAGATGTTACAGTTACAAAATTGATTCTGCATTAAAAAATGAGTTTTCTTAGAAGTTAGATGGAACAAAAGATACCAAAATACGTGTAATATTACACATTACATACCTTTGATTCTCTGAGAAGCTTATGCAGTTCTGGTCCAGAAAGTATTCCATGATTTTTCACAAATGGAGGAAGGCTGGAGTCAGCTCCCTTCTCTATGAACACTGTACCATGAATGTCGACGTACTTCTTTATTATTTCAAGATACTTATTCTTTCCCTAGTGAAAACAAATCATATGACAGCTACTTAGTACACATTAGTACAACATTAGTACAACATTAGTACATTTGTATTGTGAACCATGTTTTGAGATCATTAAATTGCTAGAACCTTCAATTTCATGAGAAAACAGGATAAAAAATGGGTGTAGGTAGTTGGTGCCTTTAAAGTGGCTCATTATGTCAATTTTCTACAGAGCATAAATCTAAAAATAGTTTTGGGAAGAAGAGACATTCTTTTTTCACATAATATAAACATGAAATGTTTTATGAGCGAGACACGTTTTGTCTAACAGTGGATAGGCTCCTTTAAGGTTTGAAAATGACTAAATTTCTGTATTAGAGTATGCATGTGTTTCTAGAATACTGAGAAGTACAAAAAGGAAGTGGAATAAAATTGCTATGTTTACAGTTGACAACAAAATACAGATGAATCTTAGAGGTGAAAACACTATCCATTATGTGGGTGCTTCCCAATGCCTGAGGTTTTCATTTCTAATCTCTCTCTTAACCCGTATGACCTTGCCTATTCCAAACACGATGGCATTGTGCTGGTCTCATAACATTTCGTTGGTAAGTTCAAGCCCTCACAAGGTCACTCAATGTAGTAAAAATAGAAGCATAAGGTTGTAGAAAGCTAGGTTGATATAGAGAACAGAATATACGTGATATGATAGAGCTGTAATATTGAGAGAGCATGTTTTGACATAGTTTACCGAGTGATACTAAAGTGTGTGTGCGCTGCTCACCGTCCACATGTACTCTGCCTTGCCGTACACCACTCCCTGTGGCAGCCACTCCCACGTCTCTCCCAGCTCAGACTTGTTGAGGTGCTGCTCAACCACAAACCCCATGAACGAGTTGTCCGGTGAGTGAGCTGGGAAACAAGAAGTTACCTTAAACATCCATACAAGGTTTTTTTGAGCCACAACCCCCACGCACGGTTTACTCATTGTGAATTATGAAGACCACCTGCGGGACTGGCCTTGAGTGATCTCACTGGCAACTCAAGATTTCTCTAAATCTGAGGTCCACAGTCCATACATCAAATTGTGCAAGAACTCTAGCACTCAGACAACCAAGTAAGACCTGGTCAGAATGTATGATTTGGCTTAAATGGGGGCCACACCCTGTACCTGTCATTGGAGATGGGTCTCTTTTTGAAGTTTGTGGTGGTCTCTCTATGGAGGTAGTCTTTTTTTTATAAAGGTGGCCTTCAATTGTTTTTATACTACATGTATATCAATTCATCTGGATAATTGACTTGGCATTGTAAACATCATTTAGATGGCTCTGGGGCCTTAAGTATATGTCACTTTGGCATTGCATCTTATTTGGTATAAGCATGTATCAACTGTTAATTAACATGAATATATTTCACAAGATTCGAATCCGTGAGAGCACAACTTACGAAACATTGTGTAGAACTGACGAGGGTCGAGATTTTGCATGCCCCACTGGGTCTTAAGGCGGTGAGCTTTGGCAAACACGTCAAAATTAAAAGCAGGCTCAGTTCCAAATGAGTCAATGATTCGCAGCAAACAGCTAGAAAAAGATACTGTAAGGTGATCAAACATTCAAAATGTTATTGATGGAAATGCTATTTGGCTGAAAATTTATTCATTAATCTAAATTGATTTAGAACTAGTTACAATGAGTTATATTACATGCAGTTCAATTTGTTTACCTCTATAAAATGATAAAAAGTTTGAAATAGCATTGATATATTATGATAAAACATGTCGCTCACAAGCATATTAGTTAAAATTAGAATGAAATAAAACAGAGGCCTAAGCTCAGAACGTAGCTCAAAGTCAAGACAATATTAATTAAGCAAAGAACAGTGATCAGTCAACACTTTTAAAGCAATATGGA
The DNA here is from genome assembly GCA_019095985.1 of Streblospio benedicti. Classification (NCBI taxonomy): domain Eukaryota; kingdom Metazoa; phylum Annelida; class Polychaeta; order Spionida; family Spionidae; genus Streblospio; species Streblospio benedicti. Next base: position 18,270,322 of record CM032662.1, read on the forward strand.
AATGTTGAAATTCTTAAGACAGAGGCAAAGGAGAAAATGCTAATAAAAGAAAAGAAAAATGCTCTGAACATGTGACAGTAGGTATGTCGATTAGAATCCAGATTGGGGAGGGGAAATGGGCTTTTAGCCATAATTGCATACTGCTCTGTGGTACCTACATGTACAATCAGTACAAGCAGCTCAAGCCAGGTGAGTAAAAGCTCGTATGAGTGGAGAATCAATATATGGTTGCCTGAGAGCATTGAATGATGAATAGCTGGGCATAATAGCAAATGCACTAACAACTACAGTTGAAAATTTATGTATACAGGAATATTTATAAATAATTATAATATTAATTAACTAAATTGCTTCAGTATTTGCACATATAAACAGATATAATTTATTTAGCTTGCCAGCTATGTATGTAAGTTTTGAAAAATATAGTTTTATCAATGCTTGAAACTCTGATCAAGTACGACGCTGGTACCTGAATTTCCCATAGCCTGACCGAACTTTACGTTTAAACTGTGTTAATCCCACGATATCTGTGAAAATCATGTCAATGGGCAAGGCATCCCTATTCTGACACTGAGATTCGGCTGTGGGAAGCTTGCCTATTATTCTGTAACAGATATAAGAAAAAGGAAAGATTAAAACCACATGGACAATGGAAGAAAACAAAATAAAAAAAGTGACGTGTGAAGTGTACAAGATGACGACGCAGGAGTGATGTCTACAACTGCAAAGATATATCAGAAGTAAAATAGGGTAGTGAAAACAGAAGCTGGAAAAGTATAAAGAACAAGCATTTTTAAAGGCCTTTTCAGCCATTGTTTATCAAAAGTGGGGATCGATTGTACAGTGGTTAGCACGCAGGACTATGAAACATGAATTGGCTGCGTCGTGAGTTCTGGGCCCAACCACGGCAGACTCAGTGTCGCCAATACCAATATGTCGTACGTCTGCAACTGCATTGCCGATCTTCACACAGCGTGTCGCCACTGTCTAATGTAATACTAGACTGTGGCGACACCAAGCCTGAGGTTCGGAAGCCTCGTTAAGAAAAACTTCCTGCGCCTTTAATCAGTAGGTGCATGTTACGGTTTCCGTACCTGTACCAAGAGCTGATTAATAGGAATAGAGTGTTGACGGGCATGCACAACCTATCACCACTTTGTAAGTTGCATATAATAAAAGTTGCCAAAGGTCAAACTGTAAAAAGTTTCAAATATGTTTCTCGGGTTATTTCTATTCAGCATTTCATAAACAGCTCTGATTTTGACATTCCTCAGTAATATTATTTTATACAGGTATTTTAAACAATTTCAAATCTACATGTGAGAGACTCCAGTGAAAAACTCATATTGTGGATTGTAAACGAGAATCTTAATAGCGAACAGTGAATGCTAAACGACATAAAACACAAAATAGTCTCTAGAGCACAGAAGGACAAGTACAATACCTGTAACCTGAGCCACCCCCCCTGTGTAATTTAGGTTTCAGTTGTTTCAATCCAACTATATCTGTGTAAATCATGTCCAGAAAATGGTTGGTAGTCGAATGAGCAAGAGGGCAGCTTCCTGTCTGGCCACCACGCAATTTCAAAAAACTAAAAGGAATAATGTTTATGTTTTAGACCTAATAAGCAAAACAAACATTGCACAACCAAGCTGTCTTGTTATTTATGTCTAACAACCAAGACAGAGTGGGAAATAAATCCTAAAGTAGGCCTACATTGTATTGGGAAACATACATATTTGATCATGCAACATATCATTATGACATGACACACCTACACAAACCAATCCCCAATTTAGCAATATTTAAAATGCCTGATGTTCTGGCTCTCACAGACTGAAAAAATGCCATTTTCATGTAAGTGTTCTTTAGTATCAGGAATAAGATGAGGCCCTTATCTTATTCCTGCTAGTTTGTATCAGAATAATAAAAAATACAATGTAGATGCGGAAAAACAATAGCATATAACTCCTAAAATTTAAATTTGACATTCAGTACCATTTTTATGAAAAAAAAAATGTTTCTCTGTGAACTTGCTGTCAACAAATTAATGCTAATGCCCAATTACTAGCAAACAATGCGACCGGTGTCACCCAGGTGGTGTGGTACCTGCAGTGCAATGAAACTAAAATTATTGATTAAAACTATAAGTTTTGAAATATTCATGCAATTTCACAGCATATGCATCACAAATCAAGTGAAGTCGACATAGAAATTCATGAGATATGCTACGGGAAGGTTCACCATCATTCACAACGAATCATGGAAAATCGTTGCATCTGCTATCAATCACTCTAATCCTAAATTCATATGGACAGGCACTCAACTGGAGGGTGTCGCCTGACTGCCCAGTCTATTTCTTAACCATCCTCGCCAGAAATTTCTATCATTTGAGCTTGTTTGAACCATACCCAGTTGTGATAGATCGTTTCAGCACGACTGTGTCTCATGTCTGCTTTGGTCTTTCATTGCCTTTCTCTCCCAATATCTCTAGCTTTTTCGCATTATCAATCCATCCAGAGCTGCGCTCAACATGACTCAGCCATATCAGTCAACCTTTGCAAAGTACATCATTTATTTCTATTTTCAAAAAGCAAAAAAGCAACAACAAAAAAAGCACACAAAATGTCTGCAATACCCCGTTTCACTAGTAAGCTGTCTGATTTGACGTCATCATTGGGTGCCAAAGAAATAGCAGATTTTACATCCCCATACAGTCACACACCCCTTCACCTTTTCATATGGATGAATGCAAAATACCGGACCACTTTGTCTACAAAGTATATTCAACATTGTTGGAAGTATTCTCTGTTAGGTATTTATAATTTGCAAAGTAACAAGCAGATTGTCTGTCTGTCAAAATCGTAAGCCCTTGAGACATAATTCAATTGCACATTCAGTTGTCAGGTCTTTTGATTTCAATGGTTTCAAACTTGTTATCAGTACCAATTCAACATTGATGAGCAATTAATAGTTACACATATTTTACTTTTTCTTCAATGTTTCCTCTTATGGTTTTTTCGACTCCTTATGTGCAGCTGTATTTTTCCACATTACTTTTACCAACATTCAAAAGTCTGTCCGATTTGCATCGATGTGCCACAGTCTGCTCCATTCTACTAGCAAACTCTGTACCAAAATCGTTTCACCTCGGAGACAAAATGAAAAATGAGCTTCTGATGCGAAGTCGGTGAGCTGACCCAAGCAGATTTTTTGCAGCGATGCAATGGTGATATAAGCATCTAGCAAAATCTTTATAATGAACCAAACATGTCTTGTTTATGTATCATACAATTTCATCAGATTTCTACTGATAATATGCAATGAGTAATTTTAGAATCATCCTGTGTTTTCACTAATTGGAAACTTTCGGTCTTGACACCTGAAGACCATTATCAATGATGACGTCACACGGAGGTGTTGCGCATGTGAACTCACAGGAAGTTCTGTGACAGTTGGTAGGCACCTTCATCTCTGTTCATAGTCGCTAATGTTCTTCTGATTCTGATGGCCTTCTTAATCTGTCTCTCAAATAGATAACTCTCTCTTAGCACCACTTTACTGTTATCCCTGAACCTGAACCTACTAGAAAGACCCAAGGATAAGGATAACCCCAAGAAACTCCAGACGTTCTTCTTCTTGTTCTTCTTCTTCTTCTTAATCTTCTAGGCTCCTGGGTCGGATATGTGACAGTTGGTAGGCACCTTCATCTCTGTTCATCTTCTGCTAATGTTCTTCTGAGTTTGTGATAAACAATTCCTTAATCTGACTCTCAAATAGTTAACTCTCTCTTAGCGCCACTTTACTGTTATCCCTGAACCTGAACCTACTAGAAAGACCCAAGGATAAGGATGACCCCAAGAAACTCTGTGACGTAGTATATTCTTGTTCTTCTTCTTTTTCATAATCGCTAGGCTCCTGTCGGATATCACAGCGATGAGTGATAGCGGCAGTTAGGGCATTGCTGACAGCCTGGCTCTGAAGCTGTTCACAGAGCCTGCTGATGTGATGGTGTCTGGAAGACTGGTCCACTGTACTATAGTTCTGGGAATAAACGATTGTCTGTATTCATTATTTTACAAGCCAAAGTCACTATCTTTTGTTTGGTAGAGCCCCCAGGTGCGGGTCTATTGCTATGTATTAAGTCAACTTTATCTGGTGGTACCGCCACGTGCATGTTTAATATCTTATACATAAAGATGAGCCTACTTAACCTCCGACGGTCATCGAGAGGTTCTAGTTTTAGGTTCTCCAAGAGGGGTGTCACACTGATTCTCCTGTCATGAGTATTTGCAATCCAGCGTGCTGCCCTTCTCTGAATCCGCTCCAGACTGTCCCGGTCTCTTGTATAAAGCGGATCCCACACTGTGCAAGCGTATTCCATGGAGGAGCGAACAATCGCAATGTATGCGAGTCGCTTCAATTCTTGTGGACTGCCACGAAGGTTCCTCTTAATGAACCCCAACTTTTGGTTTGCTCTTGCACTAATCTGGGAGACGTGTGTACTCCAGCACAGTCTATGATTGAGGACAACTCCTAGATATTTCTCCTGTTCTACTGGTTTGAGAACAACACCATACAATTCATAGATATACGGGCAGAGATTTTGACCCTTGCTTATAGACATCACATAACATTTGCTGGGATTGAACATCATCCCCCAATCGGAAGCCCACTTCTCGAGGTTACTGAGGTCTTCCTGGAGCAAAACCTGGTCATCTATGGAGTTAATGACTTGATAAACAAGGCTGTCGTCCGCGAATAGCCGGCAGCGTGTTCCTGCATGTACTTGGGATGGCATGTCATTAATATAGAGTAGGAACATTAGCGGTCCCAACACAGTACCTTGTGGTACCCCTGACAGCACTGGCTCCTCGTTTGAGCGGGCTCCATCCACAACAACTGATTGGGTCCGCCCTACTAGAAAAGCTTCAATCCAATTCAATAAACATCCCTTGATGCCATAGTGTTTTAGTTAATGCAACAACCGTTTATGTGGGACAGTATCGAACGCCTTTGAATAATCGAGTATGATGACATCTAACTGTTTGCCCTGGTCTCTCTGCTTAAGCATGTCATGTGAAGTCATCATTAGTTGTGTTTCAGTTGAATGCTTAGCTCTGAAACCATGGTTTTCCGCACCGAGGATCTCATAATTATCTGCATGGTCCCTCACATGAGAGCAGACAATATGTTCCAGTAGCTTGCAGGCAACCGAGGTTAGTGAAACGGGGCGGTAATTCGATGCTTCTTATCGCCCACCCTTCTTAAACACTGGGGTGATCCATACCTTCTTCCACTGAATTGGTATATCCCATGTTTGTATGGACTGACGGTAGATTTCTGTGAGGACGGGCGCAACTTCAACTGCCAGATTATGGAGGACTTGTGTTGGTAATGTTGGTAACTCATCCGGTCCTGAGGCCTTCTTTGGATTGATGGCTTTGAGCAGCTTTTCAACTCCATGTACGGTAATGACGAGTGGTGAGATATCTGGCAGGTCCGGTCCCGGCAGTCGGACTTGGGTCGCGTCTGGGTCGTCCTTGGTGAATACAGACATGAACTGCTCACTCAATATCCACGCTTTGGTCTGAGCATCCGAGTAGATCTGACCTTGTGCTCTAAGAGCAGAGACTCCTTGATTGTCTTGCTGTGTCTACTAGCACAATGCCGTCATGATCAGATAACCCGGGTATTGTATCAATTTGTTTCACGAGTGATGGTTTATTTGTACAAAATGATATTTACTTGCCCCAGCTGTCATGACTCCAACATTGGTGAAACACGTAGGAACCTGGAGACCAGGTTGAAGGAACACCTAGATCCTCATAGCATCCAGTCTGCTATACAGATCCAACAGTTCTGACTAACATCATAACAGTATACATATTCTTCCTCATATAAATGATAAATATATTGACTTTAAATGCATGAATTCGAAAAAAAGCACCCCTTCATGGCTGCACTTTTTGCCTATAGATGGATTACCTCCTTTCATGTAACATTAGGGTTTGATGTCCATGCAAAGAGTACATCTATATTTTTTGATGGTTCGCTTTCCTCCAGTTTTGAGTATGTAGAGTGGCTGATGGAAGACTACAGCTGTGTGATTTGCCATGTCAAAATGAAAAAAAGGTATGACTGCTTCATCACTATTATGGAACGTACAAGAACTTGAGCGAACATATTGAGTGAAAATGCATGCTGCAAAATACTGTATCATGAATACAGAATTTTAAAGGGTGCATACATGGGTATACGTGCATGTGAATTTTTGGTGGCTCTTGATTTTGGCCCGTCGTTATAGTAACACATTTTTGCAACATGTATCTGTGCGTATTACTCTTCATGTTACAATTTGCCTCTGGCGCGTTTCACTGGTGAAGGATGAGAAGAAAGTTTACGAGTTTCCAGCCGACCAGCGCCGCAAGATCGACGCTATCCTGACCGCAGCAGTCAGAGGGAAGCTGCAAAGGACAAGGACGCTGACGCCATCATGGATGGTGAGTGAATGACCGCTTGTCAGGGCTGACTGCACACTTGGTTTGGCATGATTGTAGCTCTAGATGAAAAACTACATGCAAATGTGCTTTTGTTGAGATGCATTTAGCTGTTATGGTCAAGAAGATGTATTATGTTATTTTCTTGGTCAAGTGGGTCATTGGCATCGTTGACACACTATTTACCCTCCTAAATTCCTCTGAGAGAATGGAAGATAAGATGTGCATATCTGTTTTGAAAAACAATAATTTAGATTTATGTTTCTTCTTGCACAAGGACGCTCTATAGATAGTTAAATTCTTTTCTGAAGATTGAAGAACTTTGGTTTTTTGCATCGTCTGAGATATTAAATGAGTTGTAAACTTGTAGTGTAACGCAGTGATATTATAATGACGTGCCTTCTTTATTGTATAAGTTTGTGATTTAGCACAGCAAATTGCAAGTTTCATCCTCGAAGATATAAATGGACTGCCATTTTTATTAATCATGAGGACAGATTGGTAAACAAGCTTTGTAAAAATGATCTCATTTTTGTGTATTTTGTTTCCAGTTGACTCCAAGGATGATGATGATAATTATGGTACTGAAACGGAGGAGTTGGAGTCAGCTCCCGTCGCATCGATGTCGCGGGGAGATGTTGCAACTGCCGCCGCTGATACAGAGAATGTTGTGGAATATACGGAGGAGGAATGTGAGTCACAATTACACTCAGTTATATGTCAATTAATTCAATAGATATGGAACAACTGCTAGGATTTTATGTAGATTTACTGTGAGTAATGGACTTAGTTGTAACTATGAAGATAGAGGATTAGGCTTGTGATATACAGCTTTTGTATACGTGAAGGGAAAATGCTGCGTCAGAGGCTACTTTTGAGATATGGAGTGTCTATACAATCATAGAAAGTAAATTTACAAAAGTCAGAGTGTTGCAATGTGAAGAATATGCTCAGAAAGTCATGTATTGTCAGATAAGCCTGATATAGTTGCGAGTTTTGATTGATTTATCCAAGAAAAAGCCCAGTAATGTATTTATATTTGTATGACCTCATTGATTCTGTATTTTAGTTTGCCATTTCATTTACTATAAAAGGTTTTAATTGTGATCTGCTGTTCTACTTGAGCCTCCGTTGACGTCTGTGAGCAAGTGTGTGAGGCTAGAGAAGAAGGTCCATGAGAAGCGGGCTAAAGCACTGACCAGCAAGGCGTTTATACAGTGTCGTCAACAAGAAGGTACTATGAATTTATATATATGATGTACATTATGTTGTATTTATATAACAGGCTGTGCTGTTATACATTTTATATTATCAAGGTGCATAATTTTCACATAGTATAATTTCACCATTCCTTCATTCAGGTATTATTTTCATATTGACTACTAATACTATGTATTTCATATTGACACAGTACTTAATTCGTTTAGATCTGCTCAAGGAGTTTTTGAGGGCAAGACATTTGAAACAGAAACAGCACAAAATTTAACTAATAAATTATTTTTAGTATAAATGATAGAACCAACATCTTTTTTTTTAATTCACATTTTAATTAAATATTTTCAACCTTGCGGTCATCTTCAGAATATAATGTAAAATGAACCAAATTAAATTACAAAACAGTACTGTTTTCAATATACATGAATATAATACAGAACATGAATCTAAACATAACAACACAAGGATTAAGGATTAAGAGATCAGCAAGTGCTGACAACATCTAAATCTTGATGGTCAGGGCCCTGCTCTTGTATTCCTCCTTGGTGTTGATCGTGGGTTTTATTTCCTCAATGTACAGTGCCTCCAGAGTCACTAATATATTTAAAATAACAAAAAAGGACGGTTATTCATTTTTTAAAGTAACCAGAGATGACCTACCGCAGACATCTCCACCCGGTTACATTTATTCTTACCGTTTTAAGTTGTTGTCACCTAAATTACATATTGCCATTTAATATATATATATCATATATCTATTTCACTCAACTTCAAAATTATACATAATGTATTATGAAAATTTATGTGCATAATGTATGTTTATAAATTCCTTGGCATGGCAAGTTTTGTCAATTTATTATTAAATCAATTAAATTAAATAAATCAATCAAATCAATAAGGTGAAACAGTATTTTGCTACTACCATTAACGTATTATCATGTGGAATTTTTATGTTTAATTTATGTTATAATCATGTATAGTCTTAACCAGTCCCAACCGGGTTTGGGTATAAAGTGTAATTGTTTCATGCGAATATGTCATCAAAACCCTTCCTTATAAATGCATTCCATATTTATACTTATTTGATTTTGAGCTCTCTAATATATATAAAACTTAAATACTTAAAACTTAAATGCAGTCGACCTTTACACGACATTTTTGTTTGCTAATTTCAGATCTTCTATGTTTGAACAAGAGCCGCAGTCACCAACCCTGCCACGTGGTCTAGAAGTAGAAAATGATTTGGAGCTCATAGCAGCTCTGGAGAGAAGGTGCGTGCTCACTAGTATAGAGTACAGTAGAACGTCTTAGTTGCAAAACCCACAGCAACCGATGCTAGCCGTACGGCTGCCATACGTCAAATCTGCCGTACGGCGATTATAAACCCACAGTGACGTATCATATAAGTTGACGGATGGCTGCTGTACGGGAGCTGGAATTAGCACATCTGATTTCTTAAGAAAGTTGTATTATTACATTAGAATAGGTACCAATCTGTCAGTATGGGTTTTGCCCAATAGAAAAGTTACTAAAGCAATCCATACGATGCCGTACGGCACTGTAAGACGCCGTACGGCTCGTTCGTGTCGATTGCCCCCCTAGGCAATCCAGAAATCTGCCGTATGACGCCGTACGACAGAATTTCACTGTAGGTTTTATCCCATGTAAAATGCATTGGAACAATCGGCACGAAGTTGCCGTACGGCTGCCGTATGTCGCTGTGGGTTTTACCCCGTATATGTCTCCTTCAGGATAATAGCAAAGTGTCTACATATTACAAATGGTCAGCATTTAAGACAATTTTGAAATTTACAATGGACACGTTTAGATATTGAACACTCATATAATAATAACTATTATGATATGTAAATATAAGCCTATGCTTAAAGCTCAACCCCTCAAACAAACATGACATTTACTTTCATTGTAACCTTACCTCTAACATTACATAGGGTAATGCATATATATTGTCTCCAGGTACTGCTGCTATACAACAGAAATTTCTGATTCTTATTTCAGGACACTGTAACCTCAACCCCGGCAGCACTTGTTGTCTAAATCTTTCGTAAGTAGCTCTTATCCCAAGTGTATTGCTAAGTGATGACTTGCGGTATGCAGCGTTACTGTTTTATAAACCAAAATATCTGTGATAATATTATCATTGATTGAACTTAAATAGATCTCAATAAACATATTAAAATTTAGTTTACTCTATTTATTAGTCACACATATTTAAAGTTATACTTGAAGTCCATATGAAATTTAATTACTAACAGTTAACTTCTAAGATAGAGATTAATTAAAATAACAGCTACCACTGTCTTGGTGAATTAACACTTATTCAAACTTGGGGTCATACTCCTAGTTAGTAAAACTTGCCACACCTACCAGTTTATAATAGAAGTAATTGTTGTCAATAATTATAACAAAATATTACTGTGATTAATAGTTATAGATATTTGGGGGCTCGAGCTATTTTAGTTTAGTAGTTTGTTACTCCATAGTTTAGCATGTAGGCTACATTTTGGGGGCTCGTCCTGGACAACAAAATAATCATTACAATAATAGACTCAAAGTACATGAGTATGCTCCAGGTGCACAAGTTTATTATTACAATCTAGTGAAAGACAAAAATGCCAAGAAAAAGTCGTATTTTCAGTGGCATGGCCCTTATGCACTCTTAACAAAGCTATCAGATGTATTATACAAAATACAAAAATCAAGAAAACATTTACCTATAATTGTGCACCTTAATAAACTAAAACCTGCCAATATCCGTAACTCAGATGATGACAAGATGATGGAAACAAAACAAAAACGTAACCAACCACAAAAGTTTGGTGACTGGGTTCATTAAACTTCTATGTTATGGTACTTTTATTTCAGTATGGAGATGTCCAAAGAAGATTTTGTTAAAATATATTTATATATGTACAGTTCCTATGTTACTAGATTGCAATCTAAAACATGTTTTATTGTTCTATTTTAAGGATGGGTAAAACTAGAGCAGCAACATCACAACAGAGAGTCACTAAAGAGCAATATTGTAGTTAATGGAGAAAATATTTTGAAAACCTCAAAAAGCACCTAGCCAGGGCACACCAGAGTGTGAAAAAGATGTTTGTATGTACAGAATGTCGTTTTTCCACATGTCTGTCATAAGAGTATTTTTAAGAAACATATAAAAACCCATTCACCCATAGATATTGAGATTGCAGATTGTTTCTCTGTAGTAAACGAAGATTGTATTTAAAAAAAATGTGAAAATTGTTATTTTAAAACTATGGATGGTCGTTGTTTTAATAACCATGTCACTATGTGTGTGGATAAAAGAGTAGAAGAAATAACTGATAGGTTAGTTACTTCAAGTTTGTCCTCTCCACCTCGGAGGTCTCTGGATGAACGTATTGAAAACATGGGTCTATGGAGATTATCAATTATTGATTCAGAGGACTCCGACAGTGAAGAGGACAGCTTGATGCCATCTCCACTAAAATCTTCTTTTAGAAGCAAATTACTGTTCTTACCTAAAACTTCATAGTTATAAATGTCATTAAAATCTTTTTTTTTAAATAAGTTGGGGGGAGGGATATATGTTCCTTGCTAAACATATATGTTTAACAAGGAACATATATCCCTTGTTAAACATACAATGTATATGTTTATTTTTCATGAAACTAATGTTAACATTCTAAAAACAATGACATGGTAGTTACTAACATGTTTTTAGTTGTTGTCATATTCACTTAAATGCATTGTTGACTAGATGCATTTTATTTTTTAAGTTTTGAAGCAATAACTTATTGTTTGTTATTTTTAGTTGTTGTTGCTGTCGTTGACATATTCACTTAAATGCATGGTTAACTTAATATTTAGATGCATTTTGCAAATTTTTGAAGCAACAACCTGGTAGTTATTACATTTTTGTTGCTCTTGTTGTGGTGATGTTATTAATTGAATGCCTGTATGATGCAAAATCACTGGTTTACAATGTGATCTTTGGTTAGGTTTGTTAGTTAATTACTGTAGATATTTACTCTTTATTATAGGTATTTGCCATTGAATTTGCCATATTTTATGTGAAATACTAGGTATTATTAAACTTAGTAAGGCACTGTCAATACTTAGAGGTATCAGAGAATCTACTCAAACTATGTTTTATATTTGGGTGAATGTGGACTCAGTATTTTATTACGAAATTCATTGGAACTGTCAAGGATTTTAGAAATTATATGAAACAGAGAAGCGGGTTATATATAAACTTTTTAATGTTGGTGTCGAACATTTACTATAATGATAGGAAGGACTTCAAGGACAACCAGGAACGACAGTTATCTTTCAATATTATGACATACATCAAAATTTAGTGAGCCAGGACTGTTAATATGTGATTGAACATTTAAAAACCTTACACATGTACACGAAGATCCAAGGAACAATGGGTTTCTACAGCTGATTTTAAGTAACTGACAGTACATAATGCAACCGGCATGTGGTTTCTAAATCTGGGTTACATTGTGTACCACTATTTGAACTCATATTTAGAATTACAAGAAGATATTACATATTACATATTTAGTATTTGAACTCATAGTTTAGAAGATGTTACAGTTAGAAGATATTACATATTTACTATTTGAACTCATAGTTTGGAGTTACAAGGACGTACTACATATTTACCTACGCTTTTCCGTACACGTCTCCTTTAGTAATGAGGGCATATGTTCTAAATTGAAAAAAAGAATTACCGTAAATTTAGAGCAACGAGATTGATCAACAAGATTTATTCATACTGGCTTACTACAAATAAGATTTTAAATCAATACTATATTTGATAGTGTTAAATGTCACGAAGTATTCCATAAGAATATATAAACCTGCTACTAACAGTCTGACACATTTTTTGTATATATATACTGTCAGGCCATCTTAGCTTGCATATTTTATCTAGAGCCGTTATTGAATTTAATATTTGAGTGATGCTCAGGCATCATTAATACTGAAAACCACATGCTTATAGCAAGACCAAGATTACTCTGATTATTATACTTTTCCCCCCTTTTTTATTATTTATAATTTAGATGTTCGTTGATTTACGTGTATTCATTTGCCTCATTTATTATAGAGAACTAGCTTCTACTTTAATAAAACTCCATTAATAAAACTACATTATCAGTAATTCAGTAAGATACTGTTACTGCTATTGTAAATATATCTTCTTTTTTTTAATGACACGAAACACACAAATACATGAAAATAATTCAAAGACCCTCGACCCCCCCCCTCCAACCCCATTAGTTTATACAAAGCATATCTTGTTAACATGGTGATCATTTTTCTCACTGGGAACGTTAAAGTCATTTTGGGCACTCAACAGATAAAAGCCTAAGACACAAAAGGCAGTACTGCTTCTCTACTGTCTTGCTACTGCCAAAACTGAAGGCAAGCATGGGGATCAGCGCTTGTTCAGGGAGCAAACATGCTGTGAAAGTAAGTTTTTATGGCAGTAAGGAGACAGTAGAGGGAGTTTGACATTTTCTCTACTCAATTTGATAGTTACCTGGATGTAGGTAGGTAGTACGGTGGCAGTACGCAGTGGGTGCAGAGCCAACCAACGATAGACATAGCTGAAGACAGGTTTTATAACCCTAAGCTTCCATTTGACTATATCAAGTGGCGCTGGCGAGACTCGAACCAATGACCCCAAGGTTGTGAGACCAGAATGATACCATCATCCCAAGCCTTGGGGTTGTGAGTTCGAGTCTCGCCATGGCCACTTGATATAGTCAAATGGAAGCTTAGGGTTGTAAAATCTGTCTTCAGCTATATCTATCGTTGGTAGTGATATGCTTCCTAAAAAGACGTGTGTGTGCGTGTGTGTGTGAGAGAGAGAAGTTTGAAAATGTATCCTCAAGCACTGGGAAACATAAATCAGAGGTTCACTGAAGGAGACGGCACTGTAATATTTCGCAGGCTTAAAGATACCAAGTACAATTTCGTGTACAAAATGGATAATATGTACAAAATGTACAACATAAAAACACCCGAGAGTGATAATAAAAATCTCATGAAACAGAAATGGCTGAAATGAGACTCAATCAAGGCGTTGCAAACATCCATGCAAAACCTATCATTACCTAAGACACAATACCCAGCTCGTCCACAGGTCATGTCTGAACTCTGCCATGACATCGACCAGGGCCGTAGCCAGGATTGCAAAACAGAGGAGGCAAAGAAGTTTGGCGAGGGTGCAGGCAATTGCCGTAGCCGCGCAGTTGTTCTAGAGTGGATTTTTTTTCTATTAATTAGCCTCTGAGGCTCAGAAATAGAACACAGTTATTGATTAAGAAAGCAAAAATTACATATGTTAAAAATGAAAGAGTATGTTTGTGAAGTATGAATACAGATGGTTTAATTTGTATCCAGTTTGATTTACGTGACAATTATGTAACTTTTGGAGCATACAAAACAAATATATTAACTCTCAGTTTCATTCAGGATTTGAGAAAAAAAACAAAAAAAAAACACAAAAAACAGAGGAGGCAGTTGCCTCCCCTGCCTCATATGTAGCTACGGCTCTGTCGACCAAATCGACCAATTGGTCAAGACAATTGCAGAAAATAAACCCCGGAAATAAACCCATAACTGGTGCTCCCTCCAAACTCACTGTGCGAAAGCGAATACATAACAACTACCGTAACTCTCCGAGTGCTACTTACTGTCGTATTTTCTTTATTTTGTATCACACTGACTTTGCAAGCCAAGTTGACTGGGTGACATTGTTATTTGCTTATTTATACATGTTTCTATATTGTAATTGTCACATGTCATTATGAAAAAAATATTATTGAATTGAATGGAATACAAATCTCAACAACAGTTCGCACGTAGCAGAACTACGAGTGCATTGTGTTTGTCCTATATGAGCGCTTCATGGACTGAATATTAAAACGAACATTTTCTATTTCAAACAGCATTAACATCATATTGAGCTCTCTAACAATTTGATCATTAACTCCTCTTACATATAGTTATAAACCCATAATGTATATACATCATTTCCTTAAGTTACTCATCAAATTATGCTAAACGGAAGCAGAATTAAGAACTATTAGATTGAAGAGTATATATATTCATCAAACACCTAAAATATTCTGGAGGTCCGTGTCCATTGCGCATGACCATGAGAAATCATGGTAAGTGTAGTTCGTACAGCAAGATGATTGCTAATGGACAACAAAGACCTCGTCTATTTTTGTCTTACACACAGTGGCATATTTTGGGTCACAAGGTGTTTTGTTGAATTCATGTTTGTACTCTATCTCCAGATTAAATTTTAACTTGATTGTCACTCTCACTGTGGGAAAGCGACTAGTAACGACTACCGTAACTCTGCCAAAATGGCGTCGTCAACAGTGCCCACTCAGATTAGAAACGCGACTATTCTGCTTATTGAATGTTCACTTTCATGATATTAGATGACACATTATATTATACCTACTCCAAAGAGCATATAGTTGTGTAACAAAATTATGATGATATATTTTGCTCGAAAACAGTCACGTAAGTGACTACCGTAACTCAGTTTCTGTGACTACCGTAACTCTTAACAAACCAGGCCCGAGAGCTACGTTAGTCACTAAATAAATTAAAAACCCATTTTATGCAACCATGAAAGGAACCTTCAATGAATTTATTCAACACGCAGATGACACATGCATCATACTGTCTTCCTGCAAAAAAATATAAAGCCATTTGATAACCGTACCTCATATAAAAGTGCAAATGGATCTCTACATACATTATTATAAGTGACTACCGTAACTCAGACGGGAACTCCCAGTTACGGTGGTCGTTTTCGCACTGTGAAACTGGGCCCGCAACACAAATAACGCTACCCAAATTCAGTGCGGCGTCATATGAAAAATGGGTAAACTACCTCGAAGTGGGTTTCACGCACCTCAACTGGTCACAAGATGACCCACAAAGGCGTACAATCATGCCCGCACTGCTTGAGATATAATAATTGTTTCATCTTTAATTCATGTCTGAGTCTTAATAAATGATAGCCCTCTACTATACATTATAAATCTATTGATCAGTTTATCAGTCAGTAAATGAATAACACTACTTCAATTTAAGTGTGATTTTGGTTGACTGGCTCGGGGGGTGGAGGTCGGGGGGAATTTCAGACTATAATTGGATACGGGTGTGCCATTTTGGCTTCAGGAACAACACCGATAAATATAGTAGGATTTGCAAAAAAACATGCCCAAAAATATCTGTGATGTTTAATGATTAAAAAGAGCTTAAATCGTATTTTTTTTAAATGTAATTAATAATTCTAAGGTGTTTGAAAATGTATTCTTTTTAAATATAGAATTGTTTGAAAACGCAATTTTATACATTGGATTGTTTGAAAATGTAATTTTTAAATATAGAATTGTTTGAAAATGCTGTTTTTATATCTTGGACTGTTTGAAAGTGATAGATGAGTAGGCAATAGCCTTACTTCACAACATGTTTGGTTGAAATATGACCAGTACATGTAAGCCTACTAATTTCAAAATTGACGGGAAAGGGTCCCCCTCCAACGGCGACCAGAAGCCTGGGCAGAGTAAATAAAACGATATTCACACTGATGGCAGGAAGAGACGTTTTCAATAATTAAAAAGTATATAAAACGTACATTTAGGCTGAGTTTCAATGAGTTACGATTTGATCTGACGTATTGCCGCATTGATAACATTGCATTGCATAGTATATTGGCATAAATTAATTGTTTATTAGATTGTACATGCTCCCATCAACACGGTTGAAAGTGATGGGGAAGATGACGAGGAAGAATTCCTCGACACTACAGCGACAATTATTGCTGCACACATATCTCAGCAGGGAGATGGCAGAAGTGATGCATCCATGGAAGACAGCTTCCGACCTTCAGTAAGATTGTCTCATGTTAATCATTACATACAGCTTCAATAGACGTCCGTACACGCACGCAATTGCTTCAGCACTCTGCATACCATTCTCGTTTTTGATTTCCTTCGCCTAAGAACTCTTTGGCGTTGATAAATGTCAGTGTGCTGCTCAAATAGCATCCATATACAGACATAATACAGACAGCTTTTGAGATTGAGCATAAAACATTTACTTGATGTGAAGTTACTGTATTCAAATGAAGGTATTTACGTACAGCAGAACCTCTCTATTTGGACCACCTTTGGGACCAGTGTCTGGTGGTCTCTTTACAGAGGTTCATTATTGTAGCTTTATGAAGGTCTGGGGACTGGAGGTTCTACCGTAGTTATATATGATTACATAGGC
>CM032662.1:18287463-18315510 GCA_019095985.1 Streblospio benedicti
TCTGCTTAAGCATGTCATGTGAAGTCATCATTAGTTGTGTTTCAGTTGAATGCTTAGCTCTGAAACCATGGTTTTCCGCACACAGGATCTCATAATTATCTGCATGGTCCCTCACATGAGAGCAGACAATATGTTTCAGTAGCTTGCAGGCAACCGAGGTTAGTGAAAGGGGCAGTAATTCGATGCTTCTGCTCGCCCACCCTTCTTAAACACTGGGGTGATCCATGCCTTCTTCCACTGAATTGGTATATCCCCTGTTTGTATGGACTGACGGTAGATTTCTGTGAGGATGGGCGCAACTTCTACTGCCAGATTATGGAGGACTCGTGTTGGTAACTCATCCGGTCCTGAGGCCTTCTTTGGATTGATGTCTTTGAGCAGCTTTTCAACTCCACATAGGCATGTACAGTAATGACGAGTGGTGAGATATCTGGCAGGTCCGGTCCCGGCAGTCGGACTTGGGTCGCGTCTGGGTCGTCCTTAGTGAATACAGACATGAACTACTCACTCAATATCCTCGCTTTGGTCTGAGCATCCGAGTAGATCTGACCTTGTGCTCTAAGAGCAGAGACTCCTTCATTGTCTTGCTGCTTGGACTTGATGTACTCATAGAAGGGTTTCACGTCTCCACACTCCAGAACTTCAATCAGTACGCCATTCACGTAAGACCGAATGGGCTTTTCTGATTGCATCACGTGTCTCGTTTTGCAAAGTCTTAAATTGATTATAATGCATCAATTTACATGTCTTTCTGGCCTTCCTGTAAAGCCGACGTTTCTTCCGACACATCTTCTTCAACTGAGTGTTAAGCCACTGTAGATTGAAGCGGGTACTAGTGAGTTTACTTCCTTTAAATGCTGTGAAAGCTTACCCCAATTGTCTTCCACTGATCGTACTCCACATGAGTTCAGAAAGTCCTTACTGAAAGACAATGTCTCCTCCTTCATTCTTTCCCAATTTGCTTTGTTCCAGATCGGGACTCTTCGTTGCGGTTTCTTATTTATTTGTGCTTTAATCAGCATGTCTACTAGCCCAATGCCGTCATGATCAGATAACCTGGGTATTGTATCAATTTGTTTCACGAGTGATGGTTTATTTGTACAAAATGATATTTACTTGCCCCAGCTGTCATGACTCCTACATTGGTGAAACACGTAGGAACCTGGAGACCAGATTGAAGGAACACCTAGATCCTCATAGCATCCAGTCTGCTATACCGATCCACACAAACAGTTCTGGGCATAAGTTCAAGGGCGAAGTAGCTAAGGTCAACGGCAGAGAAGACCACCCTCACCGGCGCAAGATTGTGGAAGCTATCAAGATCTTCCAAAACAAGCCCAAACTCAACCTCAACCAAGGCAGGAGCATCCCCCCCGATTTTCCTCCATCTGCTGTCTGACAGAAACACCACCTGTTGGAATCGGCGCCAGTGACTAATTCACCTATTTTGTCACTTCGGTCAAAGGCCCTGTGAAGGGAGCGGCCGCAATGTCAAGTTTTGTTGAAATGTGGGTAGTAGTGTTACAAATATAATTCTGAATGGATATTCCTACTACTAACAATAGTCTACATTCCTTTAGTACATGGAAAGACTATACATATTAACATGAGTCTACATAAAGATATCTTATGAAACATTGTGTAGAACAGATTTTGCATGCATCTACATTGACACATGCGGCTGTGCGTGCATGGTAATAATTGATGATACTGAAAACTTTTTAAATGTAACATGAGCTTGTAACAACATACCATGCATACTATCTTACCCAGTCCAGTTACTTTGCTAATTATTAAATTAATTGCTTGATCAAAACATAAATAATAAAGCCTTTGTGCAACGATGTGGTCCAGTTATCTGCACTCAGTCCACAAATGTACATACGTGTACTTTGCGGCTTTAGTTTTTCTATATATCCGGAATGCTTTTCGCATTTGTTTCCAGCCAGTAAGGTCAGTATATATGATCGGGTTATCTGCATGCTTTTTGCAGCGAACAGAGTCATTTCCAAGGTCTTCTTTGTCAAAAAAGTCTCCTTTGTATCTGTAGATTTAAAATGACCAATTTGAGCCCATACATATAAATAACTATGAGGGTTTTCATTTGAACCTGTTTTTTCTGGATGCACACCCGAACAGAAGCAATGCTACAAGCCTACCTTCCAAATGGGTGGATTTAATGAACTGCCAATATACTAAATATAATTTAGGATTAATAATCCTAGATATAATATACACATATACCGGCATATGTATATACAAGAAACTGAAGAGAAATCAGGTTCACCTGTAAAATATGCATAGCAAAAATGGCATTATTAATGAAATAATTAAAATGTAAAACTGATAAGTTTTAGTGAGAAAAGATACATTGATAAATAATCAGCAAATGATACACTATATCAGCAGGCGTAAATTCACAAGCACTAAGTATTCTCAAATAAGGACAGAAAATATTAGTCTTACTATAGTATTTATATGTCTATGTTGCGGTTATAGTTTTCAAATGTTTTACAAATATAATAGTTCTTTTACTTTAATAATCTATGTTTTTCCTTCTACTATGTTGAATCCAGATGCTAAGAAATCACTACTAAATGATAAAAAAATATCAGTTAGTTGAATAGTTCAATTACAAATCTGACAGCTTGGGATAAAGATGTGAAGCTGGTCTCAGAACCATGAGGTTGTGAGTTCAGCCCCCCAGGGCCTTGGTTATCTTGCATAATAGAAGCTGAGAGCGCTCATAAATATAATTAACGTAATCAACCTTCTGTCCACACTTGACAAGCCAACCATATAAATATCAGGCTGGCCATGATGGTTGAGTGCATGGAGCGATAGCTTTGTGACCAGGAAGTCGCAAATTCGAGTCAATCGATTTTCCATCTTGTGCAGTCAGATATTTGATGACCACTCTTCTCTGATGGTTTTCACTCATCACTCTATCAAGCCTTCTTGCCCCATCTGAGACATCATGTCTAATCGTCCGACATCAGGTGCGCCTATACATACTATATATAAAACTTCAAACAGGATCATGTCAACCTCATTTTCATTGTTAATCATCTTAATAGTCCAATCACTTGCCGCATTTCATGTCTAATCGGCCGACATTAGGTGGTAAGACTAACGAAAGAGTGGGAAGAAGTCGAGCATGGACAATTGGGAGATGATAACTGGACTGCGATCAATAAATAATAGATGGATAACCCCTTCTCGTCACATTTCTACCAATTACACTTAATATTTGCTTTTCAACACAACAATGCTAAAACACAGCAATATTTAGTGGTAAATAAGCGAGTGACTCACGCTGCGAGCTGCTCCACCTCACTCGTTATAGTGAGCTCATGGCCCAGAAGGTACAGTGCCGAGATGATGTCGGACCACTGCACCAGCTCCCCTAGTGGACCACCTGCACACGGAGAAGTTATGAAAACGCTTTAGCCCCGTTTCCTGCATGTTTAACTATACCGTATCTTAGCACATTAAAGCCCACTGAGCCTGACATCGAAGATGGGCTTATCCTTCGAATATAAGCCCCATGCGCTAATAAATGAGAACGTTATAATGCATAAGATATAAAAACAGACTCGGACTTTGATCACTAAATGTTTTCGATGTCTCTAGTGTTTGAACACGGTTGGTAATGGCGTACTTCCGTAGTTCAAATATTCATTAAATCAGGTTTGTACGATGTTACTAAGCTATGAAAATAGTTGTGAAATTAATGAATACGAGAACATCACTGTTAGAAAAGATATGAAACCGATAATTACCAAATATGATAAAAGGAAGACTGCGCACACTGTCAAAAGTCAGTAAACTCATCATCGCTTTACCGTACAATCACATGAAAGAACCCATGATTATGAAACTTGGTGGTTCTAAAGGTCAAAATCTAATTTGTTTTGCTTATTCATCGCCAAAATGAGGGTGAGCTTAGTGTTTGAATATACGCCCCTGGGCGGTTAAGGCCGCGTCCTACTAGTTTTGCTGTATGGACGACGCATAAATTCTAGGGATTTCCAGGCAAAAAAATCTACACGTCGAGCATCTGCTGATAGATAACCCCTTTTGACATTAAATGATTTTTTCCCCCAGCGCATAGTCATCTCACAGCCGGTACAAACCCGGCGTAAGAAAAGCAGACAGTGAAAACAAGGTCAGCGTAACCCCAACGCACAACCGACGCACAAGAAAAAAAATCTGGGTGTGACGTGCGTTGGGTTACGCTGACCTTGCGTTCACTGTCTGCTATCCGCTGAACATACGTCTACAATACGTTGAACGCTTGCTGAATGTACGCCATCGTACGCACAAGGTGTGCCAAGCTTACGCCAACGTTTTCATCTGCCGAGCAATTGCTCCAAATACATGGCGCATGTTCGGCGCATGTTCGGCGTATGGTCGACGGTTGCCATTTACGTTTTTGATGTTTTGAGCAGCCCAAAGTATTGGGAGCGTAAAAGAACGGACCGATCGATAATCTTCCTAGAAATATTTTGTCGGCGTACTGGCAGCGAGCGTCACACGTAGAGAGGAAAATCGGCGTAGGATTGGCATAGTCGGCAGATGCTTAGCGCAGATGAAAAAATCTGGTTATTCTACGGATTTTTATCAGCTGGGCATAAGTTCCCAATGCGCCAGAACCAGTAGGACGCGGCTTTTAAGTGGGAACTTTTTTCATTTTTGAAAATGCCAAAAAGTGCTGTTTTTCGGTAAGCCCAGGGGCTGTAATGGGCAAGAATATGGTAAAAAGAGCTGCACATTACTTATGAGAATATTTTCAAATTCAAGAATACAATACACAAATGTTGCACAACAAACCATTATATATTTCCATATACACATATTGGTATATATTTTTATAAGACAAATCTATACTGAATGTTTTGAGGTGTTTTTCAATACATTTTCAACCATAAATAGTTAAAAAATGAAAAATCCAAGTACCCTTAAAGCTGCTCTCGGCGATTTTGAATCCCGACTTCTTACTCAGCAAACCAAGGTGAACCAATATCTAGTACAACGAAAGGCAGTGTTGACATAAAGCAATCAAACCAACACATAATGCATATTTATCAAGTACAGTATAAATAATTTAACAAATTAATGATATAATCCAATAATGTTCACCATTTATATTAGGGTAGGCGTGGGGGCATGGGTCACCAGCTACCTAACCATTTGACTGTCTCAGTCAAGCAAAATTATGAGATAAAACATTGCATTTAAAAGAGCAAATCATAAATGGGGAAAAAAATCATGATAAAATTGACAAAGGTGCGCAGGGTAAAAGAAAAAAAAAACTAAGTGTGGTTCCAGAGGTACCATCAATTTCCTACAGCAGACACGACATTTACCATTGCAGAGACATAGTTTCTTACGTCCACCAAATGTTTTTTTTTTGTTTTTTGCGTCGCTTCAGTAGCTGAAGCGAAAGCCTTGTGATCACTTTGTTTCTATGTATGTATGTATGTATGTATGTCTCCGGACAAGCTAGAGCTTTTACCTTTCCACAGATTGCGTTCAAACTTTACACGACTATGAGGTATGAGGCGACACCGAAGTGATTCGATTTTGGGCGCTCTGCCAATTAAATTTTGTTTTCTAGAAGCGCTTTTATGATATTTTTAATGATATTCAATGCACTTAGTATGTTTACAACGTGCGTGTACGTCATACCCGTGCAGCATAACGTATGACGTAAGTCTACTAGTAACGTTGAACGTAGTACTCAAACGGTCCCAATTAAACTACAATAAATCACAGAATTATTGCATCTAAAAATCATATTAACAAAGCTGTTTCATTTGTCCATATGCATCTTATTCAGCCAGCAAGAAAAAATCAATATTTCAACCAAGCACCAAAATTGATTATTGGATTTGAAACTGATATTGATTATCATCTTGTTATCCAGCACTATTGTATGGCAACACAAATAGCTTTATGCTGGATATATTGATTCTGATTCATTCTGATGTTTTCTCTTCAAATTCATAGATTTCTTGATTGTAAAAGTATACATTTTTTCAATATATTATCTTAATTGTCCATAAGTCAACGTTGTTCTAGCGACGCAGTGTTCTTTGAACACTTTTGATCTAGTTTTTTTGTTTTTTTTGTCTGATATAACTTAATGGTCATCATCATCATCATCATCATCATCATCATCATCATCATCATCATCATCATCATCATCATCATCATCATCATCATCATCATCATCATCATCATCATCATCATCATCATCATCATCATCATCCACATGATTATCAAGGTGCATCATAATGGCATGACATCATCCAGGCTGCTGCACTCCATGGCATCGCATCCGGATCTCCATGTGTTTTTCTCAAAACCGATCCTCATGAGAAAAACACATGGAGATCCGTGTACGAACAGCCATGCGTGCAGCTGGCCAGCTACCTGAAGGGGGTCCACTGATGTGGACGGATCTCAGCACCTGCATTTTAATCAAAAAACATGATGATGATGATGATGATGATGATGATGATGATGATGATGATGATGATGATGATGATGATGATGATGATGATGATGATGATGATGATGATGATGATGATGATGATGATGATGATGATGATGATGATGATGATGATGATGATGATGATGATGATGATGATGATGATGATGATGATGATGATGATGATGATGATGATGATGATGATGATGATGATGATGATGATGATGATGATGATGATGATGATGATGATGATGATCATTAAGTTATATCAGACAAAAAACATTTGGTTTACATTTTTGTAGGTTTACGGCCAGCTTTCTATGGTGTGGTATTTAAATCTAAATTGTAATATGTGCACTGCTGAAATGAATGAAACTTTCACAATGGACAGAGAACGTCATATTGCCTCTCTGCAAGCATAATTGTCCGGCCACTGAGCATAACCTTTAAAGCCTTGGTACTTGTTTCAAGAAACTTGGATGAAACTACTAATTGAAATGAATTGATTTTCAGTTCAGCAGCAAATCATTAGTTGGACATCTCATTTTGCATTTTCTTTATGGCACACCGATATCTATCAATACTATGTTAGCCTTGAGACACTAGACATTGGGTTCCTCACTACTATATCAGATACCGACCATGGGACAGGTTTGTTATATTCACAGGTACAACTTTCATTATGATTGAAATAAGAAATGAAGGAAGTATGGATGCAACTTTCTTTCTGTCTTATAATCAAGTACCCGACTTTGGGTCGGGTTTGGATGCTCGTCTAGTCAGGTTTAAAATTTCATAATTGTGAGGACCCTACTAGACAGTGCTCTGTAGTCAAGCATATAGTTTTCCTACTGTCATTAATCGGTGAGTAATTTATGTGGTCATGTGCTTTTTGATGGCAGTTTAGAGATCGTTCACAAGTTCACAAATGATGTAATCACATTTTCGGGCATTTCTGCTCCCCCCCACCCCCTTGTCATCATGCGTTATTATTTTCCCCCCCCCCACTCACACACGCCCGCACACTATAACAATATGACGCGTCATTTTTACTTAATCATGGTCCTTACTACGGTCCTTACTACTACCAGAAATTTCTGCTACTACACATATAAACAGTAAGCAGCATATAGTACATTGCTATGGAGCCCGCAAAAAACAATATTCACAACATGCTGGTATTGATATTTTGCATATAATACAATTCCATTGGAAAATTATTAAAAAGAGCACTTTTTACGTCTGCACCCAAGCCCCACCCCCCACAGTCAGCGATGATGTAATTTTTCTCTGGACCCGCCTGCCCGCCCCCCCCCCCCACCCCTCCACTGCCATCATTTGTCATCTCACCCCCCACCCCCCTCGACGACATCATTTGTGAACAATCACTTCTGGTATATATTAATATGATAGGTAGCAGTGACAGCAAGGTAAGCCTTGATGAGAGGTAACCATCATTCCAGGTTGAAGCAATGTCTAACCATTACCCAGGGCCTATACATAAATCTTTTTATTAATCACTTCACCAATCCAAAACATTTAAACATAAAACAGCCTTTCCTGTTACAATACAGGGTTTTTCTTTCCAAAATTGTTTATATACCCTTCAAAGCTCTTTCAGGTAATTTCCATCCTGAGTCCGCTGAGAGCAGTCCCAAGTGGAGCACCATCTTTCAACAATACAAGCCATGAACTTGAATATTATGTTTATAGAAAATGTGTACAGGCTCAATTCAAAATAGAAAAAAAAAATGTTTCACACCATGATGTCATGATTCATAAGATAATCAACTGCAGTAATAGTGTAAAAGTAAATTAATCTGTGCAGATAAAGGTAATTTCCATGGAATGAATTTGATAAATTGAAGCATCTGGTTATAGTTGGAGTTATTGATAAAAAAAAATCCCATCTTCTGTCTGATAAATTTTCTCAATGAAAACAAAATTTCATAATGTTTATTCAAATTGGGTCTGTGAACTACAACATCGATCATGCCCACATACCCGTTTCTCCATGTGTTTGCCCATGTCCTGCTGGGTTGCGAGGCTATGACCAGCCGCCACCCAGTTGGGCCACATACGCTCGATGCGCATTCGCATCCAGTCATAAGTTCGCCGCTGACCCGGGTCTTGTAATTTGGCCAGCAAACCAGACAGGTCAAAGTTCAAAGACGCCTAGGATACAGACATCACTTAATTGCATACATGTATAGTGCTTATAACGTAAAATGTTTGGACGGACGTAGATGGTACTCAAGCAATCACCAAGGTACAATATTTAGCTCACTGGAACCAAATGCTAAAAATTGTGTATTTACTTTATTTACATTTGGTTATGGTACTTACTTAAATATTTTGGTTGGGTTTCAACTATTCAAAAAAAAAAGAAGCATTTTACACATGAATCAGAAGTTTGGAGCCTCTGTGAAGCTAATTATGATGTTTATGCACCAATATTCAAACATAAATGTATTTATGCATGGCATACTTTTTAATTTGAGTCACTATATAGTGACATATTTTTTGCCATTTAGTCATAATAAAATGAAGAACTGTCTCTAATGTAAACATTTCTCTGAGTTTATTACCTTCTTATACTGCGTGTTTACGGCTGTATGGTTCACCACCTGTTTCTGCCTTCCAACCAACAGAGGGCACCAGTGCTCCACCTCACTCAGGTAGTACCTGAAACATGAAATGGGAAAGCTCTCACTTTCACAGTCAATCAATCAATCAATTCCTAAATTTATTTTAAACAGGCCCTAATTATTCCTCATTCAGAGGGTGTGGCCTGGCTGCCCAGTCTGGATATCAACCATCCCCTCCAAGCCTTTCGGTCATTTGGATCTACCAAACTCATGCCCAAACTTGCACGATCTTTCTGCAAGACTGCATCCCAAGTCTGTTTTGGTCTTCCCTTTCCTTTTCTTCCTTCAATCTCAAGCTTTCTTACTTGGCTAATCCAGCCAGAACTGCGCTCAACATGGCCTAGCCATCTCAGTCTCCCTTTACGAAGCACACTATCAATATCTGTAATACTCAGTTTCTCCAAAAGGCTCTCTGAACTGGTATCATCATTCGGCTTCACCCTACACATCCAGCGGATCATAGCTCTGTCATTTCTTCTCAGGCGGTTTATAGTACTAGAGGATGCTGCCCATGTCTCAGACCCATGAAGCATAGCACTTCGTACACAGGTGGAATAAACTCTACCTCTCGAAGATAAAGGAATGTGCCTGTTGGTGAGGACTGGCAGAAGCTCACGGAATTTGCCCCATGCAGTTTTGCATCTGACAGTTGCAGCTAAATCACAGCCTCCACCACTGGACAACATGTCACCTAAGTAACAAAACTCTGTCACAACCTCTAACATGTGTTCGCCAACTGAGATCTCCTTGATTGGCCTGCCATCGATTGGCCTGGCGGTACCTTTGCATCGTGGGCATATGTAGTCTGGATCAGGTTTGAGAACACCCTCAATTCCACTACACAGTTTGTGCACCCAGCATAGACATTTCCCACAGTAGATGGACTTTCTTGCTACCCCCGCAGGCATACAGCACATGGGTATTCTCCACTTTTGAGCAATTTGTCTAGGTGTGACCCAGAGCCCAGACATTTGGTTTTACCCATATTAACACGCAGTCCCTTCGCTTCCATCCCCATCTTGCAGGTGTGCACCTTTTCTGATAACTCTTCAACAGAGTTGGCCATAATGACGAGGTCATCAGCGTATAGTAGTTCCCAAGGGGACCCAGTGCGGAACTCATGAGACAGGGCTTCTAGGACCATGATGAAAAGCAGAGGACTAAGGACTGAACCTTGATGCACACCTACAATAACACGGAATTCTTCACTGTATCCATCTCCGACACGAACACGACTACGTACATTGGCATACATTGACTGGACAAGCTTAACAAGCCACTCTTCCACGCCTAGCTTACGCATGGTCCACCATATGACTTGTCTGGGAACCCGATCAAATGCCTTCTCAAGATCAACAAATGACATGTACAAGGACTTGTTTGCTGCCAGAAACTTCTCCTGTACCTGTCGAACAATGAAGATAGCATCTGTTGTTCCCCTTCCTGGCATGAAGCCAAACTGTATGTCATCTATCATTATTCTCTTTCTGATCAGTTGTTCAGCAATTCATTACTTGATCTATCAACTTCAGCCCTCGGTAATTGCCTCTCTCTAGTGCATCTCCTTTGTTTTTGTAGAGGCTAACTATATAGCTCTCCTCCCACTCAGATAGAATGCAACCTTCATGAATGATCTCTTCAATCAAGTCACGAACAAGCTTAACACCAACCTCCCCAGCGGGTTTCAGCATTTCTGCTACTACTCCCGATGGACCTGCTGCTTTACCCATTCCCATCTTTGAAATGGCTTTGGATGTCATGTCTAGGGTGATTTGCACACTGGGACCTTCAATGGGGGGAATTTCTCTCATTTCAAGTACATGTACTTAATTTGATACAAGAGCAACAAATGCAAAGTGGAGTTCGGACGGTAAGCCGCTTAACCGACCATGGTGAGATATTGCTCAAGAGTCGGTTACAAAATGAATAGTTGGTTAATCAAATTGTCATATGTATCACATAGTCATCATATAATATACTGTAGATCTTGCTTACAGATATGAAATAGTAATGTAATAATCATATTCGCTGACTATTTGTAGTATTTGACCATGCTTAGTGCCCAGAGAAAATTTCCCACCGGTTCACGTTTAAAATTGCATGTTGTGATTATCACTGAAACACAACGCCAAAACAAAACAAGTTTGAAACACAACGCCGAAACAAAACAAGTCAAACATGGGTATATGATACCTTCTCCCGCTGAAATATTCTAGTTTTACAGTATATATGTACAAAAATACCTTCACTAAACACTAATAATAATGTAGAATTTTTGTACTGAAATCAAGCTTAATACCATATTCCAATGTATTATGGAATATTAAGCTATCCATTTTAGATTTTAGATTACTATATGAAAGTTGTTTCAAGGCCAATTCTAAACTTTATTGTAAACAACATTAAAGAGCTAACAGGAGAATGAAAGTGTCCCTCATTCTGAGATGTTCATGTTATTGTCAAAATACAATAGAAAAATATTTATAAAAAAAATCATATACCGAAAAAAGAACAGTCTGTGCCGTCTACACCAAATTTAGCATAACATGGGTCGGATTTCCAGTGTACACGCATCCACTGAAAAATAAGGATATTCATTTTTACAATACTCTTGCACATGTATATACCTGCACATATGGTATTTGTTAATAGAATTATATTGGAAAATGTAAATCCTTAAAGCTCAGGATGATAGGTGAATAGACAAAGGACCGAGGAATCTGAAAGCTTGCAAAAAGTTTGTTCAATCTACAGCGTAAACCAAGCTGTTAAAGATAATGCTCAGTCAAAAATATAAGTGATCTGTAAATTCCAGGATCAATAAACGATGTCTCTTCCATTGGAAGTGTAAGGAAAATATACTAATATTTTTCAACTTAATTATATATTACGACTACAAAAAATACCACAATGTCTTTAAGCTAAAACACAAGGTCACGTGATATTGCATAATTGAATGATTTTCGCCAGACGTACTGTGGATTTCCAACGGCAGATGTCACAATTAACATAGCAGAGATAGGAGGCTTCTTACATGCGCCGTGCAAATTACGTTTGACGAAAATCATTTGGTTTACATTTACCGCCTTCACGGGTTTTGATGGTTACCAACTTGCTGTTTATGTTGTGGTATTTAAATTGCTCTACATGCTTTAATACGTTTTTTAAATGAAAGAAAGTTTCAGACTGCACATTACATATCATATTGCTTCCCTACAAGCATCCTTGGTCGGCCACTCAGCATAACATTTAAGGTATATAGGCTTGGTAAATGGTTATGTCTGTTTCAGGTATCATGAATATGTAATTAACTGAACAATGTTCCTCGAATATAATTTCAACTATGATTTGGTAATTAAGAGGTAAAACTCACATTGATTTTGCCTTGACAATGGGGAAAGTTGGTGACATCAGAATTACTCAAGGTACAGTTTTCTTGAGCACCTAATAGTAAATCTGGAAAATAAAATAAATGTGAACATGTGCACATATTACACAGGTATGGTACATTGTATACAAAAATTAATTCCAGGCTGGTCAGCTAAAACGTAAGAACAATGCAGCAGCAAATTTCTCTCATTTCAAACACCTCTAGCCAATTTGGTGGCAGCAATAACAGGAGCAGTAGCCAAATGTTATTTACACCTGCCAGAATGTGACTTTGGAAGTGAGCGCTGAAGCGAGTGGCATGGATGCGAAGTATAGCTAGGGGAGTCTGGAGGCATGCTTCCCCCAAACTTGCATCTAATCTCAGTGTCTTAGTCACTATATTCTTCAATTCCCAGAAGCGTGTGACGTGATGCGCAGTAGAATTTACAGACGACCTGTGTAGGCTATGATGAATACATACCTGGAAACCTCAATATTATGAAGAATGCACGCCTCAAATAGGATTCCTAATAGAGTTTTGAAAGAGGATTACGAATCTGTAATCAGATTTTAGTTAGCTCAAAAATTGACAAAGTTATGGACAAAAGCCGGCCCTTGGTCACATTTGTAGACGGCCGTGATTGGAGCAAAGTTGAGAACTTCACTATTATGAAGAATGCACGCCTCAAATAGATGTATTTACTTAATTTTCCAACGTCTATCAGCGTAACAGCCATCAATTTTATGTAGAACACACATTTTGAATGATATACCAATAAATGCTATTTTAAATGGTGTAACAATATTGAGTATTATATTGCTGGAGTGAGCCCTTAAGGATGCCACATCATTGTCGTAATTCTCGTCATCGTCGGACTCGTTCTGCAACTAGGCTATCAGTGACTTGAGTTACATGTTGAATAAAGCTTCCTAAATGTACGGTTTGTGACTTGTCCTATTCATAATACACATATCGAAACATGGTGGCAGCTACGGAAGTTATATATCTTTATTAGGATACGTTTTAGAGTGTGGATATCCTTTCTCCTGTGAGTATTCGGGCCGTGAAAACAGAACCCTCCTCGTGACTATCTACTTCCGACATCTTGGTCGGGCCAACACTTTGGATTCCCACACTCCCTGTGCCTTACCTTCTGGTCCTAGTCCCAGTAAAGCCATACCTACGTCCTCCATAATAAACTCACGTACTTACCATACTGATAACCGTCAGAGGGCATTCCTCCCTACCAGAAAAACCTGATCTGTTAAGTGAGCGATAATACAAGCCATCAAGCACATATTACGGACGCAAATCGTCAACCTGTATTAGTTCTCCCTGCAAGGTAATCCACCTATCTTAGATGAACCTTGGATGCAGCTAACATTTCTAACCCCTTACCTTGGAGTCTTCACCCCTGCTGTTGCACCTTTCTGTTGTTTCCTCCTGCTGCCATAGGCGCTCCCTGGCAACATGGCACCTCCTACGGACGAATCTACTGTCGACCTACTTGCCAAGATGCAAGCCAGGTGAGATACAATGGACAGAGAGAATGCCCAGCTGCATGACAAGTTGAAGACCTTAGAAGCAGCCAGCAAGATGACAGAAAAGGAAACTGCTCCTGCAACTCAAGCAGCCACTTATCAGATGGCCTTCACACCCCATCTGGCTGGGGTTAACCCGCCCGGCCATCTGGCACTTGCGCCTGAAGATAAGAAGGTGGACAACTGGAAGGCCTGGAAGCAAACCTGGACCAACTACCTCATGCTGTCTGGTTTACAGAGCATGGATGTGAAAATACAATTTGCCATGATGGAAAATTGCCAGGACTCAGACGCAATGAAGACTTATAATTCCCTCACTTTCACTGATGAAGAGAAGAAGAAGAAGGATGTCGACATGATCATGAGTAAACTCCAAGAGCTCATACTAGGTGAGGCCCCATAAAAATAATAAAATGTTTCATGTCCCCTCCCTCCTGTGTATAGTGCAGCCTCCTGAACATTTTTATTGCCTCCCCAGTGATAAAAAATAAAATGGCCCTCCCGCCTGGCTGCAGACAAGACGGCCCCGTCCCTGTCATTTGTTTGCTAGATCTACGCAGTTAGATATTATACTTCTTTAATTATACTATAGTATACTATATTATACTATAATAGTTTGTTATTGCAACTCAATACAATAAAAGTTGTTTTTAAGTGATGTTTTATGTTTTTGATAATAGAAAGACATTGTTCACATACAATCAAACCACATGTAGTTCATTCATGGCCCAATATTCAAAATGAAAGATTTCGCGCGGAAGAAAAATAAAAAATAAAAAGTGAATCCCTCCTCGATTTTTTATAATATAAGGACGGAAAAATCAGCAAAATAAAAAATAAAAAATAAAATTGACCTCCCTCCTATGTGTAGGAAAATAAGCAGGACGAGAAACATTTTATTAATTTTATGGAGCCTGAGCTCAATGAGACTTATGAACGATACAAGTTCAATCTTAGAAACCAACAGGATGGCGAATGTATCGAAGCTTATGTTGCGGAACTGAAGAAACTGGCACGTAATTGCAATTTCTGTGATTGCATGTATGACTCTCCTCAGAGACAGAGTCATTCTGGGTATCGTGTCTAAAGATACCCGTAAAAGGCTTCTTACAAAAAGGGGCCTTACCCTAGCCGCGGCTGTCGAGATCTGCCGAGCGAACAAATCAACAGCTCTTCTGCTGAAGAACATTGGCAGTCAGCCCACTGGTGATGTTCAGAGGGTGCAAGGAAAGAAGAACCTCCATAAGAAGACTGCTGACTCCTCTTCACAACGCTCCCAGCCAGCATCCTCTTCCAGCAAGCCAGTGCTAAAATGCAAGGTCTGTGACAGGACACACAGAATGGTGAAGTCGGAGTGCCCAGCCTATGGGCAAACCTGCAACAAGTGCAAGGGTGAGAACCACTTTGAGGCTTGTTGCGCCAGCCGACCTCGCAAGGGACTTCACCAGATGGAGGACTTCGACACAGAATCGGACTCGGATGTGGAGACCATCCAGACCGTGGGCGCCCTCAACTCCACCACCTCCTCAAACCCCAACATCTATGCTGAAGTACATGTCGAAGGCAAGCCAGTCAGGATGCAAGTTGACTGTGGGGCGTCTGTGTCAGTCATCTCGGAGAGACTCCTTGGAGATGCCAAGCTGAAGTCCACGAAGACAGTGCTCCAGATGTGGAACAAGACTACCCTAAAGCCCCTTGGAGAAACGAAGATTGATATCCTTAACCCTGTATGCAATACCAAATACCGCATAAAGTTCATTGTTGTGAAGGACTCTGAAGGAGTGGTCCCCCTCCTTGGAAGCAAGGCAAGTTAAGCTTTGGGTCTCATCACCGTCAACACCTCGAACTTCAAGAGGGTGAATGCCGTGAAGAAGAAACCTGAATCTGACATTAAAGACATCCTCTCCTCCTACCCTGATGTGTTCAAGGATGAACTAGGAACTCTGTCTGGTGTCGTTCATCTTGAAGTTGACATAGGAGTGCCCCCTATGGTGGCACCTGCCCGGCGGGTGCCAGTGTCCCTAAGAGAGCCTTTGAAGAAAGAGCTCCAACGCCTCTGTGATCTGGGAGTCATCGAGCCTGTCGACTACCCTACTGACTGGGTCAACCAATCTGTTGTTGGACAGAAGAAGTCTGGAAAACTCCAAGTCTGCATAGACCCACAGCAACTGAACAAAGCCCTGAAGAGAGCCAGATTCCAACTGCCCATCTTTGAAGATTTCGTTTCTGACCTGGCTAGAGCTAAGGTGTTTTCTACAGTGGACGTGAGAGATGGCTACTGGCACCTGACCCTCGACGATAAAAGCTCCCTCCTCACGACCTTTGCTACACCCTTAGGACGCTTCAAGTGGAGGAGGCTCCCCTTCGGCTGCAAAGTCTCTTCAGAGATCTTTCAAAGGGATCTCATCCAAGCTCTGGACGCCCTGTCTGGTGTTATCTGTGTCGCCGATGACATCCTAGTCTACGGTGTGGGGGACACCAAGGATGAGGCCTTGCGAGACCATGACCAGAAGTTTGTTGCCCTGCTTGAACGTTGTTCCAAAGTGGGCATCCACCTGAACATCTGGTGACAGACCAAGGTCTCCTGCCCGACCCGGAGAAAATAAAAGCCGTGGAGGGCATGCCTCGTCCGACCGATGCCAAAGGAGTCCAGCGCCTCAATGGATTTGTGAACTACCTAGTCAAGTTCCTTCCCAATCTGTCTGATGCCATGGCTCCCATCCGACAACTGGCAAGAAAAGATGTGCCATTCAATTGGGCACCTGCCCAGGAGAAGGCCCTGGAGAGCGTCAAGAAAATGGTCACCGCAGCACCTGTCCTCCGCTACTATGACCCTGCTGAGCCGCTGACCATCCAGTGTCCATCCAGAAAGGTCAGCCTGTGTCCTTTGCCAGTCGAGCTCTGACAAACCCGGAGACCCGGTACACTCAGATCGAGAAGGAACTTTTGGCAATTGTATTTGCTACAGAGAAATTCCACCAGTATACTTTTGGGAGGAAAGTGGAAGTACTGTCTGATCACAAACCTCTGGAGGTCATCCTGAAAAAACCTCTGCATGCTGCTCCCCGGGGACTTCAAGGTATGATGATGAGACTCCAAGGATATGACATAGGCGTTCAATACACACAAGGCAAACTCCTGCACCTAGCCGACACCTTGAGTCGCGCCTACCTACCTCTGGGGCATGCCGATCTCCGACAGCCGCCAACAAGTAATCAGAGAGGAAACTGCAAAAGACGAAGCTCTTACCCTCCTCAAAGACATCATCTCTGCTGGATGGCCGGATGAAAGAAACATGCTCCCCCTACAGATCTTGCCCTATTTTCCCCACCGAGACGAATTGATGTCCCAAGATGGGTTGATATTCAGAGGAGAAAGAGTCGTCATACCAACTAACCTGAGGCAGACCATGAAGGAGAAGGTTCACTCCTCACACCTGGGGATTGAAGGCTGCGTTCGGAGGGCCAGAGAAGCTCTGTACTGGCCTTGCATGAACTCTGACATGAAGGAGTTCATGTTAAAGTGTGAGATCTACAGGTCCTACCAAAACTCTCAACAGAAGGAGACTCTGATGCCACACGAGCCTACTGACCGTCCGTGGAAGAAGATCGGTGTCGACCTGTTTGACTTTGAGGGCCGTGACTACTTGATTACCGTGGACTATCACTCTAACTTCTGGGAGATAGACAGACTTTACACCACCACCACTCAGGCTGTGGTCAACAAGTTGAAGTGCCACTTCGCCAGGCACGGCATACCAGACCAGGTGGTATCTGATAACGGACCCCAGTTCCGTGAAGACTTTGCAGCATTTGCAGAAACCTGGGACTTTGAGCACCTGCCGTCTCTTCCAGACCACCCACAGTCCAATGGCAAGGCTGAGTCTACAGTCAAGACTGCGGAAAACCTGATGAAAAAAGCAAAAGCAGCCAAATCCGACATCTGGCTGGCCATTCTGGACCACCGCAACACGCCTGGAGATGCAAACAAGGCGAGCCCAGCCCAAGCCCTCATGAATAAGCATACCAAGACCCTACTGCCTACCACCAGCACACTCCTGAAGCCCAGGATCCCAAGTGTTGTGGATAATATAAAGAAGAATCAGGCCCGACAATCACAATATTTCAACAAGGGAGCAAAAGATCTACCAATACTCGAAGAAGGAGATGTTGTACGTCTTCAACCATTCCAACACAAGAAGACGTGGAAGAAAGGTGTCATCAACAAGCGCGTAGATGAACGCTCGTACGAGGTAGAGACGGAAGATGGAGCCACCTACAGAAGAAACAGGGTATACCTCCGATCAACCCAAGAACCCAGTCAAACCTCAGCTGAAGCACTCAGAGCTGACCCACCTGTGTCACCACAGCCAATGCCTGTGGAGGTACCACTACAGTCATCGGTGCCAGTGCCAGTGCCTGTACCCGCGGAGACTGCAACGCCGGCTCCCGCACTAAGGCCAGACACCTACAACCCGCCAACTGCACCAACGCCACCCAGGAAAAGTACAAGAGAGAGGCATTCACCGGCATGGCAAAAAGACTTTGTGTTGCCCAAATAGTTAGGTAACCTGACACTGAGTCAGGCTCACAGGTGATGTACTAGAGACCTCTCCCTGTCAGCTAGCATTGTACAAGTGACTTTTAAAAGAATTATGATGTTTTGTAGATCATTGTTTAAGTATTTAATGGATGTATTTCACTGATGGCCTGGTGGTAAGGATTATGATGATATACACTTTATGTATGTAATGTTAGGGTCTATCTAATAACTAAGTGTTACAAGATCAGCTCTTATTTTTTATATGAGTTGTCGATACTACAAGTACGGGCTTCCCTAGAAAGGGAGGATGTAACAATATGCTGGAGTGAGCCCTTAAGGATGCCACATCATTGTCGTAATTCTCGTCATCGTCGGACTCGTTCTGCAACTAGG
This sequence comes from Streblospio benedicti, assembly GCA_019095985.1. Lineage (NCBI taxonomy): Eukaryota > Metazoa > Annelida > Polychaeta > Spionida > Spionidae > Streblospio > Streblospio benedicti. The sequence continues at coordinate 18,306,454 of CM032662.1, forward strand.
CTATCAGTGACTTGAGTTACATGTTGAATAAAGCTTCCTAAATGTACGGCTTGTGACTTGTCCTATTCATAATACACATAACGAAACAAATGGGCTTATAACATACACCGGAAGTACCCATGGACTTTTGTTGTCTCAAAATCAAATAAAAAAGACAAGTGCGCATCTTTTCTGCGCAACACGGAAATGAAGAATATAGTCAGTGTCTTAGTCTGAGTAGCACCCAACCTGGAACCCTCAAAGAAAACAAACTCATGTAGTAATCACCAGCATTCATTATCACTCAGCTGTGTACGTTTTTGTTTTGATTCTGGGTGTCAACTAGATTGTCGTAGTATTTGTCAATGGTAGTTCTCAAATATATAATTGTATAATCCATTTGGAACATAATCCTAATAATGTATTGCAAATACTCGTCAGAAAATCAAAATAACTTATTCATTTATAATAAAATGCCCACGGTTTTTAAAAGCCGTGATAAGCGAACGTCAAATAATTTTGTTGTGAAATTGAAAATGAAATTATTTGACGTTCGCTTATCACGGCTTTTCCGCGGGCAATTTAATAATAATAAAAAAAACATTGGGGCTGTTAAAAAGTAGTGTTTTATCTATTTACACCAAAGAAAAGAAGGCAATTGCCAAACTGGCCGGGGCAAATTGAACCCCACTCGCCAAATGGATTAAGCATTTGATTTGGCTAGTTGGCGAGTACAAGAAAAATTTGCTGTTGCAGATAATGAAAGACCAAAATATTAGTCCATGGCAACCCCTGTATCATAGAGCATAATATATCTCATAACATACTACCTTTAGCATCTATTGGAGCCTCTGATGTTTCAGCTTGAGATTTGTTTTGCTGCTTGGTATCACCATGATAAACATTTACTGGGAGAGAAGATTCTAATGCTGAAAATGGTGAGAAAAAAAAGGCTACAATTAACTATTATTATAAATGTTAAATCAACTGCATTTGAAACGAGATTTGTTTCAATAGTCTAGAACTGGAGTTATGAAATAAGAGCTTGAAATTATAAGCCAAATACGCCGATAACATTGTATTGATGGTAAAAGTGAATAGTCTGGATAAATTCAAGAGCATTTTATCTTTAGTTTTTATCTTGACATATGTAAGATTTTATCTTGACAACTCTTATGGTTTTGCCTGCATCAGTATCATACGAAAGAGAGCTCAAATGTTGTTCATCCCTTTCAAACAGGAGCAACGTTTTAAATTTTTTATCTGGTGCTATGTGGATAAGCTATGAAGCAAAAAAAAAAAAAACACACTTAAAAGTGAATCTTCTTAGTGTGCTAAATTAAGAATAGGTAAACCACACATTATGCTGAAACCTCACATATATACATGTATTGATAACACTTACCATGGGACGATGAAGAATTAAGAACCACATCCATCTTCTTTTCTAAATTTCCAATGCGATCTAATAAATTCTCAAGAAGTACAGCTAATGTTTTTTTAAGGTCTGGAAAGTCAAAATATGAAAAACATTTGGTATACATTCAAAATATAAGCGTATTTTTTAATATGACAAATGCATTTGAAGCTAATTATTGGGAAGCTTTGTTATGCCCACCCACTAAAACCAGGGGCACATCACTTGGTTCTTAAACATTTGTACATACAATTGCCACAGAACTGGGGTGGTTATGCCCAGTGGCCAAACCAATATTTTTTCATAGAAACAATACATGTATATGTTATGTGCATCACGAGAATTGAATTGCACACAGAATGACTTTGTCAGATGTAGCTACATGGTGGGTGCACTGCTCTATTTCTCAAAAAATAAAATGTAACATCTGTCATTAAGTTGTAAACCCATGGCGAACTAAGTAATATCCCACAATATCATGTTTTGTTAATAAGACAGCTTGGACTTTTTCTTAGATTTGGTCATCACACATTTAATGTAAAAATATGGCTTTTCCTTACCATAACCAGTTTGCCTGCCAGCATAAGGACCGTCAATCACATCACGAGTTTCTTGAGCTAAGCTTTTTACATAACGTTCGCTTAGTTGTAGAATTTCATCTTGCAGCTCCTACATATAGAAATGTCAAATCAAAATAGCCTTATTCAACACCTCAACATTTGATTATTGCAATGACAGACTTGAAACTACAACGTAAGCCATGTGAGTAATAGACCTACCGTATTCGATCTTATAAGCGCACCCCCCACCCTACCCCCAATATGTGCACACCCCTGTTAAATATTACACAATTCTTGCTCTTTTTACCGGCGCCATATTGTAGACTATAACAGGCAGGTATTATTCCATATTAGGATTACCACATAACCATCTGGGTGCATTGTGTTATCACGTTCTGTGGGGTCAAAGTGAGAAAAATGCATAAACCGCGAAAAATTGTTGGGGTGCGCTTAGTTTTTGATTTTTTGCTGAAATTTGTTTTTGTAAGCGCACTGTGGGCTTATCAGAACCAATACGGTGTATATCATAAAAGTCATTTCCAGAATTTCAAATAGTAATTAATCTAAAATCAAATTTTTCATATTAAACAGGAATTTGATCAAATCACAATATACAAAACTATACAAATTTGAAGAACTCAAAGCATATAAAAAAACCAGTTAAAAATCTCACCTCACTAGACTTTTCATTTGAGTAGGTAGCCAGAGAAATGTTGATTATTGAGATGCCCCAAACAAATCCCATTAGGGTGAGGAAGAATCCAAACCTTCGCGACATTACCCATCTTCTTATTACACGCCATGAAAAACCCATAACACATAACCTAAAACAATTTACAATGTAAATGATAAAACTATAATATCGAAGTATACGAGAATTACATTCAATTGCAATTCTTAACCCTCTTGACGCCAGCCATAAATCCACCATATATACCCTGAGTGCCAGACACGCATTTTGCATGACATGTTGTTCACTGTGGGGGTCTTCAATTGTCATAGTTGAAATATGATCCTTTGAAGCTCTTACGTTTTTCATCATAACATTTTCACATTTACAGTACATATTCAGGAGACGGTCTAGTTTCTTATTTTCACCATTACAAATTAAGATATATACAGCATCACGTTCGATTTTAACAATTTCGAGTGATCGTCCATTCATTTGACCACTTCCGGGAGCGATTTAAATGTCGTAATATCAGTAGTAATTTTAATTGTAGCAACGTTTTATCGAGGATACACACAAAACACAATATAAACCACCCATATTTCATAATAATATATTTTTACTCACAATATTACGGACCAAAAACGTGTTCAAATTTTCATTTCATTTTCATTTCTTTATAGTCGTGACTTTGACAGGCATCACTCAATCACCCAACAAAACCATCATCCGTTTTGACAGAAATACGAGATCTCCGACATCCACACTTATTGGGTAGTTTGCCAAACGGTTTATTTGTGATCCGGTATCCAAGATACAATAAGATGGGGCATGGATAGTCATGTACAGTATAGCTTATGAGTCTAATCAGACTAATAAGGTTTTACTCTGAGACATAAGGAAGTAGAAAGACCATGGAGATGGCTTGAATACTATTTATTATCTGATCTCTACAATCCTGTACACAGATTTATATCTTCTCTTCTTATAGACTAATGCAGCCTACGGCATCTAACAATGATAAGGCTTGCAGTATTGGTTACCCCCCTGTCAGAGTGGACGCGAACAGTAAACTGCGCGTCATTTTTAGGTCGAAAAAATGACAAAGTCCGTAAAAATGGTGAAAAATATGAAAAATTAACACTTTCATTGTCGAATCGACAACGCGATTTGCATGGCTCCGCGGCGGAGTCTGGCGAACTCTTGCGAACTTTTTTGGCCTCCGTGAGGGCTCCGCACTACCTCCGCGCTATCTTTTTGAGTTCTTTTTGAGTGAAAGGTGGTGATTGTGATGGAGGTGCATTTTATCTGCTCCGGACCTGTTTTGAGGAGGGGTGTTGGCAGAAAGGGTCTGTGTGTCCATATGACAGGGTTGGGGGGGGGGACATGGCTGATGGTGAGGCAGGGAGGAGCATTAATATGTTCCAGATCTCATAAAATTTCAACCCAAGCAGCAGCAGAAACATGAAAAAGGGGGTGATTGAGATGCACATTTAATGGTCTCACGTGTTTACCAGGGGTAGGAGTAGCTGGAGGGAGGGATATTAGAGTGATCAAGCAGTGCCACATACATGTAGTGTGTGTATGGCTGTCACGGGAGCTGGTGTGAGGGATGTGGGGCCGGGAAAGAATGTGAAGGGAGGAGCATTTAATATGTTCCAGATCTCATCCGTTTCAAACAGAGCAGCACCAGGAAGGGGGTACATTAAATATGGACCTGTTTAGATGGGGGTGGGGTAGAGAGGGATGGGGAGAGAAGAGGGGACGGGGGCGGTGGAAGGAAGGGTATAGAGATGAGTGGGACATGTAATCTGCTCCGTACGTGTTTACCATGGGTAGTAGTAGCTGGGGAGCGATATTAGAGGGATCAATCGTTGCCATATTTAGTACATTTAGTGTGTAAATGGCTGTGAAATATGACGATGGGAGGACGGTGATGGAGGTGCATTTAATCTGTCACAGACCTGTATACTGACGAGAACTGGTTCGAGGGATGTGGGACAGGAGGAAGGATGAGGAGGGAGGAGCATTTAATGTGTTCCGGATCTCATCTGTTTCAACCCGAGCAACGCCGGGTAAACAGCTAGTTTACAATAATCCCAGCGGGCACAAGACGTTGGATCAACGTTGATCCAAAGTTGATGTCTGACGCTGGATCAACGGCAGGCAATCAACGTCCGGGTGATGTTGAAAATCTGATGTTGTGTCAACGTCATGCAATCAACTTTGGGGTGACGTTGAATTTACGTTCCCTGATGTCACAACATAATACAACCATAATCCAACGTCAGGCTGACGTCAGTGTGCCTGCTGGGATATAGTACGTGAGTTCAGAAACTCGCGAGGTATGAAGATGTCGTCCCTAAACAATAAGATGTCTGTGGAGAGACAATTTTAAATAACAGCATTTATTACAATTACTGGGGAGGAGTCGTCCAGCATAGGATGTTGTGATTCGATAGTTTATCAAGGTTCTATGCCATTATTCAAATCCTATTTGTCACTACACTTCACGAATCCCTTTCTATGGCATAATTATCCATATTATTCTCTTGATTATCTATTGTGAAAACCAAAATGGAATCAGCCTTGAAAAAAACTCACATAAAAATAGTCAATGCCACACACAGACAGCATACAGACACCCCCCCCCCACACACACAAACAGCATACAGACACACCCCCCCACACACACACACACACACACACACACAGACAGCATACAAACAAAGTTCGCTTTTATACGCGCTACCTCCGCATGCATGCGGTCGCAAATTTGATGGAAAATAAACTCCGCCACGCCGCCTTTGTGAAGCGGACTCTGCCGAAGTTCGCTACACTTCACGGAAGTTCCCAGGACTTCGCCAAATGACTTCGCTGCAGTTCGCTAGTAATTTTCCCATGTTATTTGGTCTTTCTGTCGCTCCGCCTGCGGAGTTTTTATGTCTCCGCCCGGGCGGACTCTGGATATTCGCTACAGTTCGCTTGCGCAGTATTGGGGTCCGCAAGAGTTCGCTGGCGAAGACATAATACTTAAACTGACTTTGTCGGCGGAGCCATGGTTGTCGGGCGAATGTCACGCACAATTTCAGTTCGCCAGGGTTCGCAAGACTCATAATTTGACTTCGCCAGAGTCCGCTATCCACATTTTACACTCCGCACTAGCAAAATTTTTTCTCCGCCTGACTTCGCTGCAGTTGAGGTCCGTGGGGGCGGGGGGGGTGCTCGAGGGCTATTTCTCCGCCTGCGGACTCACTTCTACTCCCCCAGGAAGGGAAAATTTTGCAAAAAGTTTGAATTTTTTTTAAATTTTCAAACTTCGCGCGCGTAGCCACGCGAAGTCCGCACTCCGCCTGTCCACTCTGACAGGGGGGTTAGACTGAACCAAGCTTATTAGTCTCATTAGACTCATAAGCTATACTGTACATGACAGGAAATCAGCCTTGCCCAGCGCACGGCGCTGTCATAGAATCGTTAAGAGCGCTCTTGATAAAGGCTGATTGGGATTCCTTAGCAGTGCAGGGCCGTAGCCACATATGATGCAGGGGAGGCAACTGCCTCCTCTGTTGTTGGCAGATTTCTTTTTTGTAAAACCCTGAATGAGCATAGGCAAATCCAGGGGGGTCCAGCGGGCGCCCCCCTCCCCCGTTTTCCAACCAAAAAAACCATCGTAACTACATCAAAAGTAGGCCAAAGTACACCAAAATCTAATCAGCTCTGGAGAGTAGTACAAGGAAGCTAAACAGGGTTCGACATAAGTGGTAGACCTGTAGCCCTGGTCTACCTGAAAACTGGCCGGTCTACCAGCTTTTGCCAGTAGGTAGACCTGTCGTCTACTTGGTTTTGGCAATTCCATTATGTATTATTAGAAAAACAAAATACTGGTGTCCAACAATCGTTTGAATCATCATCCTTATTTTAACAAACACAGAGAATTATGATATTATGTCAATGTATTGAATTATGCACTTCCCTAAGGCAACAGAAGGAAACATTATGCATTTTTTAACAACACGTGAGTGCCGGGCTATCTGATTTTGAGTCGGTCCACCTGATTTTTAAACTTGGTAGACCCGTTGTCTTCTGCCTTACCAGTCCTTATGTCAAACCCTGCTAAATATGATGTTTGGTGACCATAGGTCAAATACTTCTCCCTGTAGAGTGTTAACAAGGTTTATTATATAACACTTGTAAGTTCGTCAAAAGTAGGCCAAAGTACAAACAAAAATTTTTGAGAGGTACTTTTTTCCTCAAACAAGACATATTCAATTTGCAAATCAATACCTCAAATAGTCCGAGTTATCAGCCTGTTTATTTTGGATGCATGCACTCACGGACAGACAGAAGCAAAGCTAGAAATCCCCCTTCGGACTTCGTCCGGGGAGATTTAATTCAATCTCTGACTCAATTTCTGCTAACATTTACTTTTTACATTGTTGCATATAGAATTTCCAAAGGCCTGAATAAAGTCCTACCAAATGATTAGGAAATAGACATTGATTAAATGAATTGTGAAAAAAGACCATGTCAATACTATCTTTATTAAGCCATTTTTTTTTTTCCAATTTCACCACAATCTCCAATATCAGAGGACAGGCTGCATAGGCCAGCCTACTCTTTGTCTTTGCACACATTGGATATGGTATCAATACCACATGCCTTGTTATCTTTTAATAGATAACAATATTTCCTTTTGGGTAACTTTGTAATCAAGTGTAATAAAGAAAGGTTCATTAAACAAGATTTTTATTTCAAAGTCTATATATTTATTATTAATAATACTGAATATATTACGATAGTGGGTTATAAAATATACACACATACTTATGTAATACAAAGAGAAAACGCACCTCCTGTTTGATACAAGAAGTTTTATTGAGCGAATTTCGCAACCGTATCACCCGCGTGAGCACCACATGAGGATGCCGTCTGACAAACGAGTTTAATAAAAAGTTCTTGTATCAAACTTTACATCTATACCATATCATTCTAGAATTGTTATTAAACAAGTTTTAGTTATATTTATTATTGATCATTGATTATTATGTATTTTTAAACAATTTGATATTTTCCTACACTGTCGAACAAACTAAATACATAATGGTTGAAGATCCGTGTTGTAGGTCTCCATGTAGTTGAAAAATATAGATTCTGGATAACTATACAGTATAGTTATCCAGAATCTATATTTTTCAACTATAATACATTATTAAGGTAGTAGTTTTCAGAAATGATTAAACTCGATTTTTCTTGTCTTGTAGTATACTGAAAGATATGAGAATTAGATTGAATTACCAGTAGCTGCAGCTGGACCTAGCCCAAATTTAAGTGGATTAAATAGTAGACTGTGTATAATGTACAAGATAGTGCATGGCCTTGTTGATATCCCCATTGGCTCATACATCTGACCCATATAAAAAGAGATAGTGTTCACCCCGGGGTGTTCACCTCAAACCCTTATTATACCAAACCCAATATTTCCAGTACTCATTTTCCCCTCCTACAATACAATGTACCTTCTCTCCTAAAAAAAAGTTCCCAGATATGCCAGAGATCACCATTGGTGAAGAAGGAGTCTTTATAAACTATTCTCTAATATAAATGCAAATAAAGCAGGGAGTCCTGCTACAATACCAGCTATGTTCCTCAAGGAAACTGCCCGTGAAATTGCCCCAATGTACACCCACCTTTACCAGCATTCATATGTGTGGCACCTTGCCAGCAACATGGAAACATGCAGTTTTTACCCCATTTTCAAAAAAGGGCAGAGATCAAAGCCAGAAAACTACAGACCTGTGTCAATGACTGCTATTCCTTGCAAACTTTTAGAGCATATACTTGTCACAAATTTGGAAGTATTTGAATAAATATGATATCAGTGTGAATCAACACGGGTTTCGCACAGGAATGTCATGTGAGACTCAACTTATTGAGGCCATTGGTGAATGGACCTCTGTTATGAACAAAGGGTCAAGCCAAATTGATGTAATTGTCTTAGATTTCAGCAAAGCATTTGATATGGTGCTTCATCGTCGTTTAAAAGGAAAAGCTGCATGCCTGTGGGATAACAGGCAAAACACAGCAGTGGATCTGTAGTTTCTTGTCATCAAGGACTCATGAGGTGGTTGTAAATGGCTCAAAATCAGATGCTCAGAATGTTACCTCTGGTGTGCCCAGGGTATGAAATAGGGCCTTACCTGGCGCCCGGCGCCGGCTGATTTTGGCCCAGCGCCAGTATGTGGCTGAGTATAATATGTATTGCTGTGTATAATGTGAACTTGCATATGTATACTTGAAATATTATATTGTTTTACTAGTTCCTATGTCTCTTCCCATCCTGTGCATTTCTGCATTGTTGGACGTACCTTCATCGCGTTCATACGTTGTGTTCATATGTTGTGTCTAATAAATTATATTACAATAGTCATCAT
>CM032662.1:18315610-18392478 GCA_019095985.1 Streblospio benedicti
TGGGAGTTCTAGATATGAACATAATGAAGGGCCGTACACTTTTTGCCAGGGCCGGCTACTTATTATAGTTGCCGGCCCTGTGGGCCATGGGCAAATTTTAGTGAGTTTCACACCCTGGGTGTGCCCCAGGGCACTGTCATAGGGCCACTGCTCTTCTTGTTATATATCAATGATATAGAGAAAATTTTGCAGTCAAAAATTAGACTATTCGCAGATGACACTGCAATATATAGAGAGATTAAAACAGAAAAAGATTCCCACATACTACAAAAAGATTTATTTCAATTACAAAACTGGGCAGACACATGGCAAATGAGTTTTAATGGAAAGAAATGTAAGATCCTTCGAATAACAAGGAAAACCAAGCATAGGCTCAACTACATGTACCTAATGTCTACCCCATCCATGGAGCCAACTGGCATACACGTTTCGGATGAAACAATAGATTCAGCCCATAACATACTAGTATGTGGACGGTTAACCAGATAACCGGCTACGGTCGATTTTCTAAGCATAACCGGTCCCGACATTGACAAACCGGTTAGTGATTTTGATGATTATTTTCATGCCCAAGCTATATATATTCATATATTTCATAAAATTTGCGTGATTTAACATTTTCAGCAGTTCAAATTGCCTTGTTGGTGAGCGTAAAAGATGAAATGCATAAACCGCGATTTTTTTTTCAAACGCTAATTGATACAGGGTGTCCAATCAATATATCCAGTTGCAGTATCGTTTCGCTTTACGTGCACCTTGCATGTAGTTCCTGAAAATGACATGAAATACTTGGATGAGCGATAATCTGCAGTTAATCGGTTACGGTTCGCTTACATAGAGCCGATTAACCGGTCTCCATTTTCTCGAACCGTCCACACACTATAATATACTTACCATTAATCCTCCAAACGGAAACTTTTCAGCACTAGATGAGATAACATCTGATAGAAATTTGGGTGTGATCCTTGATAGCAGGTTATCATTCAACCAGCACGTTGATGCCATATGCAGTATACTATACGGCTTCAAACCTACTAAATCTTTGTTGTAGAAACTTATACTTTTGCAGTACTAAGATCAAGGAAACTGCGTATAAGTCAATCGTCCGACCTCATTTGGAGTATGCCTCACCTGCGTGGAGCCCTCACACGGCACGTTCCATTAATAAGTTAGAGTCTGTTCAACGTAGAGCAGCTCGTTTCGTGTTAAATGACTATAATTATGGACCAGAATCAACCTTGTCTAATAGCATTGTAACAACACTCAAGTGGTTACCTTTGCAGCATAGAAGATCGCTCTATGATCTAGCAATGCTTTTTAAGATTAAAAATAACGTTGTAAATATTTCTTTCCCATCCGCTGTACAGTTATCACACAGATCTGATGTCAGGTACAATAGAGTAAGATCACTGCACACCCAGTTCGTGTGCACACCCAGTTCGTGTGTTATTCAAATAAAATTGTTAGGCTCCAAACAATAAGTACACAATATTACTACTTTAAACATTATTGCTTTCCCGGTGCCAAAGTGAAAAAATAGAATTTCTAGTCAGATCTATTAATGTAAATAAACATGTTCAAATCCCCGATTATCGCCACGCACGAACTGGGTGTGCATGCAACAAATTGCACCAGAGATCATTTAATTTTAATGATTCATAACAACTGTGTTTACCATGCGACAATCTAAGTAAGTAGCTTTGTTTTGACACATCAAACACTATTGTGGGTTCATTAGTAGCTGTGTTACGATTATTTAAACAATAAAATGCACGAGGTGATTGTGCAGTGCTCTAAGATACTTCATTCAGATGCATATAAATATAGTTTTTTTTGTCGCACCATTCGCATATGGAATATGCTTCCCATAGACATAATGAATGCAGATTCTATTGAAATTTTTAAAGATGAAACATTTTTATGGATGACCCCATTACATTGGGGAAAAGTATGTGATACTTGGACTCTTGTGTAAATATTCAGTAATGTTTTTAGCTCACTGCACTTTTTGTTTTAGATAATGTTGTTTTAACTTTAAATTATGCACATGGTATGTCACAATGCACCAACTTTCCTGTACGGCCAATGGCCCTTTCGGAAATAACGATTGAAGATTGAGTAGATTGTAACCAACTACCCAAAGACTCACTGCTATTCTAAGACAATCACACACAAGTCGTTTGAGATTTGGCCCACCAGGCATCCTGGAAAGTGGCATACTTTTTCTTGAGCAAGTGTGACAAAATGGCACACACTGTATTTATCCCAAATATATACATGTACAGCCTACTACAAGACCCAGGCCAGGGGCTGGGCAAGGTTCTCTGCATGTCAAACAAGGAAGTTTTAAATTACAATGTTGATATGAAGTAACACATAGAGACAAATATAGTGAACTAAATGATTATAAAAGGGAAAGAGGTCTTCATATAATATAAGTCAAAAGGTATTACGTTTTTGTAGATAATATTCTTCTCTTTACTGCTTGCTGTCATCAAAATATGCTAGCTTCCGGGTTTCCCAAAACGATAATCTATTATGTTTACAAACGAAATTATATTGGAAAAATTTGAACAAGTACAATGAATAAACATGGGGACAACTAACATTCCCAAACCATGAGACCGGTCGCCTGGTATCTGTATCTGTATCAGCATGTTATGTGGACAGATGGACGGGAGTACGCAACGCCACTCAATCGCTCCTGTACAAGGCATGTAGCCTGGCACAGAATGTGTCTACAGAACTGCAGTTGGCAGTGTCTGAGTCTATACTGTTCCATTCTGGAATTGTCTGTGGAAAGAAGGAGTTTCTGAATATGTCCTTATTTGCTGGTAAATGTCTAAATTTGTGTTGATATGATGAACGTCTACGCTGGTCAGCTGGCAGGAGGATGTCATCAGCAGGGATGGCCACTTTCATGTTCACTATTTAAAACATAAGTGCTAGACGGTGATTCTTCCGGTGGGAGGATAGTGTCTCCCATTATAGCTCTCTGAACATGTTGGTAACACTGCGGTAGGTAGAATAGTCACTAATGGGGAATTATGCTACTCTATGTTTGACTTTCTTCAGTTTTGCAATGCTCTTCTTGGTGTGAGGATCCCATACTTGGTATACGTACTCTAGCACAGAACAGGCCAGTGAAAAGTATACTAGTTCTTTCAGGTTTCTCGAGCATTGAGACAGATTGTGTCTGAGAAAGCCAATGGTTTGGTTGCATCTCGCGGATACCTTGTCAATGTGGGAATCCCACTTCAGTTGGTTGTTCATTAGCCCACCAAGATATTTTGAAGCTTGTACCTGTTCAAAAATCTGATCACCAATTGTGTAAAAGCTTTTCAGCAGTGTCTTGGAATTGCTGATGTGAAAAAGCTGACATTTGGACTCGTTGAAGCGCATGCCCCAGTCTTCAGTTCAGCATTGCCAATGATTGAAATCATTCGGAAGGACCAGTTGGTCCTGGAATGATCTAATTGGGTGGTAAACAAGGCAGTCATCAGCAAAAAGTCTGGATTGAGACTGAATGGCAGAAGGAAGGTCATTGATGTGAGCAAGGAAGAGAAGTGGGCCCGAGCACTGTGCTTTGAGGAACCCGAGTCGACATGGACCAAGTCCGAGTGCGCTCCATCCACCACAACTCTTTTCTCTTGAGTCTTCAAGAAAGAGGCTATCCATCGGGTCAGATGTTCATTAATTGCCTAGTGACGTAATTTATGGAAAAGTCTATAGTGTGGTACAGTGTCAAAAGTTTTGGAGAAATCGAGATCAATTTGAGTATTACTGTCTGTGTGTGTCTTCAGATCATGAATTGTGGTGATCAGGTGGGTTACACAGGAGTGAGCTGCCCGGAAGCCATGATGTAGACATGTCAGGATGTTATTGGTTTCAAAATAGGTTAGCATGTGTTTAAGCACAACATATTCAAGGATTTTGCAACACACAGAGGTTGATGATACAGGCCCGTAATTCTCAGCTTTGTAGGTGTTCCCTTTTTAAAGATGGGTGCAACATCAGCCTTCACCCAGTCTGTTGGTAGCTTAGACCTACCAGTTCTGAAAATGAAGGTAAGGATAGGAGGAATATCTTCAGCAAGCTCTCGTAAGAATACTATGGCAGGTTATCTGGTCCTGTGCACGTGGCCTTGTTTGTTTTCAGTGATGATAGAAGTTTCTTTACTCCGTCCAAATTAACTACCAGAGCACCACAAGTGGGGTAGCGGCACCAACCAGGTTTGGCATTGGTGCATCATTTTCTTTAGTAAAGACACGTTGGAATTGTCTATTGAAAATGTCTGCCTTTTTTCTGTTATCTGTGTACAGAATACCATTTAGTGGTGCTACACCAACACTGTCTTGGCGTCTGGTTTTTACATATTGCCAGAATGGCTTGTTGCTTTTTGTTTTCTAAGCCTTCTTAAAGGGCTTTGCTCGAGTAGATCCATCTTGCCCGACTGAGAGCTTTCGGCTTGTCCTTTTGTGCTTGCTTGAACTTTGACCAGGATGATGGTGCACTTTATTTTGTACTTTGTGAACAAATAAATAATGTTAAAAAATATATAGTGTGGTGTAGTGTATTGTAGTGTAGTGTAGTGTATTGAAGTGTAGTGTAGTTTATTTAGCAATTTAAGACCAGGGACTGTTACAACTCATTACAAATAAACAAATAAAAACATGCAAGGTTACAGAACATATATGCACTTTGAAATGAGTATTACAAAGTTAGCAACACATTATAATAATAAAAATCAGTAGAAATTTCATTATTATTTACATCACAGTAAAAACTATCATAATACCTAGTTATATTTAAAATCAGCACAGATTATTATAATCTTCATTTTATCACAGTATAATCCATCATAGTTACACTAGTTATGTTTAAAATATACATGCGTGCATTATGATAATAATACCTATTATTCATGAAAAATGTGTATTAGCCTTTTTACTGCCACTTTTGTCCATATTTGATGATGTAAATGCTGCAAAATTTAATCTTTTAGCCATTTTCCTCAGTTTTTTTACCGTGTGCCACCTCAGTTTTTACCGTGTTTCACCATAAACCCTCGGTTTTATCTGTGACAGTCTACCCACGGTGATTCTTGGATGAATGCTATCTGGATGAATACTATCTGGATGGGAAGCTTTACTTGATTCAAGCCAGCAAGTTTTTTCTTCACATTTTACATTTATTATTAGATTTACTACAGGATGCTTAATCTCACTCTTTGGTGTAAAATTTGGAATTGAAACTTTATCTTCTTTAGTGAGGACACTCCACAAAAGAAAAAGTTATTTAGCATGTCAGCCTTCTCTTTGTCAGAGGTAGACTTGACAACTTGTGAAGTGAGATCTGCAATGCCAGTTCCTGACTTGAGCTTACTATTGACGTACTTGTAGAAAGTCTTGGGGTTAGTCTTGGCTTGACTTGCCACTAATCGCTCATAGACTCTCTTGGCTTTTCTGGTTTCCCATCTTACTTGATTTCTAGTCTTCCCATACTTTAAATAGTCTGCTCCTTCCCTAGTCTGAGTATATCTGATAACGATTCTGCTTTTTTTTCTTTAACTTTTGCCAAAGCCACACCATTCAGCCAAAGTAGCCGTCCTGGCTTATCAGGTTTATGATTGGAGGTAGGTATGAACTTGTTTATGCTCTCAGTGAGCCTCTCTTCGAACAGAATCCATTGCTCTGTAACACCAGAGGTAATGCTCTTTGGTAACACTGAGATTACCGAGGTGCTGTACCCAATCAAAAGATGCTAAGTCCCTTCTCATGGTTTCATAATCCCCCTTATTATACATTATTGTTTTACTACTTTTTTCTTCCCAATTTTCTATAGCAATTGAACTTCAAAATCAGTCTACTATGATGACTCTTACCAATAGGAGCCCTCAGACACCATATCATCCTCATTTGTAAACACAGGGTCCAGAATATTTAAAAGCTCATCATCACCTCTATCTATATCGGTTCCATGACATGCTGGGACCAGAAACAATCATTGGATATTTATATCCTTATATGCAAGGCGTGACAAATGTACAGCTGTGGGCACATTAGCACGAGGTCCGTGCGTTAGGAAAGCGTCGGCGCAGGGAATGATTTCATTGAGGTGGCCGCGAGATCAACGTGCATCGAACGTGCGTTGTAAGCGCATATAACTTAGGGCTGAGTCATTATTTAAGATGTGTGTGTGTGGGGGGGGGGGGGTCGGAAGTTTTTTTAGACATCTGTGTTTCTAACCTCTACCCCGGGGTTTGCAAATCAAACATATGACCCCCTCCAACGGGTTCGCAAATCAAACACATGACCCCCCCCCCCACATCGAAATATATCCCTGAAATATGAACTTCCGACACCCTCCCCACTTTAGTATATAACTTACCTAGCATATGACATCCCCATTTCCACATGCCCTGTGTATGTATTAGTATAGCTTTGTACAAATTTGCAAAAATATTTAGCTATATGAATGAAACTATGAATGAATGGAACTAGTTTTTCCCCAGTTTGTTAAATCCAATAAACAAAATGCAATACAAACTGTATATATTAAGTTGTCATGATATGAAAGGACTGGTGCTATTTAATTGAATTTAAAGAAAGCGATTTAATCTTTAATCTGTTATTTTGAAAAAAAGCAAAAGAATCTATATTGTATTTTCCAAAAATAAATGTCAGTGGTATTGAAAGACAATTACACATAATGTAATTCAATCTTGATATTTAGGGTTTCATATTCCATTTCATATGTTGCTTGCAGTGGCTCAGACAATAGCTCTAATATAAGAGCCAATGATCTATTATCAAACACTCTAAATTCAATTAATAGCACCAGTCCTTTTATATCATGAGAAGTTAAATTTGATATATTTTTAAGCAGTACAAATTCTTAGGGAAGGCACTTGTTACTTAAAGAAAAAACTTTCCATCCAATCACTAAAATCCTCTGTCATAAGCATTTTGGCAAATATTAGCAATTCAATTGCATGTGTTAAGTGTTGACATATGAAACAAGGTACAAAATTACAATGTATTTTATACAACCAAATGATTGATCACATACAAAAAAATAGACCAGGACATTCTACCAACATTTATTAAGAAATATAAACGCTTGCCACGGCCCCTGTCAGTAAATTTACAAAATTTTAACATTTGACCCCACCCCAGTAAAATTTCAAGAATCAGAACATTTGAAACCACCCCCACACATATTCTTCCATTTTAAACTTCTGACCCCCCCCCCCCCTCCAGCAACTTCCATTTTGAAACTTCTAACCCCCTCAACATTCAAATTCAAACTTCTGACCCCCACCCCACCGCACACAACATTCAAATTCAAACATCTGAACCCACCCCCACCCCCAGTTTTTTTCCGTCTACGCACCGTGCGGCCTTCCTACGTTCATGGCACACGGTTTTGGCTGAATATCGGGCTGAAAATCCGCTTGAGCCTATATACAGACCTATCGTGTGTAAAATCTCAACCAACCCAATCGGGGCTTGGGTATAAACTACTTTCGTACATTGTTGAACTCATTTAGTCTTCTGTTTTTATTTCTTCCACAAAATGCTTTTTACTGTTTTTATAGTAAGTTAAAGAATACAGACAACTGCTCCCCCTTTGCACATCAGTCCCAAACATCACCCACTGTCTAACAAGACTTGTCTGAGTGTTCAACCACACTGACATCAGGGCTGTGACCATTGTATAAAATAATGCACAATTAAGCATACGTGAGCCACCGGAGCCGCTGCATATAACAAAAGTGCCAGAAAAATTTAAAGGTTTGGTGTCAATATAATGTCTTATCGGTACCCCATGTAGGAACTATTGTTTTATTTTGTTTAATACATAAGCTAATTTCACTTGTCTGAAAAGGTCGCATATGTCATCTTATACTACAATACATACTCTGGAAAAGTCTTATTTTCATTTATATATGAATTCGCAAACAGTTTTTCTACAAAACAAGAAAAAGACGGCTGAAAAGATATATGTTGTGGCCAACCTCATCCCCTATCAGAAGAGGTGACAATTTATTATCCCCCCCCCCCCCCCCCCCCCCCACCCCACCCCCAAAAAGACAAAAACTAAACAAAACACACACACACACACACACACACACACACACACACACACACACACACACACACACACACACACACACACACACACACACACACACACACACACACACACACACACACACACACACACACACACACACACACACACACACACACACACACACACACACACACACACACACACACACACACACACACACACACACACACACACACACACGAAAAACTACAACACCACCATGAGAAATATTGTTAGAAATACATGTGGGTGAGGGATTATCCTGCAACTTACACCAGTCACGTCTACGAAGAGACACCGTTAACAACGACTACATCACACAATCACAGAATCAGATTGAGCCCAAGATGCATTCGGCTACAGTTGTCGAGAATGTTGACCCCGCTGCAAGCACAACTGTCCAACTGTCGTCTGTGCTCACTGAATCCGCCTATAAACCCGCGACTCAATATTATCGATGGCGCGAGTTTCTCCCTGCAACAAGAGCCGTTGCTCTGCTCACCATTTCTAGCTGCGGCCCGGCAGCAGACGAACCGAGTATTCGCCATACTGCAGCTGTCTGTTACTTTGTGTTCGAGGAATGCGGCTCAGTCAAATACTAGAAGCTTACGCGTGTGTTGGGAATATTGAAGGTGCATTGTATTGTATTTCTAGAGACATTACACACGATAAGGAAATTTTTGAGTTGCTTTATTTGCTCGCGTTTGTGGATAACTTGGATGTTTTAAACACGTGATACCTTCAATAATCTAGAAACTTGTCAACGCAGACATTAGAAGATATCAGACTTGCATACTCCCTGATGGATGGAGTGTCGAGTATTATAATTGTGCACCGTGTGGATAAAACAATAGTAGGTGTAAATTTGACAGCCTGGTTATTGGCTTTCTGTGCATAAAACCGTTGGTGTTGTTTTCACGTGTATCGGTGGTGAAAGCATATGCTTTTATGTTCATCATTTCGTGATCATTCGGCAATAAACTTTTGAGGGGTTGGGGGGGGGTCACTAACTATCGCCCACCGATGAAAGATCATTGGTTCGTCGTTGGTTCACAGGAATATATTTTACTCGGCCTCTTGCTGGTAGCAGACCTTTTTTTGCAATGTTTTCAATGACGTATTAATTGAAGAATGCATTTGAATAGCAAGCGCTCGATTTAAAAGAGGCACGTTTGTAATACAATTAAAGGGAATATGTAACGGTCGCACGTGGTCCCGATGTATAATGCCTGTTTGTTTAGGTCATTATAGAATTGTGGAACCGCATAAAAGTATTATTCATTATTGGGGTGGTCTCTTTGTAGAGGAAGTCTTGATTGGTGGCTATTCTGTATCTCCCGCGTACATATTATGAATATAACCACCATACACGAATATTGTCGACACACATCGCAATGTGTAAACTTTAGAATAAAAAAAAATGCATTAACTACAAAATGTATTTAACGAAACTATTTTGATTTAGAATGACAGCAACCTCGATAAATGAAAACAATACAAAAGCAGATGCAAACACTGAAACGTGCTAACGGCAGCAAACGCTTGTTTAGTAAACCCAACAGTGAATATTATACTGCAGTTCCCTTCACACAAAAAGTACAAATTAGAATAAGGTTGTCTACTTATATATTCATCATACATGTATAATAACACAAATACTACATAGCATATAAGTATATACGCTCTAGTTTATACATCAATTAATTGTAGCCGTCCGACTGACTGGTTCATTGCCCTTCTACATCCCACAATCGTTTGGTATAGGGTGCTCAGATTTTTGTTTTTTGTTTTTGCTTGGAAATGGTGACTACTTGCAGGGTATTCCACATGGACCCCGAGCAATCTGTGCGAGGCTCTATTCATGACTATTTCCCGTCTATGTCCGACTGTTTAATACCATAGCTGTTAACAAGGGTAGTCGCAGCGTTTGGGTTAGGTTGCTCAATACCCCCCCCCCCCTTTAACTTGAAATAGTGACCACTCAGAGTCATTTTTATAGAAACCAACATGGCACATTTATTCCCGTTATTATTCCCGTTACTATTAATAGTTCAGTAGGTAGGTACTAGTGGTCCCCGCCTTATTCCCGCTCTACAGGTCACACTATATTTGATGTAGATTCTTCAATGCTCAGTGATGGAGTGTTGACTAGTGTACGCTGGACATAATGAGCATTAGGCACCTATTATATGGAGGCGGATCTATGAATCTGTGAAGGATAGTAGGGGTGTCCGACAGAGATTGAAATGTGTGTGCTATAGGGTGTAGAGGGTGGGTAGTATGTAAGAATTTATACTAGGCTAACCCCCTCCCCCAGGTCATATGTTTCTCATGGACCATATGTATAACACGGACAATATTTGGGTCACCTGCTGTTTGTATACAAGCCACACGGTACCAATGTTACAACTATGGTGATCAATCAGGGTTTTTAATTACATGTAAATTGAAAATAGAGAGCAGTCGGTGATTTTATCATTTGGACTTGCTTCATATTGTGTCCACTATGACTATTATTTGGTTCTCCCTGAACTTGGGTGGTGACGTTTTTCTTATTAAGTAGCCGTGGTGTAAATTGTTAATTGCCCTAGTGTTTTCTGGGCGATGGCCCCCTTTGATGATGACTCTTGTGAGACGTTTACTAGTATGTAGGATCATATAGGTGCCGCAATGATTCGCTCACATTTATACACTAAGGGCCCATAACATTGGTTGTGAGCTGGTAGGGAACTGGGTCCTTTTGAATATGAGAAATTGAACACAATTCGGCTAACAGCCAAAGTAGTCCAAATATTGGTTCTGAATGATCCAAATATCTTATACGTGTAGGTCTATGTTTAATGTGTAGAATAGGCAACATAGGCAGATACAGGGGGCGCAGGGGGCGCCCCGCCCTTTTCCCACCAAAATACTTCATTTTCATAGGTTTTTTCATGAAATCCCGAAAGTGCGCCCCCTCTTATCCTTAAGGGCGCCCCCCCCCCCTTTCCAAAAACCTGGATCTGCCTATTGGCAACAAACCGTGAAACAAACAATAGCCCCAATGGACCTTGATAATGAAACATTGTAAATCCACATGAAATACTCCCCGAGAAGTCACTGTGTGTGATTGTAAACCAAATTTTGACACCCTAACCGTGTGAAACAGAGAGGCAACAAGGTGGCAACCACCTTAAGAGCTCTTTGTTACAAACCAAATTTGAGCAATCTAGACGGCTGTATCCGCAAAGGAGTGGCCTATTGAAGGGTATCACGAACGAAATCAATTTACATATGAATTATGCGCTGATAAGTCACTATTTCTGCAACCAGCAAAACCAGTGGTCATTCACTATAGTTCTATTATATTATATTGCCACAGGACTGTAGTGTATTTCTGACGTTCTAGCAAAATTGTGTGATCGGTATCTCGAGACCATTAATCCCGTATATGGGTAAAAATGTTAGGCCAGGATGATTAACAGATCGACGGAAGCACTGTGTCAGCAGTGTTTCATGATTTTATTTTCAAAACTAGCAAGAAGGTCATGTTGAACTTGCAAATCATATTGGAAATGTCAGTTTCCAACGGGCTTCTAACATACTGTGAGACTTAACCACCAAATGAAAATGACTGGTGTCTAAACAGACTTGATTTAACACACTTTTACTTATGCATTAGCAAACTTCACTTACTCTCTTTAGTGCACTTTGGTCTATTTTTGGAAAAAATATGCCAGCGTTTAGCAAATTCTGGTGTGTGGTCAAAATTTAGAGAAAACCTGATGTAATGGATGCGAATAGATTTTGTGGATTTCAATAATTATGATTTTATATGCATCTATTTTGATTAATGACTAAATATTTACAAATGTATCTGTTCAATTAACCATTCTATCATTCCGTGCAAAAATCACCGCCAATAACCCACGCTGATTGGTCAATCAGCGTGCTCAATTAAGCGATTGACTGAACACGCGAGAGATTGACTGCACGCTACGACACCACCAAAAAAAGTCTAATCACCAACCTATAGTTGTTGTATTTATTATTTCTTGGTGTCAAAAATCAATCGCATATTGGTCTTTTATCATTCACAAATGTTTTTACAGTGGATAATTTCTAAACTACGCTAAATTCAAAGGTTTTACCCGAATACCAGTCTTATTCTATCATGACTAAAATCCACACTAAATGAGTGTCTGATTGGTTTTAATTGGTTGAAATAAATCATATCATAACGGTCTCATTGCCATTTTGACCATGCGACGTCACGACACTAGATTAGTACCATCACATTGTCTATACAGCTGCTGACGTCGCACGGTCAAATGACAATTAGACCGTTATGATATGATTTATTTCAAAATAAAAACGAATCATATACTCATTTAGTGTGGATTTTAGTCATGATAGAATGGTGATTGACCACTCAATTGTCGTACTCAATTATATTTGCGTACTCAATTATACGATTGACTGCACGCTCCAGTGATTGACTGCACACTACGACACCATCAAAAAAAGGTCTAATCACTAACCTATAGTTGTTGTATTTATTATTTCTTGGTGTCAAAAATCAATCGCATATTGGTCTTTTATCATTCACAAATGTTTTAACAGTGGATAATTTCTAAACTACGCTAAATTCAAAGGTTTTAACCGAATACCAGTCTCATTCTATCATGACTAAAATCCACACTAAATGAGTGTCTGATTTGTTTTTATTTTGAAATAAATCATATCATAACGGTCTCATTGCCATTTTGACCATGCGACGTCACGGACCACAGTCAACACTAGACTAGTACCGTCACATTTTCTATACAGCTGCTGACGTCGCACGGTCAAATGACAATGAGACCGTTATGATATGATTTATTTCAAAATAAAAACAAATCATACACTCATTTAGTGTGGATTTTAGTCATGATAGAATGGTATTAGACCACTCGATTGTCGTGTCAATCTTGAAATTGAGCATGCTGACGTCTGATTTAACCGGGTAAATCAGACGTCAGCTTGCTCAATTTCAAGATTGACACGCCAATCCCGTGGTCAATTCCTACAGTATTCATCAGAGACTAATGGTGTCACACAGTTTATCACTTGTTTAAGATTGGGTAGAAAAGGTCGTATCAAAGTCAAAAATTCATATCAGAACATCAGAAAGATGATAAGGAGCATGCCAACTTGGGAGTACGCACAATAGCCAACCATTTATCGACAGCCGGTGACATCCCCAAGTTAGTAGTCACAGATCACATACATGTAGTCAATCTCAGTAATGACCGTTACTGGCACATTATGAAGGATATCAGCCGATCGAGAGTCCAGTGTTAGGGATAGACAAATGGAAGGCACGATTGCAAAGTGGACATATAGCAATGGTACAAGGGTACCTAACTTTGTCACACATTACATTTGACAGCATCTTGAAGTTGAGGGCAGTCGAAATGGACGAGCACACACCCTCGAGCCCCCTCTACATGCTCGAGACCCTTTTATATACTGAGGGACCGTTCACAATTGATGACAATCCTGAAATGTGTGTGTGTGTGTGTGGGGGGTCAGGAAAACTTGACGAAAGTTGATAGAGGGAGTGGGAGTCAGCCCCAAAATTGCAAATTGACACCAACCTTGTACATTGTTCTAACTTAAATTTGTATCTTAACTTCTGTAATAAAGTTGCAGTTGCAACCGGGGGGGTGTTATGAAGTTGACGAAAGTTGACATGGGGGTGGGGGGGGGCAGAGAGTATTTAGGCTCCTGTGAAAACTCTAGGAATTAACTTATCTAAAAATGCTCAGTCTCTTACTCTGAATTAAAATTGAAATATACACAAATCAAAACATTAGATCATATAATTAGCAAACAGTGTTTTATTATGATTTTGTGATGCACTGTGGCCTATTTAGAGGACGTTATAATTATTATAGGCAAAATTCTGCTAATGCGAACTTTTGAGGAGAGTTGAGTAAAAACTATTGAACTTATTGGATATATGAATACCTGAGAGAAGAGATTTTGGTATACTATTTGTATCCTATTTTTGTATGACAATATGATTCCCTGTCAAGAAACCACACCAAACCACATAATTTTTAGCATTTTAGATGCTTCACGAAACATATCAATGAAAGGTATGCAAAACAGATCTCTCATGCTCTACCAAGACGCGTGACTGGGAATTTCACCCATCACGTGACTCAGCGCAAAAGCAGAATGCAAAACAACGTTTGTCCTCTCCATAAAAAGATCCCGAATATGAAAATCTGAGCAGAATGTTCTTAGTTTTACAAGGTTACATTCTTGTAGGACATGTCCAATTATTTGTGGGAGCTTTCTGCTGCATTTCCAGAAACTCCTCATTTGGACACGCTTTCTATTTTAGCCACCTTGAATTTTGCTCTCTTCAGTGACACCCATTCCATTATGGAAAGGTTTACTCCAGGAGGTAGCTATTCAATTGGTGATGGTAGAGCTTCAATGTTGTCTTTGTCCAACCTGTTTCACCATGCCAGTTTGAGAATTGTCGATTAGAACTTTTGTACAGCTAGCCTTGATGAAACTCTAAGGGACCATTCAGTATTTATGACAGGGTGGGGTAGGAGGATTTTCCAAAAATGCTGTGAAAAAATTAAAGCCCCCCCCCCCCCGTCAAATCTCTGTGAAAAAAGTAACCCCATCAATTTCCTATGATATAAATTGATGACCCCCCCCCCCACCCCAACAGTTAACACAATCATTGTCAGAGTTAACCCAAATCCGATTTGATGTCTATCCAATCCATAATATAAAAAAAAAATGAAATTTTAGTATAGAATCACAAATATAGGGGTAAATATTCGGTGACCTCCTCCCTCAAAAGTGTGTGAAAAAATGATAGCCCCCCTCCAAACATTGTGACAAAAGTTCATGGCCTCCTACCCCACCCTGTGATAAATTCTGAATGGTCCTAATGCGATTTCGACCTTGCTAGAACCTCTTGGTATTTCAATACAGAGGATGCCAAGCATCATTAATCTGTTTTTCTTTAACTAGAACTTCTCGACATATGCTAGATTGGCAGATACCAGACAACTTATACAGTGCAGTTAATGGGGTGGCTTTTAAGTTTACTGCGATAATGCGGTAGGCTTTGTTGATCTCTGTATCAACCATGGATGCATGGACTAATAATTGCTGTACTATAATACAGTATTCAGCAGTAGAATAGGACAATGCTAAATCATGCAGACTGTTTGAGGATTCTTTGATCTGCACTCCAAGTGGAGCTGGGACGGTTCTTCACGAAGTTGTAACATGTGGAAACCTTCTTATACATATGAATAATTGTATATATTTTGTGAGAGTAGAATTGACTTCTTATACATATTATCAAGAATAAATTCCTGATATTATATAATATTTAATCTATGCACCTAGATTATGTACCATGAAACCAGACGTTTCATATGGCATACACCATATTTCTTCAGTGTTGTGACGTATGATGTAATATACTATAATAATGTAACCCCAAGATGGGCAGGGTTATTAGGGTGTTGCTCCACCAGGGCTGGGTCCCAGGCTGTAGAGAGTTCCACTCTAAGTCCCCCTTTTCTGTTAAGAAAGGTAGATGAAGACTCTCATAGATTGCCTTTCTTACGCCCCGCTTGAACCACCTTGGCTCTCTGTTCAGGATGTCTGTTGTTTCCATGCTGAAAGAATGTCCTTGATGTTGCTGAATATGATCGTAGATCACAGAAAGTACCCACTAGTGCTGGCTCTCTGGTGTTGTTTAAACCTTTCT
This sequence comes from Streblospio benedicti, assembly GCA_019095985.1. Taxonomy (NCBI): domain Eukaryota; kingdom Metazoa; phylum Annelida; class Polychaeta; order Spionida; family Spionidae; genus Streblospio; species Streblospio benedicti. The sequence continues at coordinate 18,331,503 of CM032662.1, forward strand.
TTAAATGGTTGGCTATTTCCTCCAATATAGGTATTATTACATTGGGGGTCCTCACAATTCAGTCTATATACAATGTTGGATCTTATTTCTTTCTTGATTTGGGCCTTAGGGTGTACTAGTTTCTGCCTCAGGGTATTGTAGGGTTTGATACTGGTAGAGATGTTATCACACTGGAAAAGTCTTCTTAGTTGTTTTTTTCGAAAATACTGCTGATGTAAGGTATGGTGACACTTATAGTCTTCTTTCTATCTATTGAACTGGTGTTCTTGTTCTTCTTTCTTGACTCCACTGTTCGTTTAAGGGCCTTGTTGAAACATCACTTTTGATAACCGCACTTGGTTGGAGCGTCATGGAGATGTTGGTGTGCAGGGGAGATATTTTCTTCTGAAGTAACGATGGTGTTGGCTCTATGGTACAAAGTTCGTGTGACCCCTAGTTTCTGTTCAAGTGGATGGTACGTGGGATTCAAATGCCAGGTATTGATAAGTGTGGGTCGGTTTTCTTTATACCTCCAACTCAATGCGGCCATCTTCCATCATCACTAGTTTAAAGTCCAAAAATGGCAGGATAACATTCATGCTGTCTTCTTGGGTGAACTGAATATTAGTATCTACCTGATTGATGTGGGTATAAAAACCTATCAAACACTGGTTTCTTTAACTTGCAGCAGGTGTCATCCACATATCTGTACCAAATATCAGGTTTAACATCCGGGAATGAATATATCTTATACATAGTGTCACCATGTGTTCTTTGAAACTGTGTCTTGACTGAGTTTGCATTCAGCAACCATGACTTGTAGTTCTAGTACCCATTCATGGATGTTTGCACATCCATTAGGCGAGTGTTGATGGTCTTGAAGCTTCTTGACTGGATTTCTTAGAAAAGATCGTCAACTTATATGAACCGTCGGATGGTGTGGATAGAAGCAGCCATTGTAGTATTTGTAAAACAACTTATCGGGCAATGGTAGAACGACTGCTGATTTCACAGCGGACTGTTGATGTGCACTGTGTGCCAGGGCGCCACTATTTGAATGTTGCCGGCTACGTCAAAACAACTAATCGGCCAATGGAAAGTTCGAACCATACGGAAGTGAAAAACGAAATTGCAAACGAAAATTTTTACCTCGTGATTATATTTTTAAGCCATACACAGGGACAGGGTATGTACATTATTTTATATTTTCTTAGATAATAATTAACTTGAGCATGAAGCATTTAATGTGCTTCATAATCTCATATCATATATCGAAACGATGCTATTACATTTTACAGCTTGGCATGTTTACATATTTCATAAACGTTTGCCAAAATGGCGGCCAGTTCGTACTACGGCTATATATAACGACTCGATATGTTAATGGAAGTTATATTACGTATTGACAGTTTGTTACAATAGTATTGCTTAGACATATTCTTAATGTAGTAATTGAATTTATGATTTCCCACAGCGATCTGATCATTGGCTTGCATGATGAGATGATTATCTTACAGAGAATCAAAGCGAGCAATGCAGATTCTTTTAGAAGCCATGTAACACAAGCGGAATTTCTTGTCACAAGACCAAAACAACTTATGCTCTTCACTGGAATCGTGCGTCAAACATATAAAATCGAACGTGGATACCTAAATAACTACAGCACGTTATGAATTCGATATTTAGTTTATCTGCAGTATTATTTACAAGGAAAACTGCCGTAGTAAAAATAAACATGGAAATAACAAAAGTATCATAATGGTCGAAAATTCATGTTGCATACCTATATATAGGTTGACAAACATAGATTCTGAATAACTATACATTATTACTTTGGTAGGCTTCAGAAATGAGTAAACTCTATTTTCCTTGTATACCGAAATATATGTGAACGACCAATAGCATAATGATGACATATAATAAGATAGGAACAAAAATATATTATTACTTGCCAGTTGAAGGGAAAATGTTTCCCTGAAAGGTACCTAATTGAAAATTTCAGGCTTTTCCGTCATGACATTACCATGACGGATCAGCCTGGCAATCCATGATGGACCAGCCCGGCAAACCATGATGGTACAGCTCGCAGGCCGATTCGCTATAACGAAACGTTCTTGTGACGGAAAAGCCGACTTCCATTCAAAATGGCGGCGCCCATGTCTTCCAAATCTGTTTCAAAAATATGAAATCAATTTGGACAATTTAATAGTGATACAAAATGTTTTGGGAAATGTTATGTAGAATACGATGAAAGTTAATATTGGTAGTCATTTTGATGGCATCATTTGCCCAGATAAGTGAGAAAAACGATCGTAAATAATGAAATTTCACAGACTGATTTTGGTAGCGACGCACACACATCCCGTGAGGTTTTTTTAGTGCACACTGAGCCCGTGAATAATTCTATTTTATTGATAAGAAAACAGTTGAATATGAAATATTCAAACCAAACATCAATGGTGACAATTGGTGTTGAAAAATACGTTTTGAGAAGGAGATTGTTTACTAGATATTGTTTATTTTTGTTTTAAAAAATGGGATTCACGGGATGCGTGTGTTCACAGGTTTACTGTGTACCCTTCTACATACAGATGAAATCCAGCGTAAGACACCACACAACCTTCAGTCAGACCATACTTAGTGGAACCTGTCCGTGTGGACACTTCACTTCTCCCTTTCATGATATATCTTATGTAAACAAAGTGAGCCTGCTCTCTTTTAAGGATATCTATATTATTCTTTACTTCTTCTGGTGTCCACATAAGACAGTCCCGTCCCACCTACACATAACATTTCTGCATGTCTTATTTTTGAAAAAAATATTGATAGATCTTCATGATTAGATCTTTTGTTACATTAGTTTGAGGACAGGTGCTTAACCATGACAAAAAACTAATAATTTTGGGGGGTTGGAGCTTGTTCCAAGCATGTCTGATATGATTATCCACATGCATTGTATTGTATGACTTATACCAGCAAAGAACTTCCGAATTGCATACATTTTTAGGCTCCATATGTATTAGACTACATAAAGTATTAAGCGAGTAATTGTGGGACTAAAATGTTAATGACTATAAACCAACATTTATTTGTAATTTTTCTCAGTACTCAAAGTCAGCGAATTTTGATTCTATCTCAAGGCTTATAACGATCAAACACTTCACCTTTACAATTGTGTGTTTTGGGAACTGCAGTTTGATATTGACTAGTTGAATTGATACAAGTATCAGTTTTTGTTCATATTCTTACAGAATTTCAAGGAAATGTACATATATATTGTGTCTTTCAAATAGTGCAATTAAAAGCTCAAGGCAAATACTAAGGTATGAAGAATCAATTATTGAAAAAGACATTCATGAACTAAATATTCTTGAGAGTTGTGCCATATAGAATTTTAAGTATTTAATCAAACACTGAACAAGATGCTTCCTCATAAATTAACAAATCAGACGATGCATCTGAAAATTAATCCAGTCACGGGAGTTATAGAATTGATCCCCATTTCAAGATCAATTTCGTCACAGCAAGGCACATCTACTTCTTCAATCCAAAGAAATCTAGAAGAATTACGTGATCACCTGACGAGGCGTCAGAGTATGCCTATTGAACATGATAGCCTGGTCAATGTATCATTATCTGGAAATCAGTCAAATCAACTGAATATTACACCATTACCCCTTTCATCGCAGGACATGTTAAATATTGTGCCTCGAGTAGATGGACATCATTCCATTTCAAATAATGTTAATAATCCCTTTAGTCAATGTGAAGTCCTCAACATAACACCAAGAAATAATGAAGGAAGCAATGTTTATGATGCATTTTCAAGTAAGAAATCAAATAGTGGATCTACCCAAATAGTACAGCAAGGTTTGCTTGGAATTGTGAAAATCAAAGATGAGCCTGACGATGAGCCTCAGCCTGTTGTTGTTTCTGTTACTGCATCTAATGTGTCAGGTGGGGATATCTTCAAAGACCTAGAAATGCTTCAAAATGATGACATTCATAGGTTGGACCCAAATTATGTTCCTCCTGTTGCCCACGTTCATGGTTTGTTAGACAAGAATATTGTGCAGAATGCTGAGCCGACTCAGGATGAACATCAGCATGCTCAGCAACTGAAATCTTTAATCCCAGGACTTGCTAATGTTTGTCCAAGATTTATTGCTAAAATACAAAGTGCAGCTGGTCCACTCTTAGAAAGATTTCCTGAGTTGAACCAGTTGCAGCTCCAGCAACAGATACAAGAACAACAAAGGCTTCTTGAGGAAAATAAAAAAAAGCAGATTGAGATTCAACGAGAGCAAGAGCAAGTTCAGTTACGCAAAGAACAAAAACAATTACAGTTGCAGAGACATCTGCAATTACAACAGGAAAAACAGCAGCAGTTGCAGCAAGAACAGCAAATGCAACAACTCAAAGCACATATACAGGCACAAATACTTTCACAATCTAAAGAATTAGAAGCAAGAAAAAATGAAAAGCAAAAAGCAAATCCTAAACTGTTGCCAAAGAAACCATCAAAACCTAGTACTATAATTGAACCTAAAATACACAATCAAGTAGTTTCCAGACCAGTTAAAGCTGCAACTTCCCCTATGACATCTAATGTCACTATTGTGATTGATAAAGATGATGATGAGGATGGTATTGATTATAATGAACTGAATGGTGAACATGTGAAATTAGATGATTTATCTCTCGAAATTGGAACTACGTCACGGGGGAAACCTTCCTTGAAGGTTCGAGGATACACATACTACCAGAATCGTAAATTCAATGATACAGTGTACTGGCTTTGCTGTGAAGCAAGGGACATCAAATGTAAAGGAAAGTTGACTACACGGAATTACAAGTACGTATCCTAAAATATTTATGTTATGTATTCATATGAAATTACGCTTTTCTTATGAACCCTTCTAACTTTTTCAATTATTTTTTAAGGGTTACAAAATTGTATGAAAATCACAATCACCCTAGAGAAGATGGAAGTGTTTGTCCTCCAGTTGTTGTAGAAAAATTTAGAGGTATGCAACAACGTAGGCTTCGTATTCTATTTTTATCTCAGAAAACCAAGTCTCCCCATTTCTTATGTGAATGCATGTTATACTAATGTTGCCTTAGTTATGATTTTCTAAATGAAGTGTTTGACTGTTTCCATATTTTATATTTCTTATTTTGAATTTCTTTCTGAAATTGTGTCATTCTGTTAGGGGCCCGAGATCTCGCATAGTAACCTATGAACTCTAGAAATTTAAATAATTAGATTTTTTTTACAACAAAAATGGTGTAAAATTGCTTATATCTGTCAGCTGATTAAATAACATTTTGAAAGTTACATTTAAAAAATACATGTAACCTTTCAACGACAAAAGCTTCAGAAAAGCTGAATAGGTGTTTTCTACCATAGGTAAAGCGATGAACACATGCGATCCATTGCATCGCTCCAAACTGAAAAGGAAGCTGGAGGAAGAAGAGGAGATGAAAGAGGATGAGGATGTGGGGGAAGACAGCGAGGAAGATGATATGCCACCCTCACACTTGTCACTGTTTCACCAAGTGCCCATATCATCATTTTACAATGCGGTGTCTCTCAATCTGCCGAACACAAGACCGGCTGCCCCAAGTTTGTCACCGAGTCCGCCTCCACCGCAACTCATGCCACCACAAGCCGTTGACAATTGTAGTCTGCTGTCCATAGACTCTGTAGCATCTAACAGCTCGGACCCAGAAGTTCTGAGAGAAATCGAAAGAGAAGGTGTAGGTCAGCTGCAGTGTGTGCAAGAGGTTGTGGACTCGTACCATCACTGGCACAGAGTGGCAACTTCGCATGCAGTAGTGAAGGTACACCATCCGGCTCACAGTGATGATGATATTGATGATAGGTCTGATTATTGGTATGTATGCTTTCCTTTACAGAGATTGGCATGGAGGATATGCAGCATGGTTCCACTGTTTGCAGTGACTAACAGAGTTAATAGTGATTCTGAAACAGTATTTTTCTTTCAGTGTCTAACAAGAATTCTGCATGGTGTTGAGAAATCAACTAATTGCCATTGATACCTGATTAGCAGTTATAATAGATTTTCCTGGACAAATTTTGAAGGAGATTCAGGGTTTTTAAGGCTTCCTAATAACTACCTCTGTTATCCATAATTCCCCATCTGCATCATATGTATGTGTTAGGGGCTCTTAATAATTGCCTGATCACAAGGTCACTCTTCGTAGTTCATACTAGGGTCTTCATGAATGTATCGGGTACCCGAACACGGGGCGGGTTTAGCATACCTGCTGATTCAAGTTTACTACCTGAGTACCAGAATAATTTGTCAAATTTATTAATATTTTGTTTAAAACCACTGAAAATTATCATAATAAAATATAAGCGTGCATTTTTCACTGGGTGCAGTCATTGTTTCTACGCTACCTGTGCAAAAATGATTCACACTCGCCCAGAGACTATACTAATGCACTGTGTGTAAGGCGCCTCTCAAGGGGACCTGCTAACTGACTGTTCGTACATAGTACTACTAGCTACTTATGACTATTTACTACTCCCCTGTGAGACAAAAGACACTATACTAGTGTATATACCGTTTATGGAGAGCCCAGCAGCAATTAGACAGTGTTTAATGCTCCACGGTTAGCCCATTACCAGTCTAAATGAAGAAGTGATAACTCCCACAGTGTGTTTTGTCAGGTACCCAACATAGGGTTGGTTTATGTGGCTTGGATACCCGGGTTCAAAATTTTGCACTCGTGAGGACCCTACTAATACTTAAATACCATCCAAATAATTTCATGGAGTTATTGACAATAATTTCAGGATGTCAGCATATTTATAAAGAAAAGTCTTGTAAAGTGGTATTTTTATTTGCATGAAAATAATAGCTATTGAACATTCTGTTTTTAGAAGATATCTTATAAAGGTTGTAAATTGTCTATCAATATACTTTGCTTGATCTTTTTGTCCTTTGAACCAGCAAGACTCGCCTGGCGCGATGAGCTTTTGCTTGCTGCTAGTGTCAAGTAGACAATTTGGACCATTTGAATGGCAGAAATTATGCTGGATTTTGTTGCAATTGGCTGCTGCCCTTGCAAAAAATGTTTTTTTAGCTGTCTAAAACAACCTTCTGGACAAAATGGGCAATGAAAAATTTGTAAAGAAGAATGAGATGTATTCTTACAAGTTTTTTTTAGTTTTTTTAATTTCCTTAATGTCTCAAAAATAATGTCTAGAATTATATCATTTTATAAAACTTTTTAAAAAGCTGCAGACACCCTGTAATTAATTAATGTATGCGTACATGTCATTCATTAGCCTTGATTACCATTCAAAATGTCTTGTTTCTAAGCAGCATATGTTTGTGCAAGCTTTCCTTACAAAGAACAATGTTTTTGTAATGATTTCAGTTGCGTAGGTTCAAGTTTAGCGTTGTGATAAATTGTGTCAAACCCTGACTGACAAATGCTGCTTATGTAACTTGTCTCTTGGATTAACAAAAATTCTTTCCTTAATGTCAATTTTACAAAACAATATTCACTTCTGACCGTCTTTCTCGGTGGTCATTAGAGTACAAATAGCTATAATTAATGTTCTTACGTGTTCTGGTATGTAATTGGCACAATTTTTGAAGTTACTAAACTAACAATATTTAACCTTTTTGTATATTTTTCCAAGTAAAGCATATTATAGAATATAGTGGTAGATAGCCGAAGTATTTCTAATCAATCATATAGAAAAAAATAATATTGAATTTCTTTTGTGAATTGTGATTTTTACATTTGTTTTAGATATTTGACCTATTTGTTAAAAAAATTCTTTCTCCAACAGGTAAAGAAGTTAGTGATGCCAATCGTTATAGCTCCAGCCTCACCAAGTGTTATAGATTCACCGCCTGCCTCCCCAACTGGACAGTTAATTCACAAGTCTCCATCTCTTTCCTCATCATGCTACATTATAGAGGATTCAAATTCCAACTCCACTAACTGTAACAGTATGTTGGATGTTGTGGAATCACAGTCGTGTATTGTAATTGAACCAACTGAAGATAATGGTGATAACTTGGATAATTGTTTTGTTGAAGAGGATCAAGCCATGCAAAGTGAAGTTTTATCAATAATAAACAGACATAAATTAACTGAAGATGAAGACAATGACAATGATGAATTAAAAATAGAGGAAAAATTAACAAGTCGATGTGATGAAATAAGTGGGATATGTAATAAGGATAACCACAACTATATTTCAAGTGATGACACAACTAGATTAAATATTATCACTCGCCGTGAAATTTCTGCCAAACTGCATGAATTGAACAATGTGCTTTTGTCTTCAGACTTGAATACTAGATCAAATCAACCAGTTGAAGAGGTATTTGACAAAAATAGTATGAACGTACAAATGCCGACACACTTTTCTTCTAATGAATCAGATATAAAGAATTCGGGCCTGTTGATCTATAAACCTAATGGTGGACCATTTTGTTCTTTGCAGAATGAGCCCTCACTTGTATTTTCTTCTATGTTACTGCATAAAAGTATTGTACATTGGGTTCAGATGGAAAACAGGAAAGATGTGTGCAATTTGTATGGAAAGTCTAACAATATTATTAATGCAAAGTGTAAAAGGAATATTGTATTTTCTTCCAAGGAGCAAAGTATGTGTATATGTGAAGGCAAAAATCAATCAGAGCCTCCCTTTTCATATTTGCATCACCATATAGCTGTTAATAGTGACAAGTGTGAAAAAAAGAAAGATGCAGAGGTTCAGGTCAACTTATGCAGCTGTAATAGTAACGAAAAATGTAATGCCAAATTCAGTCTTCCTGAAGACTGTTCTAAGTCTGGTACATGTACTATGATGAACGTTGAAGATGTGGATATTATAAGTGTTGATGATTTAAAAGGATCCCTTGCATCCGAGTTAATGATACACAATTAATAGAAATTTTGTATATATTTTAGCCACAATAAATTTAAATGCTGTGAAAATTTAAAGAGTACTTTTATGATCACTCTGACATGGGCCATGAAAGAGGTATCATGAGCTTTTGTGGTACTTAGGGTTCTATAAGTGAATAATTTGAAAAATGATGCTACCTGTAGTGTCTAAATAATGCCCTTTGCACATTCAAAAACTAAAGGGAAAAGATACCCTTGGCATATTATTTTATTTGAAACAATATTTTAATACAAACATTTTAGCCCCACAATTATGATTATGAAACGAATGACTATTGAAGAGGCACGCATAGGTAAGGTGTTTATTCCATTTTCATTTAGTGTGAACTAGTGATGCACCGATCGATATAAACATCGGTATTATGCATCATTTGGGGGCCCCGATTCGATAATCGATTGCTAAAGTTCCCGACGACTACTTGTTAGATTTTGGTGTACTTTCGCCTACTTTTGATGAAATTATGATGTGTTAAAAAACAAATTATTATGAATTCGTGTTTATCTGTCTCCTGGGAAGACATTATTACCTATCATCATTTAAAACTTGACATTTTGTATGACTATCACTCTCCTCATGTGGTTTGATATTTGAGTACTTTGGCCGTCATTTTTTTAAAAAATGGCCTGATTGGGGAAGGGGAGATTTACAGTGTTCCCGACGACTACTTGTTTCCACTGATGCAATCAGCTATAAAAATTGTGTCACGTGCAACTGCCTCTATCAGGCCATTTGCTTGATATAGACTACAGTAGAATATGCTTATTATGAAACAGCCATGTACGAAATACCCCCTTATTTCGATATCGTCATTGCTTCTAGGCGTAAGTTACTATTATTCATATACAATTAAAGTAGGTCTAATGCAAAATATTGCTAATACGAAAATATGGTACTTTCGATGTCATAATTGCTTCTAAATTTGCAAATTCGTATGCCAAATATGATTTTTCATCCATTTTCGTCCACATTTTTTCCCAGCCTGGAACAAGTGTGCAGTCTACCACATGTCATGCAAAACTTTGATGATGAAGACTACATTTATATGCAATGCCAGTGTTAGCATAATACTTAGCATCGTTGGTTAAGGAGAACAATAGATTATGTAATGACTCAACAAACATTACAAGCATTACACAGTCATTAACATTGACTCGGCAAACAATCACATGGGTTGTTAACGGACATTCACTTACTGTAAAACTAGAAATGTTTACGCACAATTTAATTTGCTAATTTCGTGGGTAGGTACAAATACAAAAACTTAAATAGCCAGCTAACATTGATAGCCTACGTAAAGTAGGTCCAAGATGGACCAAAATCGCAATATTACATAGTCACAAAATAATTTATACGTGAAAATCGCAAAATTTAATAGCTACGAAATATTCTAGTTTTACAGTAACCCATTTGTACTGGGAAGTCCAATGAGGGACAATTTTACGCCCGATTTTGCACCGAAAAGTCCCTCGGATTATCGCCATTTATCACATATAAAGAGCCGGTCATGCTCCCAGGCTTTAGACTAGGACATCAAGAAATGCATGACCTTGGCATTTCGATGTAAATTTTGTGGAAGTGAAGGAGTGTTTTCATAATATTAACACATCATTTGTAAGAATATATATCTGCGCAAGAAACACGTGATTTACACTGCAAAAAAGTTAAGCTCAAAATACTCTAATTTCGATTATAAACCAAGACATGTTGTATACCAAATTGAAGGGAAAACCCCACTCTGTTCATCTGAGCATCATTGAAAAAATATAAAATTTGGATAGCTCTATATTTCAGGTGAGTGCATTCACCAAATTGAGTTGCTCACTTTTGGCAATGTGCTCACTTTTGGCGATAGTGAGAGAAAAGAATATGTGCTATTGCTAAAAGTGGGCAACATGTAAGGATCAATAATAGAAATTTTCATGCATTGTAGTAAAAAATTTCCAAAAGTGAGATTCAATGTGGACATGTACTCTCTTGAAATAAATGAGTTAATGTTTCATGTATTCAATATTACATTTTAATCAGTGCATAATTTATGAACTCATCAAAGTAATTTGTTCTTTATTTTTAGAAATGAGCAGGGTAAAACACTTCGTGACCAAATGGAAGACGGTAAAACAGGAAAAAGATGAGGGAATGTACCAAGAACTCTTCGCTGCTCAACGCGAAGAATTGGCTGCAAAGCAAAGACGAATAATGGCCCTAAATAGGCTGCGTGGTTCACAGGTTTGTTCAAGCTTGTTTTAAAATAGTCATTTCTCTAATTGGGTAGGGTTATAAGCTGCGCATCTCTTTGCTGATAGTCCCCCATGGATTGAAAAAATCCCCCATTTAACTTTCAAGGGGAGATTCCCCCATTGTACAGTTTTTTCTTCCCAATCTCTTTGAATGACTTCTCATCCATAACTATTTATATTTTTAATCATAAAATGCGAATATATCATGTCAAAATCAGCCAATTTCCTATTCATGTGTACAAGACAGCGTTTGTTGACTATCCCCAACGCACCTGCTGTTATTGATTGGGAATGCAGATATGGACGTGTTGTGTATCTCATTAAAGGGCTAGCAAATGAATTATTATGTATTTTTTAACAAAACGTGTTATCCAATAATGTTTTATATCAAAATAAATGATATGTGATTTCTGATGTAACTTTCAATCACTTGTATGTTCCAAAACTGAATTTAATGAATAATTTGACTTAAAAATAAGAACTATTCATGCTAGCTTGATTTTCTATGGTTTAGGTCATGTTCTAAAAATAGCCGCTATGACGTCATAACCGGACCACTTTGGGAAAGTCCCTACAGCATTGTGTACAAACCCTTCGAAATCCTTGCAATAAGTTCAACCTCTATTCTTAGCCCACACCCCTCATAAAAATCTTTTATTACTATTTATATAATCTACAGAAGTATGCGTTTCCAACAATGTTAATTATATAAAAATTTAGTAGCATGTTTTATTACTAAACTTTGAGGGTCAAAAATAGGCATTCTGTCGTTGGTGGATTTGACAGGTGTAACAAGATGCTTAGTCTACGCCTATCTTACCGAGTTTCTATCAAGACAGTATTATTTATATTATGAAACCAAGAAACTATACACTGTCTTATTAGTTCTATCATAACTAGATGCATTATATGATGTCCTGGAATAAGTTTTTTTGGTCATCTTCAATAGCTGCACACTACATACAAGACCACATCTATCGTAGCGTAGATTATATAGTCTAGCGCTGTCGGAGCATTAGTAAAAGTGTCTTTAGCATCTGCTTCGTAAATCAGCCCAATAACTCTGCTAGAAATATTTTATAATTATATGTGTAATCTACAGAAGTATGCATCTCCAACCACACCTATTGTGAAACAGTTGTATTATCAAACTTTGATTATCGAAATGTGGATATTCTGGATGGTCAGTTTGACAGACAACACCTCCCCTCACATTCAGTGACAAAAACACCACACAGAAATTGGATGATGTATCAGTTATTAGTTGTTGTTTTAATATATACTGTGGATGGCAATAATCTGTAGTAATATGCGATTCTATCCATATGTATAAGTGTATAAGGCCTTTATTTTTTGATGTTTTTGATGGTTTACAGACACACAGGATGCTCAACTTCGGAGGAGGAAAAAAAAAAGAAAATAAAACATTTTCACAACGCACCCTGAATAATACCGGCGGCGCTGCGCATTTGCCTAACTCAGCTAAATGAGTAATTATTTAGCAAACGAACTTTGTTCGTGCTAAATGATTGTATTAGTGAGGTTGGGGGGGAGGTAGAGAGGTTGCTTCAAAGTATATTTATATATGTTTCTATTAGAAGGATTTTCATAGAGATTTTTTTTTTTTGGTGGAAATCGTGTTGAATTACAGCCAATAAAGCCGAAAATTGGGCAAGTTCTTTAATTTTTACAACATTTAATCTTTATCATCACTAAGAAATAAATATAGTAATGTCGTTGTTGTGATATATGTATTTTATTCTGCATTTGTTCGTGGCCAATTTAACTTCATAGGAGAATTTGATGCCATGTTTGCATATTCTTTTAAACGCTATAATTTCAATGATAATAAAGCAACATACCTAAAAAGACTTTACCCGGAAATCACAGTACACCAGCACAATAAAGTTCATCGACATCAAAAATCAAAATATATTGTTACCTGCACCAGCCGGTTCAGTGGGGTTTGGGGAACCCCCAAATTTTAGAAAAGGTTCAATCCAGTGTATTATTCAAAGTATTGATGCTGATTCTTATTATCACACTTTGAGAACCATAATATTCTACATATTTTTAAGAAATCTATCGAATACCCCCCAGATCAAGACGACAATAATGCTCATTTTTATTATCCCTACCTGTCTGCTAACATATCGTTTATCGAGAAGGTTGGGCTATATTAACAATATGCAACAACCATGCGCGCTCATAAAGGCTGATTCTTTGAAACCAGCATATGCATAAATTATGATAATGAGCATGAAACGTGAAGAGGGTTATTAGAACAACCCTCGTTCCAAAATGGTGGTCACCACCTATTCATAAGTATTATCTTGTTTTCTATTGAGTAAACACACTATACGTTTATTTTAATGCTGAGTTGGATAGGTATTAGCTCGTAGATTGTGTACACATGAACGTTTTAGAAGTACATAGTATAACAAACAGAAAACTTAGCCTAAAAGTAATCAGATGAGAGGAGGGCTGGGGGTTGTTGACAAGTACCATTCTTGCATGATGAGGGTTGTTGAAATTAAAGATGAGGGTTGTTGCAAATGACATGCTTTTTATTTATATAAATTAATATTAAATTTTGAAAAGTGTAATATATCATACATTTTTACATTATATAATACAATACAATAATAGAACATTTTACAAAAACATTTGTAATAGATGGGAAATTCATTATAAACATCAGTTACAAATATTTTGCCCAGGGATAGGACATTTCATTTCAAATGATTCTTTGGTCTCAATAGAGGTAATGGCAGTTCCATCTCTACTAATAACTGCATAAAGGACCATCTGTATTCAATGGTAGAACCACTTTTTATCTCTGGATCGGAGGTGTTGGTCACATTTTTAAGACGAGGGTTGTTGTAATAACCCTCTTCAGTGCAGTGTCCAAATCGCATCAGCAATAAAATAAAAATATATATAAAATATAAAATATGTGTGTTTTTTTATTAAAGCTTTATAAAATTATGACAAAGGTGAATTTATTGGTAACACGAATATGTATCCTATTTTAGAAGTAAAACAACTATAATTATGTCTGCAAGTGGATAAAATATTTGTGTTTTAATTGTGTGTGTGGCCCGCCCAATATGGCCGTAAGCGAAGAAACATCTGTGAGGTGATAATTTATAAATTATTCTTAAAATATTCAAGTAAAGATTAAAATAACTCCTTGTCTGCAATGATTCCTCATACTGTTATACAAAAGTTATCTAGTTTTAATTATAATGACACTGGTGTTATACCCCAAACTGATGCCTTGTGTGTTGAACCTTTTGACAGCCATTAAATGTGAAATGAATTTAGGGGACCCGGACCATTCAGTATTTATGACAGGGTGGTGTAGGAGGGTTTCAGGGCAGGCCATGAACTTTTTTCACAATGTTTGGGGGGGGCTATTAATTTTTCACACACTTTTAAAGGGGTAGGTGCGGGCTATCACTTTTTCACATAAAATTTGCCCCTGGGGAGGGGGGCTATTTATTTTTCACAGCAATTTTTTAAAATCCTCCTGCCCCACCCTGTCATAAATACTTAATGGTCTCTAGTGTATCTACACTAACATAATATGGTCAACAACAACATAACATGATGCGGTGCCGTAGGGCGCCGTGGGAGGGGGAGGGGGATATCCCCCGAAATTTTGAAAATGTGATTTTTCTGCACTAGTGAATAAATTACAGCAAAATTAACAGGGCATAATCACCTTGAAACATCTAGTTAGTGGGATTCCTGTTAGTGTATTATTCTTGTCAAACCCATCTTCTAAATCTTATTAGACCTATCCCAAAAGATTGTTGTCCTCATGATTCTTTATTGGACATTGAACTATTTTAGGTCTTTCGTTCTTAATTTGCCGTGAGGCACCGCAGGGGAGGGTGCAGATCGGGGACACCCACCTCTGTGTGGGGGGGCCAGGGTGCCCCCACTTTTTTTGTAAATGTGATGCATTTTTTTGCAATCTGCTAGTGAATAATAAATTACAGCAAAATAAAGAACTTAAAAAAAAAAAGACCAAAATAGTTCGGGGGGCTAGGACAATTGTTCTGTCTGTCTGCACGCTTTCTAAAAGTGATATCATGTGTAATAAAGTGAACAATTGATAGTTTAGGGCGTTTGTAAACATTGATTATTGTCATATTCACATTTGGGATTTTAATGCCAATGCACTTCATATCTTTTTTTTTTGTTTCTAGTATTTCATAGTTTATATCTTGAAGGATAAACATACATACTCCTCCCTTGGCATTATTTTTTATTTCTTGTGGTCGTCTGGATTCTGGGCTATTGGATTCTGTTCTACTTTGTACAGTATAGGTCCGAATATCAATTTTAACTATTATTTTAATTAGATAATTTTAAAGTTATGTCATCTAGTGTACATAAAGTTAAATAAATTATTGACATGTAAATTGGTTCATTAGTTTATCTTACTTTTATGTATATTGTTAACAGAAATTAATAATTTTAATGATACAAATTCTCAAAGAGTAAAAATTCATTCAAATACTAAACTACGACATGAAGAAATTAATTAAGATTTACATTTTTTCTTAATTAATTATTCATATCAAGGACAAATATGTCACAAATTATTAAACAACAAAGAATCGTTCGCATTTTTCTGCAATCTAGACTAGAGCTACTATTTGGCAAAGACCGATATCTACATAGTGTTTCGCGATATTCATTCAAATATTACTTATATATGCCATAAGATAATACTTATTATATATCGGGAATGTACATCATGTAATGGAATCATAATATTAATCATCATCATCATCATCATCATCATCATCGGTGTTTTGATTAACGTGCAGGTGCTGGGGTAACGTCCACTTCAGTGGACCCCCTTCCAGGTAGCTGGCTAGCTGCACGCATGGCTGTTCGTACACCGGATCTCCATGTGTTTTTCTCATGAGGATCTGTTTTTGAGAGTCCCCAGTCCCTCATATCCCTCTCAGTCACCTGCTTCCATGAAGTCTTGGGTCTACCGGTTCCATCGTGTATACCAGCCACTTGCATGTCCCATGCTGTCTTGATTGCTCCGGGCTTGACCGTGTACCACGTGGCCATACCAACGAAGTCTTCTCTCCTTCAGAATGAGGTCAAGGTCCTCAAGGCCGAAGCTTCAAAAGCTCACTTGAACTGGTGGTGGCGACGTTCTCCGGCTTCACATTGCAGATCTGTCTGATCATTGCCCTGTCATTGCGCTGCAAACGTTGAAAGTTTGGCTTGGTTAAGGGCCATGTCTCACTAGCATGGAGCATTGCACTCCGCACACAAGTACTGTATACATGTCCCAAGCGTCTTGTGTGAGGTGGCGAGATGAGAGAACAGGCAGCAGCTCCCTAAACTTCCTCCAGGCTGTCTTCACCCGTGTTGTCGTTGCAGCGTCACAGCCACCGGCAGCCGAGAGCATGTCTCCCAGGTAACAAAAAGGAAGCTACGACCTCCAACTTGTTGGGTCCCACCTGAACCTCACTCTGTGGTCTGCCATCGATTGGTCTCGCAGTACCCAGGCAACGCCTGCACTTGAAAACTTGGGTCCTCTGTTAGGCGTTTAAGTCCACTGCATTTCTTATGCACCCACTTTTTGCAGCCTTTACAGAGAACGTTGTTTAGTGGCTCACACCAGTGCAGCAAACAGCACAGGGAAAACTTGCCAGAGTTTTGGAGAACATCCAGACCTGAACCGCAGATCATGATCTTAGTCTTCCTTGCATTCACTCTTAGACCTTTTTTCTCCATGCCTTCCTTCCACAACAACAGCCTACTGACACATTCCTCAAGTGACTCTGTTATTATGACTAGGTCATCAGCATAAAGGTCCTCCCAAGGGACACCAGATCGGAACTCACGAGAAAGGGCTTCAAGCACTACGATGAACAGCAGTGGACTGAGTACCGAACCTTGGTGGACACCGACTTTCACCTCAAACTCTTCACTGTAACCATCACCAACGCCGAACCTGACTGCTTGCATTCGCATACATGCTCTGGACTAGGCGCACAATCCACTCCTCTACACCAAGTTTCCTCAGTGCCCACCAGATGACCTTCCTAGGAACCCTATCAAAGGCCTTCTCCAAGTCCACAAAAGCCATATAGAGTCTTTTGTTGGCTGCAAGGTACTTCTCCTGCAGTTGTCTGACAACAAAATTGCATCTGTTGTGCCTCTGCCTGGGACGAAGCCAAACTGGGACTCCGTCGATAGACACCACCTGTCTAATGAGCCTGTCCACAATCCTTTCTAAGACTTTCATGACTTGCTCAGTCAGCTTCAGACCACGATAGTTACCCCTATCCAGAGCATCCCTTTGCCCTTGTACAAGCAGACAATGAAACTCTGCTCCCAGTTGGATGGGACTTTTCCGTCGCGTATGATCGCATCTATGAGGTCAAGGATCATGGAGGCGGCAGTATCGCCAGCTGCCTTAACCATCTCTACCACTATGCCTGAGGGTCCAGCTGCTTTTGCCTGACTTCATCTGGGAGATAGCCTTCTTAACCATACTAATGGTGATTGGGCTTGACGGACCTTCCACAGGTGGTTCATCAGATAGATGGTCTGATCCCAGTCAAACTCAACGTTCAGGAGCCTTTCATAGTGTTCCAGCCATGCCTTCTGCTTGGATTCATCACTCATGGACATCTCACCGGCATCATTTTTCACTGGCTTGTCACCCATAACATTCTGCTCTCTCTTCGCATCTGGTTTGCAAGTCGGAAGACTTCTGGAGACTTGTGATCAATGTTCTGGTAGACCACCTTGTCGGCTTCATAACGAGCATGATGCACTATGCGTCTAGCCATGCGCTTGGCTGTATCATATGCAGCCCTTGTGCCTTTACCAGTCTTCCATGCTTTGAAAGCTTGACGCTTAGTTGTAATAGCCTCATCGACGTTCTCATTCCACCACCAGGTCTCTCTGCGCCAACGGTGAGGGCGGGTTATGCCACACACCTCTTCAGTTGTCTTGAGTAAGCTTGTCTTGATGTTGTTCCATATGCCCAATGAATGTGTGATATCTGCTCTGTATCCTTTTAATGCCACAATTAAATAGAAAATATTAGAATTCTGGTATGAAAAGTTTTAGCACGTGCGGTGAAATATTAGACCCACAAAAAAAGTGGTGTATCCAAAACTTGACTGAAACCCCCCTCGCTCGAAATGGAATATCGGTGACAAAATATACATCATCCCTTACTTATATTTTTGTAAGATGAATATTACTTATGAGTCATAAATATTATATGATCTATGGTGAACGTAGATCAGTAGGATTATGGATATTTTTGTCTAGAAATTTGGTTATGGCTGATGAAGTTTCTTTCACCTTATGGAAAATGTACTCTACATATAATTCTAAGAAATTGAGTCTTAATTAAGGGAACTGAGGGCAGGAATAAACGTTCGTTGCTAAATTTCGAGGGCGTGGAGGCCACTATCTAGTTTGAAATATGTTTGTACTTCTTTAAATATCCATCACATGGACATATACATGCAATGTAATAGATAACAGTTCATTTATTACATACTAGGACACGTTATTGTTATAGTATGATGTTTATTGGAAACGATTCCAATGAGTATTTTAAGTCGGAACAGGCCATTTGATTCAACGTCTCGTATTATCGCCCTTTTTTTCAACGGCGGAATTAAAAAAATACCATTTTTTCAATTTTATTTTTATTCCTAAATCCTGTTTTTTTGAGCGGCGGGTCTGTAAACCGAAAAATGAAAAAAATAAAGGCCTAATTGTCATAACTAAATAGTTTATTTTGAGCATTTACCTTGTGCATCGTGAAATTTTACAGGTGGAATGAGACCGTGGAAGTTGTCAAGTGCAATACATGTGATTGATGCTCAAAATAAACTATCCAGTTAAAATAATTACCTAGACTTTTATATATGAATGGAATCGCATATTACTGTAGATTATTTCCATCAAAGTTATATAATAATACGACAACTTATAATAGAGATGTGGTCCAATATCTGTTTTGTGATTTTTTTGTCAACTGCTACTCCGAACATGCTGCCAAATTAAATTCTTCATTGTTGCATCGTGTAGGCAAATCGCACCTTCAATAGACTTTCCTTGTGCAATCGATATCACATCCGCCTGCCACTGGTGGATTTTTTATAAATGCTTTCATTTCGACATAATCCATAAAATATGACATTTCCCCAACAAATTTCTTCACGTACGTCCTTTACAAACACAGAGCTGGTCTGGTCATGACGTCACTAACAAAGGTATCCTTGATATGCATCAACAGCAAATTTTAATGCTACACAATCGATTACAAGTTTCATTTGTTGGCCCTTTAAACAATCCCTGGCAGAACTTGCACTTTCAGGTCATGTTTGTATTCTATTATAGCACCAGATGATATAGCTTTGATGTAAATTGTTTACATTGTAGGCATGCTCTGAAGTGTCCAGCAGCAATGTGCCTCTGGCATCCTCCATTTGCATCCCTGCGTCGGCGGCAACACATTTCACCCCACTGCCTATTGTTATAGCGCCGGAAAGCATGGTGCCCTATGAGATACCAATGACACATGTGAAACCAGAACCAGGATTGACAGAAGGAAAGGCCTGTAAGTCACGAAATGACCTCATTCATCAGACCTTGTTATATATATAAAAAGTAATAGTGTGAACACGAAAAATATAATTTGCATGCAAAATGTGATCTAAAGTGTGGTTTATCAGAACATGAATGCAACACCAGTGTCAATACAAATTTGAATAGAAGCAGCATTGTCTTTTTGCGGTTTGTTTGATATGTTCAATAAATTGACTTATTTTCTTGTTTCAGCTTCACCAAGTTCCGTTTTCTGCCAAACAAAATCAGAAGCTCGTGATGTAGATATTATGAACAATGAATTTGGTTTTGTGGTCAGTAGTGTCAGAAGTGAAGCTCCTCAAAGTTCAGACACGGTGAATCCTGTTGTGACCGGCACAGTAAAGAGTCTGGATACTCCCTCAGTGGCAGCTAGTGGCTTGAAGCAGACGGCTAGGAAGTCTGTGCCACCTGCAGTTTCCTCTGCCACCGCGGCACCAGCCACTGTACTGTCAAGTACTAAAGCCACTGCAAGAAAATCTACTGCTGGTTTTAAAAGAAAAAGTAGTGCTGCAAAGACTTCAGAAAAAAAGTTGTGTGAAGTTGTGGAAACTTCTCAACCACGTTTACGGAGAGCAGCTAGTAAGGCAAATGCTAGTATGAAAATGTATGCAGAAGATAGTAGCTCTGAACTGTCTGATGATCAAGATGAAAATTACTGCCCTGAAAGTGAGGATGACGACAGACCTAAAAAAATACCAAAATACATGAAATTTTTGATGAAACCAAAATCTGAAAAGAAAGAAAATCCAGCTCCATCTGGCACAAGAATTACTGTGGCGGCAGTCAATGTGGTTCAGCTTTCACCAGCACAGTTAATCAAACTTAAGCAAACCATCAAAAACAAAACAGAGCTTCCTCAACAATTGCTAAAAGTTGTTAAGTTGCCCAAGAAATCTGATGTAGCTCCAACAAATTTACAGAAAAATACAAAACCAATCAAGTCTTTTGATGAGAAAAACGTCAGAAAAACTCTGCAAATAGTCAAGCCTCCTAATAATGATTCCAAGAAAACACCATCAAGTACAAGTGATCTTAAAGAATCGGTAAAAGAAGAAGATTTATTTGTTCATGATGAAGATGCAGGCGTTGCATGTAGAGAAGGTGATGGCACAATTGCTTTACCAATCACTGTTCTGCCATCTAAAAATACATGTGCCAATCCCAGTTTTAGAACCTTATTTATAGGACCATCAGGAAATGTTAGAAACAAGTGGTTGAAGGTTATAATGAAGGAAATTGATGGTGTGGCAACAAATCAGTGTTTAACCTGCTGCTTTTCAAATCCTGACCCAGTTGAAGTTGCGCGTCATGAAACAGCAACCCACGATGAAATCATCGAACAAGATGGAGCTGCTCAAAAGCAGATAGTTTTCTTATTTTTAGAGTGTCGTCATTGTAATTATGTAACAACAGATAGACTATGTTTGTGGTACCATTTTAACACTGTGCACGATGTTAAGAACATTGTGAATCGGATTGATACTACGAATATTGTGGTCAAGCTACCACATCTGACTGAATATTTGAAATATCACAGTAAAGAAATGCACAAGTGTCCAGTTAAAGGATGTGATGAGATGGCAGTTCAACCCAAATTTGTTGTACTCCATATGCTTAAGGAGCATGACACTGACGATGAGAACGTATTTGAAGGCTATGTGAAAGTTATACAAGAAAAACGAACCCATCAAAATTCTCCTGCTATAGGACAAGATGTGTATGTGTGCAGTGATTGTTATTACAGTACTCAAGGTCTGAATCATATGAATGCACACGTGTACTCTTTACATACATATAAACATCTCCTTTACATTTGTAAATATTGTGATGAACAGTTTGTTAATTCGCAAAAGGTCTTGATGCATTGTCATACTGACCATGTGGCTGAAAATCCTATGGCTAGTGTAACAGTCATTGAAGATAGACATAAAGAAGATAGTAGTTTGACAAAATGAGTACATCATTCTGTCAAAATACTAGTATTGCCATGTGGATAGCCATTGTTTGTTAGAAATATATTTTAATACCGGTGATGAACAACACAGTAAGATCAACTTTATTTCATGTAAAGAGAAATGATTTAATTTAAGAAAATAAAAGAATAAATTTTAATTGCTGATAACCTATCATAAAAATGATACCATTGTACCACAACAGTTGCTTCCTTTATTAAATGTATAAAGGAACATATTGCAACTTGTGCTAATAGATCTGAGTTTTGGCAAAGAAATAATGTTTTGATTTTAACGAAACTGAAAAATAATTTTTATTGGAATATGTGAATGCCATTTTTGTATAGCCTTTTGAGCAAAAATGTAGTCTCTTGTCAGATGAATTGACATGGGAACAATTGTGGTCTGCTTCTATTGGTCTAAATATTTGGGTCATGAGATTTGAAATTAGTTCTTTCAACAGTTAAGGAGGATCCGGAGACATTCTTTCACCAAAGAGATCCCATTGTTTTTTTTTCCTCAAAATTTTGTAAACATGGGGGTGATTGACTAATTCATGGACCCCAGGAGTGTTAGATGGGGGATATATATTTACATAGATATATAGATATATATATTTATATATACAGTATATTTACTATACAAACACCGTTTTTTTACGTGTATGTTAAAAAGAAAAGGTACGAAAATCAGATGAGCCAGGATATTTGGTTTAGGCTGGATTTCAAGTTTTTATATTAAATCATTTCACATTGTTGAAATAAGCCGACAACATTCTATGCAACCATAATTTAAATATTTTTTACCAAATTTCCAGTTTCAATTGTTGGTGATGTAGTCAGGAAATTTATTTTGATTGGCTGGATTTAGTTTTGTTTGCATTGTGGGCAATATTTGACATCTTTATGTAAGAGTAGTTAATATAATATATATATCCCCACCACAACGCGGTGCGTCATGTTAATTCTTAGAACATATTTGTGTAACATAAAATGTTTAACTTTCTTTTTTCCTGATTGATTTTTCAATTTTCAAGAAAAGACTGCATGTATATTTCTGACCGGAGTGAATGTTTAATGCAAAGGATGAAAATGTGTATTTTATAATCAAAATAAAGTTTTTTCGTTGTAAACAAATCTTTGTTGTTGGTAATTTTATTTTTTTTCATATTTTTTTACCGCAAAAAATTAGGTTAGGTAGGGGCTACTTCTTTGTGTTTTACTCCACATAGAAAAAGAAAGTGACTTGCACACACAACATGATGGTAAAATTAAACAAAAATGATGAATTACATATGAATTTTTATTGGATCGCTAAAATTAGTATATTATTTTATGTCTGAATCCATAGGTTCAAAGTTTTTATTATAAAACTTAATAAATAGATTAGGTTAGGGGTGTTAAAATGGGTTAGCTAGGGTTACCGGAACCACAGTTACCGGAACCACAGTAGAGGCCCTAGCGCTTGGGTGATGTCACCTTTTGAAGAAAAAAAGATTTAGTTACTTAACAGTATTATTTGAACTTACTTTCTGACATGTTAAGTGAGTTGTTATATATCTACCATATCCATGTGGCCATAATGGACATAAAGTTAGCGTGTTATGATCCTTATGAAATGTGCGCAGTTGATGAAGTTACAATGTGCTTTTAGAAATAAATTACGAATTTGTGTTTATCTCTGTCCTGTGAACAGTTTATGACTTATCATCACCAAACTTTACATTTGGTATGTCTATATCACTCCTCACGTGATTTGATATTGGTGTACTTTGACCTGCTTTTAAAAGATTTATGAAATATTCAAATAAAACTATTGTTACCATTCACTGGGATAAGTATTTCACCTATGGACTTTTAACTGTAAAGTTGAATTGCTGTTGTTGTACTTTGGCCTACTTTTTACAAACTTATGAGCGTTACGTAATAAACCTTGTTACCACTCTACAGGGAGAAGTATTTGACCTATGGTCACCAAACTTCATATCTAGCTTTGTTCTACCACTCTCCAGAGCTGATTAGATTTTGGTGTACTTTGGTTTACTTTTGATGAAATTACGATGTGGTTTAAAAACAAATTATTACGAATTTGTTGTATCTGTCTCCGGGGAAGACTTTATTACCTATCATCACCAAACTTGCCATTTTGTATGACAATGAATTTTAATTACTAATTTTAAAATTGATTGACCTAAAATCACTATATAATATCGGTTCCTGGTCTGGCAAGAACCTCTATGGACCTCCCAATTCTTATAATTTTTTAGTATTTAGGTCAAAATATGCATAATGCATTAGGCAAAAATGACCTCTATTTGAACTACATTTCACGAGCTCTCATTGGTTGTTGCGTCTTGCATATTTTCTGCTCATTATTTTAAAACAAAGTGATAGTTTTTAAGAGAATATTCGAAAACTATTTTCACTAAAAGATAAAATTGGACAATATATTGCAAGTTGATGAATATTAAGATAAGGAAATCTTTTAAATACATTGTGTAAATACCAAGGATGATTTAGCTGGCTCATGCATATTAATGAGGAGCAGGAGTCAAAGATATTGAAATGTCAAATTCCTATCCAATTTTGCGAGAGGAATTCGCTGATTGGCTAGTTTTCTAGGTCGCACTTGGGAATTCCTCAAGGGCTCAAAAGCAAGTTTTGAGCAATATATTGAGCCTTTGATATTCAGGGTGCCTAAAATGGCCTCTGATCGGGGAAGGGGAGATTTATGGCGTTCCCGACTACTACTTGTTTTATTTATTTGAGCATCCTCCCTCTCACAGTGTCACATGAACATTTATAGTTCCGAGCCACGCCCCTTTTCACATCAGCCAGCCAATCAGCGAGCGGCCTCATACAAACATACGCAGGTGAGCTGTCATAGTCTTGCAAGCTTTATCTCCTCCCGTAGTAAACAGTCAGAAATTGTCTAGTTTTGATACCAGATTTTTTAATGAAAGTGTGCTAAATGTCTAAATTTTTCAGTTGGGATGCACTACCTTTCCTCTTTTCTACATTGTATCCAATGTATACCAATTATGGGTGAAAAACTTATAAAAACACATTCAAACATAAATATGTTCGTCGTGTGCGTACTCTAGCTGTCAAATGTCATCATCGCCAACACGCGCACAAACCACTGCGATTTCATAAACAATGAGTGTGATTTGAGAAATATCCTTTCATCCATGTCTTCATAATCGGTTTATAATTGATCAGACATGTGAATTCTTGATGGGTATGTTATTGTAACGATGATAATCCATTCGTTTCACAAATCTATTACTCTCTGGACATTTAAAGGTGACGCCATTTGCATGGACACATTAGCCTTTATCACACGCCATAACTTGTCAACACTGACCATAGCGCAATGCAATTAAGAGTAGCTGCTCAAATAAACCTTCGTTTGGTAATGGATGCAAACAGATGGCAAACTATATGTCACAGCAAATCTTTATCTATATATATAAAGGAAGAGGCGATTTTTTGTGTCACAAAAGGCTTTTTAACCATAAGACGTACACACTCTAAATTGTGTATGTACAATCAGGACAACTTGGTGGTCGTTATAATGTTACCCAAATAAATTTGTTTTAATGAAAAAAACCCAGGAAAATAGAATCTTTAAGAAATGTTCGTCATGCTGCTTACAACGCCATGTTTTTAAACATACGTAATACATTAAACGTTTGTGTAAGTCAAGTAGGTTGCACATCACACGTACATTCACCTATATAGTGGAGGGGTGCAAAAAGACTGTGTGTGTTCATGTTGGGCTGAGGTGGGGGTTGTTGGGGGTGAGGGGTTATGGTTTGTTGTGATGAAATGAGGTGAAGGGCGGAGCATTTAATCTGCTCCAGATCTAATCAGTTGCAACCCGAGCAGTAGCTGGGGTAGGGGGTATTAGACGGATCAATCATTGCCATATACATGTAGTTTATATATGTCTGTCACATATGACGATGGAAGGAACGTGATGGATGTCCCACACCTGTATACTGACGGGAGCTGTTGTGAGGGATGGGGGACCAATCAATGTCTGTTTCAGCCCAGATTTGTTGAGGGGTGGTGGCAGATGATATGTTGGTGAGGAAGAAAGGGGAAGGGACACGTATTTAATCTGTTCCAGATTTCATGTTCCAAACTCGAGCATTAGGAAGGGGTTGATGGAGATGCATTTAGACTGATCTGGATTTGTATATATGGGGATGGCATAGAGAGGGCTGGGGACAGAAGAGGGGGGTGGCGGCTGAATGAAGGGTAGAGGAGGGTGGAACGTTTAATCTGTTCCACACATGTTTACCAGGGGTAGCAGAAGCTGTATTCTGACGGGAGCTGGTGTGAGAGATGGTGTACAGAGGGAAGGATGGGGAGGGAGGAGGATTTAATGTGTTCCGGATCTCTTCTGTTTCAACCCGAGCAGCGCCGGGTATATAGCTAGTTATCAATAATTTCTGAGAATACATCTGGGATGCTATAGAACAGAGGTTACCGAATTCATACCAAGTTAAAAGTAAGAAGATTAGCACAATTTTGATACAACACTCTTGGGTAGAAAGTCGGTAATTTCTCTCTATTTACTACGGGCGATAGGGATGTTGTGAGACCCACGTGGTTGCATAACCAAATCTAGAGAAAGAGGCGGGGCATCGGAACTATGAATTGGTAACAAGCTGGGGACTAACAAGCTCCGCCCACATCATCCTGCTTTATCAGTGGTACATTCACATATCAGGGGTAACAGTAAGAAGTGGAAAAAATAATGGTCCAGGATGGGACCAAATAAAATAGGGTTCATGTGGTCACCATTTATTTACAACTGTCATGCCAAATTTGATTACTGTAAAACTAGAATATTTCATGGCTATTATTTTTTGCAATTTTCATCTAAAGATTATTTTGTGACTATTTAATTTTGCAATTTTGGCCCATCCTGGACCTACTTTACGCAGGCTATTAATGTTTGCTGACTATAAGTTTGTGTTTTTGCACCTATACTCACGAAACTTGCAAATTAAAATAGGAGCAAACATTTCTACTTTGAAAGTATCCTAGCTCAAAGGATGTGACTTGTAGAGTGGTAACAGTAAGAAATGGACCTAATAATAGTCTAGAAAACCATTTGGGCCCATGTGACATAGGGTTCTTTTGGTCACCATTTACATGTACAACTGAAGTCAAATATTAGCACCCTAGCTCAAACAATGTGACCTGTAGAGGGGTAACAGTAAGAAATTGACCCAATAATGGTTCAGAATAGACCTGAATGTGGATCATTAGGGCCCATGTGGAATACGGTTCTTGTGCTCATCTGACATGCCAAATATCAGCACCCTATTAACTCAAACGATGGACGGTCAGACGTAATTAATTGGGTCTTCGCCAGTGTAAATACTGGAATCAATTTGTTCTTGGCTTGCTACAACTACGACTCGTTACCCAACTATAAATCATACCACTATAATCACTATAAGAGGGTGGTATATACTGGTACAATTTAGGGAGAGTTGAGATTTGGGGTTTTAATTCATTGAGAATTTGAGATTTGACCTTTCAATTCATAGAGATCGTTCATTGAGATTTGAGAAAAGGGCTTTTGCATTGAGATTTGTAACAGATTTTGAGATCAAAGGGGGGGGGTATATACCACCCTCACTATAGCTAGACTTATCAATATAGGTGTGTTATGTATATATAAACTACGGTGAATAATCCACATGTCATATCGACCACAAAGGTCAGAGGGATCGTTCACAAATTACGTCAGCTATCGGGGGGAAGGGGGGGTGGGGGTTGTCATGAATTTCTGACAAAAGTTGCAAGGGCGGGGGGGAGGGGGGGGGGGGTTCGGCACCTGCAGACGTCAGCTTTCAGTTTTCATCCCAATTTTAAAGAGGATCGAGATATTTTACCAGTCAGATAGTCCAGATCGTGCTTAACTATAATTTAACAAGTATAATCACCTCAAGCAGATTTATTAAAAATACCAGTTGATATTAGTTAAATAGTACCAAAGAAAGAATATAAAGAATATATTTCGTGTTTATAAAACACATTGTCAGCTGATAATGAAAAATTGATATACAGTATAGGTCCGAATATCCGGATCCCGATTATCCGTAAATCCGCTTTATCCGGACATGAAATCTTGGTCCCATTTTTTACGAACTCACACATCGATTCGTATTAAAATAATTTCACCGAAAAAAATTGCCAATAGGGGGGAAAATCGCGAATAGGCCAGTGAAGCAAATAGCGTTAGCCTCGTCACCTGGTTTCTATTGATAATCCAAGGTACGTTACCAGTCCTTTATGGGGTGATAAAGACTAAATCATGTCACAGATCTAGATCTTTAACAAGAAATACCGTAGGTTTGAATTGGGCCGATATGTTACCGGTTGTTTTCAGGATATCGGATTGTTTTGATTGTAAAATAAATATCATATTTGTAATCTAGACCTTTTGCTCGTTAAATTCATGTATTTAACTTCAAAATCCAATGAAAAATAAGCAAGATATTAATTAATTTAAGAACGTTATGGCAATCAGAATAAAAAAGTTCGCGGTCAATGCATGTTTAGAAGCACGTGGTCGTTATGTTATGCTATTATAAAATAATAAACCGATAGTGAAACTTAAAAAATATTGTTTCTAGAGGTCAATACGTGTTGATTATTATAATAATCTTGATAAATGTACAATGGATATTGATTATAAACGGAAGGTAAGGTTACTTGTCACTTATAAGTCCAGAAATATGCCAAAAACGTTCGATACTTGTTCGATTCTCGTACTATCGCCCATGTCATGGTCTATCAGAATAGTTATGGGTCACCACCGTGATATCCTGACGCCAGCTAATTCGGACATCTCATCAAGGTCCCGAGTGGTCCGGATAAGCGGACCTGTACTGTACAATGTAGTAGTAGTTGCATTATGCATTAAAAATTATGCATTAAAAAGATAAAATTCCTGTGAGACTCTTTTACATGAGAAGATTGATATTACTTTGCAAAAAGTTGAAGACTGATATAATTTGTGAAAAGTAGAAGTGAAAGAATTAGGAAAATCACTATGTCGACGCGAGGCGCTGAACGCGCGTTCAGAGGATCTTTTCCGTTTTTCAAGATGGCGGAATGTACTCACACACAATTTTGATTGGGCTATTTGACCAATATAAATGCTTCTTTCGTTACTTTTTTCTCTTTGGATATCATTTTTAGTGTACAGACTATGTTCCAACGCAATTATCCGGGTGATATGTAGTTTAATTTAGCTGTTTGAGCACTCCTATTTTTCAGCCCGATGCGAGTAACTCCTGTATGTGATGAGCGTAACGGGTATACGCTAACTCTTAATGAGGAGGGTAACGCCAAAATATTCCCTAGCATTTTCTGTTAAAATAGAATTGAAAATCTAAATATTTGACTTAAATTTCCAATTGAATTCACTTTACAGAATAAACATTCCCACCCCCCCCAATTTTCAAATACTGTAAGTAAAACTAGAATATTTTGTGGCTATTGAATTTTACAATTTTCATCTTTAAATTGTTTTGTGACTATTTAATTTTGCGATTTGGTCCATCCTGGACCTACTTTATAGGCTAATAATGTTTCCTGACAGTTTAAGAGTGTTTTTGATACTTCACAGTATTACTACAGACAATAGATGAGTGAACCATGAGCAGCTTTAAAAGCTTTAATATGTTTTATTCTCAAAACTTCTATTCCACTATTCCAAATACAAAGAAAGTAACTCTTTACAAAAGTTTATAAATGATAATGATAACAACTGTCAAAAGATTGAAAATAACAAGTGAATATTATAATGTATTTTATGTACACAAACCAAGATTAAAAATTTCTTGTTAAGAATTTAAAACATCTAACATATTTGAAACATCTAATTGTCTTTCATCATCTCATCCATCTCCTCGTCTGTGAACCCCAGACGACGATGAGGTAAGATTTTTTCCCCGTTTACTTCCTCGTTAACTATAAGTTCTTTGATAGATATAGATCTAGCTCACCATCCATTGAATTGTGCTGTGAAAAAAGTTTAACAGTTCACATTAACGATATATATTCTACATTTTAATCAGTAATAGTAGTAATATAGGCAAAGAGTAAGCTGGACATTTCCATTACCATGAAGTTGTGAAGGTTCACATTTATGTATGACAATTACATTCTTCCTAAGAAAAGTTGTGAAAGTTTAAATCATAACACAAACTGATCATTAATGCAAAAGCATTCTTAAGATGTTATTATGGTATAAAGTAATACATATAGCAGGAACTTACTTCACGTATAAAGGCACTGCTAGAATCCGTAACTGTCAATATGAATGCACATATGAAATAAATTAATTATGAATTCAATACACATTATAAGTAATTGATTTTCAGTACTTGTATGTGCTGTTTTGGTAGATATAGAAGATGGCAGAGTTGTTACACAAAGCAGCGTTACCCGCATCAAAAAATCGCGTTACCCTCCTCGCCTATTGACAGCTGCTTCACGTTACTCGTCTCAGTGGCGAAAAGAGAGACTCTTAAAACAAAGCAATCCAGCAATAAATCACATAAAAAATTGCACCCAGGTGTAGTGTCCCCTTAATAAACATATAATCATACGTAAAAGATCGATACTACTATACAAGCTGATAAATCAGTGATAGAAAAATTATATGTGAGTACCTTCCGCCATCTTGAAAAACTGAAAAGATGCGCTGAACACGCGTTCAGCGCCTCGCGTCGACAAAGTGAAAATGCAGTAAGATAATTATAGGACACATACCGGTAGTTTTATGGCGGCCACAGTGTCTCAATTCTGGCCACAGTCTAGAATGAACACTTCTTCATCTTACATTATCAAATGTATCCTAATTTTTTATCCTTTAAAATATTTTTATTCACTTTTTGCAAGTTCCAATTAAAGTGCGACATGAATTCTGACAAATTAAATCTCCCCGGACAAAGTCCGGAGGGAGTTAAATCTCCCTGGACGAAGTCCGGAGGGAGATTTCTAGCTTTGCTTCTGTACGTGCGCGCGTGCATGCGTCCGAAATGAACAGGCTGATAACTCGAAGACTACTTGAGCTATTGATTTGCAAATTGAATATGTCTTGTTTGAGGAAAAAAGTACCTCTCAAAAAATTTTGTTTGTACTTTGGCCTACTTTTTATGAACTTACGAGCGTTACGTAATAAACCTTGTTAACACTCTACAAGAAGTATTTAACCCATGGTCACCAACTTCATATTTAGCTTTGTTGTACTACTCTCCATAGCTGATTAGATATTGGTGTACTTTGGCCTACTTTTTATGAAGTTTCAATGTGTTTTTAAAAACAAATTATTACCGGTACGTAATTGAAGAATTTGTCTCCTGTGAATAGTTTATGACCTATCATCACCAAACTTGACATTTGGTATGTCTATATCACTCTCCTCACATGATTTGATATTGGTGTACTTTGGCCTACTTTTGAAAATTTTATGGAATTTTTGATTAAAATTATTGTTACCACTGCACTGAGAAAAGTATTTCACCAGTTTTGTTCACTATACTAGTCGCTACAGTTGAATTGACATTGGTGTACTTTGCCCTACTTTTGACGAACTTATGAACGTTACGGAATAAACCTTGTTACTTCTCTACAGGGATAAGTATTTGACCTATGGTCACCAACCTTCATATTGAACTTCAATGTACTATTCTCCCGAGCTGATTAGATTTTTGGTGTACTTCGCCTACTTTTGATGAAGTTAGGATGTGTTTTAAAAACAAATTATTACGAATTTGTGTTTATCTGTCTCCTGGAAAGAGTTTATGACCTGTCATCACCAAACTCGACATTTGGTGTGTCTATATCACTCTCCTCACGTGATTTTATGTTTGAGTACTTTGGCCTACTTTTGAAAAATTTACGCAATATTCGAATAAAAGAAAATTTTGTTACCACTATAATAGGGAAATATATTTCACCTATGGTCATTAAACTTTACCATACAAGTCCAAGCTGAATTGATGTTGGTGTACTTTGGCCTACTTTTGACGAACTTATGACAAATACGTGTTGATACCGTGTTACCACTCTACAGGGAGAAGTATTTGACCTATTGTCACCAAATTTCATATTTAGTTTTCTTGTACTATTTGTACTCTCCAGACCTGATTAGAATTTGATGTACTTTTGCCTACTTTTGATGAAAATTCGATGTGTTTTTAGAAACAAATTATTACGAATTTAGATTTTGGTGTACTTTAGCCCACTTTTGATGAAGTTTGAATACGATGTGTTTTTATTTTAATTCCGATTAGATGTGTTGTCTCTACAATATTCTTTATACATGTATGTACAATGAATTTGAATTAATAATTTTAAAATTGAAAAACGTATATAGTTATTCATAATTTTAAAATTGATTGACCTAAAAGGGCCTGATCAGGGAAGGGGAGATTTATGATCTTCCTGACAACTACTTGTTTCCCTAATGGGAAAAGGGTGCACAGTACGCCAGAACCTCTGAATCTAATGGGGTTTCAAGAACGGAAATTCTCATGAGTATGCCAAAAGCCCCATAAAAATAACATTTTGGGGGTGAAAAAGGGGTCTTCTGGCTATGATGAAGTAATAAATTGTGTTTATATATTTTTAGATGCAATTATAAAGAATGGAAAGGTTTCAAGATCCTCGACTTCCAAGCTACTTTACAGTCTGCACAACAAATGCACAAACATCACAAGTAGTTCCAGTAAACTCTCCAGCAAATCAAATTCCTAGACTACCTGGAAACTTTCCGGTTATTATTGTTTAATCTGCAATTTTATTTACCATACATGTTTAAATGCAATAACTTAACAATCTTAAGTCTGACTATTGTATTTGATATCATTCTAGTTAAGTTGAGTCATATCCATTGATGCATCTGATCCATTTTCAGGTTGTCAGCCACCGACCTTTTGTGCCCAGCACATCGACACCAGCACAGCAGTGGAATCAGTTTAATCTGCAGCACCCAGCACCCAGCATCAGGCATGCACAACATCCAATGGCCAGTTTTTCACAATGCCTGCCAGTTTCGAACTATCAGATGCAATACCCAGGGTCCTCAAACCTTCAATACATGCCAAATATCACTTCTGTACGGCCTTCTTTACAAGTTGGTCCTGCTGGAACGAACATGACTCGTATGTACACAGGTCAGCAAATGAGCAGTCAGTTGATGTCTGGAGGAGGAGGTCCCCCACCACATCTTTCCTATCCACAGCCAAATAACGATTTAAATTCTATAGTTTTGAAGCAAATGGACATTATACAAAGACAGCAGCAGCTAATGATGCAACTAACACACCAGGTGAGACTGATCTATGAAACTCATGAAAATTTGCTCGTGCACCATAGTGCCCTGACAAATATTGTGAGTGGCTTAATTATGTTAATATTAAAAACTCCTAAAGTAGCCTACCATTGGGGGGCTAACTTTTGAAACCACCTGACCCGGGGAAAAATCAGCCGGCAGCTGGCCGCCGGTTAAGCTCTATTTCATGTCTTGCTACCACTCGGGTAGAATCAGGGAAATCACCTAAGTAACAAAACTGTTACCACCTCTAGCTTGTGTTCACCAACTGGGACCTCCATGATTGGCCTGCAATCGATTGATGTGGCAGATCCTTTACACCTTGATCATATGTAATCATGGGTCAGGTTTCAGAACAACCCCAATTTCGATATACCATTTGTGTACCAAGCATATAGATAGATACATGCATCATATTTGAATGAAATTATTTATCATGGATTTTATTCATTTATGGTTCATAAGCAGAGTTGAGCTTTTCGTCATCATAAATTTTCACACTGTTTCAAAGTGGAATTTGGAAGATCTGATTGGATCATGTTACATTTTAGGCTGTTTTCTAGGAGTCTATCATTGTTTTTATAATATGCAAACTTATGAATATTGAGTTTCAGCTTGTGACCAAAGTTTTGCAAATGCTGCTTCTCATTTTTATGACTGAGTAAACCTCAGATGAATAATCATATGCATTGACAAGACTCAAATTTTTCCTCTTTTTGATAAAAATAACAATTAGGGTTAAACTTGCAAGCTTTTACTTTTACATAGTGAGTTTTTGTGACACCTATTAGGGAAAGAAATGAAGTTTATTTTGCTCATAGCAATATAGATCTTATCGATAATGCAAAATACTTCTGCACATTCCTTTAGACTGTCATACTGCTGGAAGCTGATAACCACATCTGTTTTGTTTTTGTTATCTCTCCTAGCTATATTCACCAGCCAGACTATGCCTACGTCACACCAGGAAATTGAGTTAGTAGCTAGCATCTCATACTGCTGTGTTGGTCGCAAGTGTTATATATTTGTTCTTAAAATGCCTAATTATTGTGTTGTATATGGTTGTGTGAACATTCCATCAGATAGCATAAGTTTACACCAATTTCCCAAGGGTAAACATTTATTTAAACTCTGGACTGATTTTGTTTCTACAACAAGAGCAAATTGGATACCATCATCTAAATCAACAATTTGTAGCGTGCATTTTACTAAAGATTCTTTTGAAAATGCAATGATGGTAGACATGGGATTAAGCAAAAAATATTTGTTAAGAAAGGGAGCAGTACCTACTATTCATCATCCACAAAAAGACAATGGAGAAACAATCCCACAATCAATCAGAAAATTACCTGTAAAAGAGGTATGTTCTAGTTACTCAATGTGAAATGCAAGTAAAGCCTCTAGGTCATGATATATGAAGGTTAGGTACCAGGTACATGTATCTGCAGTACCAGTCTGCAAGATATGTATCACATGTACATGTACATGCTTATAGAGCTCATGAATTGGGTCACTGCATTCATGTGGTTTGGAGAAAAAACAGTGTCCGCCTATCAATTATAATGTAAATATGATAATCAAAGGTGTATGAATGCATTTTACAAATCAGAAATACAATTACCCATAGCCTTATGATCTTATATCTTACGCTGATTCTTCTATTTATTATTGATATAATCATAAATTATGATAGAATACATAACCATGTTTGATATTCACATTATTATCGGCTTACAATATAACCTGTATGTAATAATTTTTTGGCTCAAAGACTCAAACTATTGGTTTTAGCCGTGGCACCATCAACTTCCTGTGTGACAGACAAGTACTATTTCTGGTTCCACACTTGATATAGAGGATGAATCTGATTCAAAATCCATTATTTTAACATATACAAAAGAACAAAATATCACAATTATCGAAAAATACTACATCCATACTGTTACATAGAAAAAAATCCATTGTAATGGAAACAGATAAAACAGATAGCAAGTTAGCAACCCATCATGGTAAACCCCTGATGTGACATATGTGATTTATAGCTAAGTCTCCCCCGTTCTGGAGGGAGACTTAGGTTTGCTTCTGTTGACATCCGCGTCCATGTCCACATGGCCAAGAAAATGGTTCACTGTATGAAAAGACTTATAGTGATAGATGGTATTGTAAAATGAATATGTTGAATTAGAGCAAAAAGGTATCTCGGGTTTTGATTTTCATGAACTTTGGCCCAAATTTGAGAAAGTTATTTTATTTTTATTTTTTATTTTTGTGGAGTTTGTGAGCAAAGTTGAGCAAAACCATTGAAACAATTGCCATCAAAATTCATAGGACGCTTCATTTATATAGTTTCAAGAATTGATTAGGATTTGCTTAACATTGGCCAACTTTTAGGACGTTGTCGCTGTTTTCATGCAAAATTTTGCTATTCTATCATTCCGTGCAAAAATCACCGCCAATAACCCACGCTGATTGGTCAATCTCCGTGCTAAATTATACGATTGACTGCACGCTGCGAAAAAAAAACACAGCGCTAGTCTAACCTCCTCACAATATCAATACAGCCGCTGACGTAAGTAAGGCCATGAAGGCGTGTTAATGCTGTGCGGAGTACAACAGATTAGACTAACTCCACCTTGGCGCTCAAAAAAACTGCGGGAATTGACGTCTCCAGCTCAAAAATGACTTGAATGTTGAATGTTATATGGCAATGAGAACGTTATGATATGATTTATTTTTTAAAATAAAAACGAATCATACACTCATTTGGTGTGGATTTTAGTCATTTTAGTCATGATAGAATGGTTTTTGAGCACTCGATTGTCGGGTCTATCGTAGAATTTTGCACGGTGATGTGTGATTGACACGAACGCAGTGAGTGTCAATCACACATCACCGTGCAAAATTCTACGATAGACCCGACAATCTCGTGCTCAAATCCTACAACATCAAGCTTGTGTAGTACACAGTATCCTAGCTCAAACGATGTGACTTGTAGAGCGGTAACAGTAAGAAATGGACCTAATAATGGTCCAGAAAACCATTTGGGCTCATGTGACATAGGGCTCTTGTGGTCACCATTTACAACTGAAGTCAAATTTTAGCACCCTAGCTCAAACAATGTGAGCTGTAGAGGGGTAATAGTAAGAAATTGACCTAATAATGGTCCAGAATGGACCTGAATGTGGACCGTATATGCTATGTATTGGTGGCCCAAGTGTTGAATGGAACTTAAGCAAAATATTAAATAAAAGTGTGACAGAGACACAGACGCGGAACGGCCATTTTTGACTTATTTTATTTCCGGGTGACGCCTAGCAACATTCTAATCCTTAGAGCAAATCACATATCTCTGTGATGTGTTAAATGAACAGAATCTGATGTGTGAATGTACCGCTGGTGAAGCAGGATGGCCTAGCAAGTGCGCTGCAAGGTTTCAGGACAGCAACCCAATTTATAGTAAATACATAACAGTATATAAATGTATATGTCATGACCTGATCACTCTGAGTATCAGATGTCAAGCAAATTGTCTCTTTAGGACATCTGATACTCAGAGTGGATCTGATTAGACTTTGGTCAACTTTTAAGGATGTGCGTGTTTTCACGCTGAATTTTGCTGAATTCAAGCTTGTGTACACAGTTTAGCAAAGACTTTCACTAGTCATAACCTAACTTGAGAGTAATCATCAGTGGGTGTATGTCAAGACCTAATTAGATTTTGGTGTGACTGTCATCATAGGTTTCTATACTAGATAATTTTATTATTTTTGGGTTTGTGAGGAAAGTGGGAAGAAAACCTATTGAAGTCATTGCCATCAAAATTCATGATACTTCATTTGGGTGGTTTCAAGAAGTCATCCATGGGTATATGTCAAGGCCTGGTTAGATTTTGGTGGCCTTTGGTCCACTTTAGAGGACGCCAGTGTCAGAAGTTTGCTTAATTCAAGTTTATGGATAAATTCAGTGTTTTATTATGTACTCTACTACATTTTTTGACCACTATATTGTATGTTCTCTGCTGTTATGTTGAATAATTCCAAAAACAAAGAGTTTTTGGAATTATTCAACATAACAGCAGAGAACAGACAATATATTGATCATGAGAAGAACTGCTGCAGCTCAAATTGTAAATTTAACAAATCTACTACATATTTGTTTTCAAACACGCTCTTTATTATATACCCGGTATACTCTATTGCAATTAAGAGATTGATTTCATAGCCTCTTAAACCCTAAAGCAGTAATAGACCTCATTTTGGAGTGAACATTCATTGGACTATCGTGTGAAATGCATACCATAGCCATTGATTATTTTATTTGTGAATTTTCAGCCTATTGTACCACCAATGGCTACAGCAGCACATCAAATGCAGGAACCATCAACCAACTCTCATAGTGATCTTGCCACTGTTGCGACTACTTCAGACGTGCAAGTCAAACTTGAACCAACAGATATATCAGATGAATTCAATCCAAAAATTGCAGCAGTAGA
Source organism: Streblospio benedicti (assembly GCA_019095985.1). Classification (NCBI taxonomy): domain Eukaryota; kingdom Metazoa; phylum Annelida; class Polychaeta; order Spionida; family Spionidae; genus Streblospio; species Streblospio benedicti. The sequence continues at coordinate 18,369,162 of CM032662.1, forward strand.
AGGTTATGCTGCGTGAGTTTCACAATACTTTTAGTGTTTATTCATTTTAAGAAAGTATGAAATGCAACTACACCTCACTATAACATAATCTAGAAACATGATTGACAAATGACTTCTATAAACAAATTTCCTATTTTGAAATATATTTATGTTATATTTTATCTTTAGTTTTAGAACAAGACTTGAAAATTGCAACAATTACCTTGTCTCATGCATTTTAAATTCTTTGTGTTTTACTTTTGCCTCTTAATGTTTTGTTGGACTAGAAAGTTGTTTGTATTTAATCAATCTGTCCAATAACTGTATTCTTAGCAGCATTTAATATACCGTCTATGTACATATGTTTATATACAATTATGTTTTATATGGATGTATCTTATACGTCTGAAATAAAGTTACCTATTTATCTTATCTTATTTTAAATTGAACAATCTAACCATGCAATGTTTTTTCATTGTACTTCCATTTGCATGCATCAATATACATTTGTTTTTGTTTTGTCATGTGACTGGAGGGCAATATACTGGGAGTATTGAGACTTTGGTGGACTTGCCAATCTAATAAAACTAAGATTCTGCTGTTCAATATGAGTATTCAGAGATGAGTTTTATAATTTGTCTACGATAAAGAATTGTCTTTCTTCTCTTGTGCCATGTCCATATAACCAAATTGGTGTTAATTTCAGAACTTCAACGATAAAACAGGAACTTGAAACAGAAATGGATACTGTACCACCAATTCCAACAACAGGAACAGAAATGCCACTCTTAGAGAATACAAAACAAGGTAATTATGATGTAATTTACACTATTACCAGACGTATTTAATGAAAATTAATTTGGTCTTTTAAGAACTTCACTCTGGTAACAGAGCTGTTTGAAAGCGACACATTACAATCTTAGACAAACTCACAAAAGAAACATCCATTATGTCAAGTCATGAAGAAGATTTGTTGGGTAACTGTGTGTTTGAATAGTGAGATCAGCAATTTATACGCGAGTGTTGTATTTGTCTGTTTTGATGAGCAGCTACTTGGAAAGTAAAAATATTCGAAAGTATTTCAATACTCTTTTCCAACACGGACTTCATCCATTCAGAATTGAGTATGATCTACGCATAGGGGATGTAAGACTGTCATAATCATGACTTGTGTTTTTTAGAGCTTGAAGAAAGTCTATCTATAACGTGTGGCTCGAGTCAGTATATAGCAGGAGGAGCAACAGATCTCAGCACAGCAGGAAAATCAACCTGTGTAGAAGGTAGGGCTTTTGTGAATTTTTTCATAGTCTGGAAGTTGAGCAAAGACTATTTAACTAACCATAAGCAGACTTAATATGCGTCATTGGTGATCATACCGGTATGTTGAGACCTAATTAGACTTTGTGGTTTGTTTTGGATAATTTGGTCAACTATTTAGGATGTTGTGTTCATGCCAATTTTCCCTAAATTCAAGCTTGTGAACTCTAAAGCAACTTCAAAGTGGGAACTGCATAAGGGAGACTTTTAAAAAACACCTCCTTTAATAATTTTCATTCAGACCTAAGATCACGTAAAACTAGAGGGATTTACATGATTACATGTATTTCCTCCAAAGCCTTAGATTTTCCACAAAGGCGTATTTGATATTTCAATTTTAGTATTCGTATAAGTATTGATGATGTCATATGTAAGCAACTCAAGGATATTCAAAGTAATGCAGATGGCAAAAATAGCTTACAGTGTATCTGTATATGTTTTTTAAATGTGTAAACCCATCTTGTACTTACTGTTAAGCTTTGGAATGTCTATTTCAATCCATCTGATCATATGTTATAATGCATGAAAAATACATGAATGCAGGTGATGCAGCCCACAGGGCAAACTGGCAGAGCAAAGACACATCGGGACAAATCTACATTGATTACGCTGAAGGACCAGATTTTCCACTGATGGACAGTCAAAACTATGAGCAGGTACATTGTAGTTCATTGCTGGGTATGTTACCTAGGATGTTGGTCTTGAGGGATGTTGCTCTTTTTACGCTCTGATAATTTTAAACTAAAAACCTATGGAAAGTTTTGTCATGTACAATAAAGAAAAATTTCAAACATTTTACAACTTTTCTCATATACTGCAGTAATGTATGTCATCAGAAGTTTCGCACAGTTTTCAAATCCATCTTTTGTCAGTCTTTTTTTTTTCTTATATACAATCATTTTCAGGGATTGAAACCTCACTTCCCTATAAGCCCTACTCATGCTGTATTGTGTACTTTCAGGATGCGGATGATGAGCAGGAGAGTTCTGATGGCGACAGGGGTCGGGGCGGGCGGCGCGGGAGAGGGAGTCGTGGGGGTCGCGGAGGCAGGGGCGGTAATAGGGGCAGGGGCAGTAATGGGGGTCGCGGAGGCAGTGGCAGGGGCAATGGTAGGGGCAGGGGTGGAAGTGCCAGGGGTGGCAGGGGTGAACAGAATGAAACACCTGGTAGAGGAGAGACCCGGCGTGGGGGCAGGGGACGGGGAGGGAGAGGTGCACATAGGGCAGTGGGTTTGGACCATGATCATCAGTCACCGAAAAATAGTCCTAAGAAGCAAAGTGAATTGAACAAAGTGGAAAAGAAAAATGACGGCGTTAAGAAAAGTGTTGTCGCTAAAAAGTCCACAGCGAAATATAGTAAAAGTGCTAAAAGCAAAATTACACAAGCCATGCAGGAAATGCAAGACAGTGCAACTGATTCATGTGAAGATACTGTTGAAAGCTCTTTGAATACGGAGGCACAACCAGCAGGAAAAGTGCAATATAAAACAGTTGCTGTAGAAATTCCTAAGCTTTCTCCTGAGCAGGTGATTTTTGTTTTGTTCTGATCTTTAGGCTGTCAAAATTTGATTCTGTGTCAGATTTTTTTGAGGTTATATTTTATATGCCGTATTATGTTCTGTTTTTTGTGAGCGATTCAGGGTCAGGATTAGCCACTTGTTGACTCTTAACGATGAGTAAAACCTTGTGGAGGACGAGTAAGAAGTTTTAGCATCTCGTCTTATTGATGAGTGACATCTGGTCCATTATATATAAAAGTATAGAGCTTTATGCAAAGAGGACGAGTGTATTTTTTTGAAAAAGGGCACATATTTGAGTGTTAATCGTCTTTCTTATGACATTAATTCCAGTAAAATGACTAATTAAGTATGTGTATGTGCTAAGTCAATGATGAAAATTCACACTTTGAAGACAAAACTAATCGTTTAAAGGTTATTTGGTAATATAAGCAGCACGAAGCAACATCCTGTTGTTGTCGTTTCGCCTTTGATTGTGGTGGGGAAAACCCGTGACGTCATTAGAGCTGTATACAGGGTGAACAAAAGATATTTTGTACACTCTAATAATGTCATGGGTTTTCCCAACCACACTCAAAAGTGAAAGTGAAAACAACATGATTAACAGGATAACATATACTCATATAACTTGGTTGTTGATGTTCCAGGTGGAGTCGTTGATACAAGCAGTGCGCGAGAAAGCTCCACTCCCAGATCTCTGGAAGCAGACAACTCAACGAAGAAGCAGACGCATCTGTGGAGAATTGCCATTACCTATTCCTGTTATAGAAGATAAAAATAAGACTAAAAATATGGGTAAAACAGACAAAAAGGAAGAATCCTTTTCTTATGAAATTGATGGAACTGTGTTCTCTGAAGGCAAAGGGAAAATAACGTTGCCCATTAAGATCACTGCATCTAAGAATAAATGTGTGGACCCAAAGTATAAAACCGTGTTTGTACAATTAGCTGGCAACCTTCAATGGATAAAGCTGATAATGAAAGAGCTAAATGGGATGACAACAAATCAATGTTTATTGTGTCCGTTTTCAGCTGCTAGTCCACCAGAAATCGCTCAACATATGGAAAATGTGCATGGTGAGTTAGAAACAGAAAATTTAGCAAGAATAACAAATAAACAATTGTTCATGGCTTGTTGTCACTGTGATTACATAGGATCTGACTTTGTTACTATGTGGGGTCATTGGAGGGACTTTCACAAAGTACCAAGATTAATAAAGAATGCAACAGCCAACCGATATATCAAAGCAATTTTGCCTCATATAACCACAGCACAATATGAAAAGGCTGCACAAATATACAAGTGTCCTTTAGACAACTGTGATAAAGTTTCTCTAAATCAGAAGCATATGGTATTTCATGTGTTGAAAGATCATGGGAACAACCAAAACTTTGTTCGTGATCAACGTTCATGTGTGACTCTCATACAAGAAAAAAAGGGGACATTGAACATTGAACGGAATGTGTTTGTTTGTAGTGCATGCTTTGAAATATTTCCATCCATAGACGTACTCCAGCATCATTTGTTTTCAACACACAACAAGAAGAATATGCTGTACTCTTGTATTTATTGTTCAGAACAATTTGTCAATAGTGCACAGATGCTCAATCATTGTGTAAAAGAACATGAAGGACAAAATTGTGTTTGCAACGTTACGATAATTAGGAAAAGAAAAGAGGAAGAACCTGTATTGTTTGGCAAGAAGGAGGCAGACTCGAGTGAAGAAGAAGCTGAAACAGAAACCTTTAGTGAAAACTATGTTACTGGAAATTCAGAAAAAAGAAAATCGGAAAACTCTAATTTAGAATTATCTAAGAGGTTGAAAAGAACAGTAAGTCCCACAGCAGCATCCTCATCAGAAGATAGAACACCTTTTTCTCCTAAAATTAGCTCGCCTGCAAAAAATGTTGCAGTTGTTTCTCCCACTAAACGTAATCCTTCAGGTTTCGTAGTTAATGATGTTAAAGCAAAGTCTCCATCAATTCACCAAAAATCCGCTAGTAGTGGAAACACTCAAATAACTATATCAGATGATGACTCTGATTTGGAAATAATTACTCCCATGCCTCAAAAAACAACCAGAGTCAAAAAAAGAGTGAAACGGCCAATGAAAGATTTCTCCATGATGACTTTACCAAGTGATATTGATAGAGAAATGAGGCCACACTTATGTGGAACTATAGAATTGTCAGATAGTGATGATGATGATAGTCTTCCAAAGGGTTCATGTGGTACCTCTAATTCTCCACTGGAAGAAGCAGATGCAGCGGTTGTAATAACAGTCAATGAGAACAAAGATACTGAAGCAGAAACTATTTGCAATGTATCAGAAGAGAGTGCATTACCTAAGCAGAAAATTGTTGAGTATTTACAACCTCCCCAGATGAGTGCGGTAAAAGAGGCACCAGATTCATCACCAGCAGTTCCTAACTTTTTGAGTGCATTTGCTAAATTCAGTGAAGAGAACCCTCAAGTCGGTAGCAGTGATGTGAAGGATGAGGAAAATGGCAGCATTCCACAAGCAGTTACCATTAGCCCTTTAACTAACAAGGATACTGGTCCGTCCAAAAAATCATGGGCAGATGCATTTCAAACTTTTGTAGGCAAAAAGTGATAACGGTATTGCATCTTTTTATTACTTCAAACATGCCTGTAACATACTTATGTAACTTCAGAAATTTACAAACTGGGATGCTGGGGTTACATGCTTGTTTTAGCAACCGAAGAGACACATCCATAGATTGTAGTGAAATGAAACAAAATTATGGTGAAAAGAAACGCAAAATAGATTTCGTTGTCGAAGTATTACTTTTCACCTGTGAGAGTAAATAGGCAGACTTTAGTCGCCCGAGATTTTACCTCCCTTTTACTCCCCTTTAGTGTCGAAATGACTGTAGTCGCCACTGTAGTCGCCGCAGATAATTAAACGAATTTTTTTATTGGATGGTGATTTTGATCATTCAATTTTTTTTCTCTTATATTGTATAAAGGCAAAGTTGTTTCACTAATAGCTTCATAACATTTTTTTTACTTGATTTGTTTGTTTCAAACCATGTTATATTATAGATAAGATAACCTACATGACAAGGTATAATTTGTAAAAATTGAAGTAGTAAGAGAGAAAATCAAAGTTTAGTAAAATCATGAAATAATATTAACCGTCTTCTTAAAGAGAGGAAAACAAATTTTCCTTGCTACAATAATGTTCCATTTTTTATCATTAGAATACATGAAGGCTGAAAGTGTGTCAGTGGAAATAAATGTCTGGCTTAAAAATAGTAACTTGCATCTAAACTTTTTGGTGAATCACATACGTCGTGCTTGAGTGTTGTGTGAAAATTACTGGAAAAAGAATGGTGGATGTCATTGAAATGTCCAAAATGTGTATATTTCCAGTGGTTTTATTGATGTTTTATCAAAATACCTAGGCAGCTACATGTACATCTGAATGTTCAAGCTGGTAGATTAGTAGATTAGAGATAAGTTGATTGGATTTTGTACATGCACAATGTCATAGAATGTTTATATTAAATCAAATTATTAAGCATGTAAAAGTTTCTATATTACTAGAAATTATAGTACTTAAAGAAATTAGAAGTAATAATATTTTTATATACTGCATTTTCATAGCTAAGTTAGACCAGCTCGTTTCAAACTCTGATTAGTCCAATGTATAGATAAGGGAAAATGGGCCCCCCAAAACAGGGATAAGGGATCTAATAATGGGATAAGGGAAGAAAGAGCCAAAAAAGAGGGACAAGGGAAAAAAGGGCCAAAAAAGAGGGATATGGGATTTCTAGACCCCTTATACCCCCACCCCCCACCCCATAGATAAGTTCAGTAAATCTACATTTGTATTTTCTTTGGGGATACTTATTACAAATTCTACCGGCATCTTCTCAGTAACTAAACATTATGATTAACTATTTAAGATAATGCTCAGTTAAAAAAAATATCTGCTCTCTAAAAAGAAGATGTCAATAAACAATGTCTTTTCCATTATTAGTGTATAGTATTAATGTATAGTAAGGAAAACAAGATTTATTTTTTTCATGTATAATATATATCGCACTTTAAAAATACCATGCTGTCTTGTTTATGGAAACACGAGAAGTTACATTATTGAATGATTTTCGCCAGAATTAGTGGATTCTTTTATGCACTGTGAAGTTATTTCTGGCGAAAATCATTCAATTGTCATTTCTTGCATAATTGTTATGACAGTTTTATTAGCTGGACTTTCACGGTGTGTTATTTAAATTGTTAAATAATTGTTCTGGTTATTCCATTAGCATTGTTTATATACGTGAAAAGAATGTTCAGAATGTACAAAACACTTGATCGCCCTTCAATCAAAGTATTCTTGGCCTAACAACTATGTTGGCACAGAAGTAATATGATGTGCTTTGTGCATTCTGAAAGCTCCTTTCATATACAGTATATTAGAATATCTAGAGCAATTTAAATACCATCCGATAAACGCCCTACTGGAAACTCATCAAAACACGTGTACACAAGAAATATAAACCGAATGATTTTCTTCAGACGTAAGTTCACAGTGCACATAAGAAGTGGCCAATTTCGCCAATGTGGTATGCCACGTCTGCCTTTAGAAATGCATGGTACATCTAGCAAAAATTATTCGATGATGTAACGTCACGTGACCTTGTGTTTTAGCTAACAAGAGAGCATTATATATTTTTAGTCAAGTATTTAATGTGAAGAATAAGGGTATTATTTTCCTTATACTTGCAATGGAAAATACATTGTCTATTGATCCTGGATTTTACAGAACACATTTATTTTTGACTGAGGATTGTCTTTAAGGTTTGACTAGTGGGTCCTTAGCAAATTAGTTCAGTGCAAAACATCAAAATACAACAGATCTTGATTATCAAAAAAGTTCATGTGATATCTTTTTTCCCCACTGAATAAACGTTAAAATGATTTACTTCAGCTCAGAATGAGATGATACAAGGCTATGTATTGTAATGGAGCGGTCATAGAAGTTAAGCAAAACTGACCTTCTTTGAAAATGATTGTGTTGTTAGCTTTGTTAAAGATATATAGGACTTCTATTTTTGTTTTATAATTGTTAACATTTTAATGTATGTCAGGTTGGAGTTATTTTTGAATGATAAGATCAGTATGAAAGAATGAATGACTGGACTATATTTCATGACTTATTAATCACAAATTGCTATTATATGCTAGTCTCTTCTGAATGATTAAAACTGCATGATCAAAATGATTGCAACATCTTGTAACCATTTAATGGTGTGAAAAATAAAGTTAAAGCAAAGTGATATATTATTATTGTTCATTATTTGTATAATATACTCCACTATTGAAGTCCAGAGCTTCACATGACTCGACTGCCCTTATTGATCAAACATATCATTGGGCTGTAAAATTTACATGTATTAAACTTAAACTTCAGTCATTGTATTGTGTGGTTTAAGACTTGGACAAATCCTGATATATTGTTGCATTCGGGACCGCTCGTGAGTTCATACTTTCCAATTGACAAATCGTAACTACGAGTTGTGGCTATTCGATACCACCTAACAAGTAGGAAATACATCTCGTAAAAATATTGTATGCAGGGTACATAAAAAATGGTTTATTGAAATATATATCTATCAATCTTATTAATGTGGCAGAGTCTTAGCTGGTTGTTATGAATAAATTTTATGAAAATGTCTGCGAAATTAGAACCTTAAATGGGTGCGGCCATTTTATCAGTCAGTCCGCTTTCTCTTTAGTTCCCAGTTCAACAGTCATAAACACAAGATAAACTGGTTTCAAATGGTTTTCACCTCTCGTGAACTCATATTTACCGTAAATACGAGCGGTTCCAAATGGACCATATATATCCAATCTATGGCAGCCATTATGCAGGGTATAAAACTCATCAAAATTTGCTAACGGACCACAGGGCCTTCAACTATAAAAAGTAGCCGGCCCTGGCAAAGAGTGTACGGCCCTTCGTTATGTTCATATTTAGAAGTCCCAAAAAGTAGCCTACCCACTGGGCCATGAACTTTTAAAACCAGCCGACGCGGGACAAAATCAGCCGGCACCGGGCCGCCGGGTAGGATCTATTTCATACCCTGCATTACATGTATACAGAAGAACCTTTGCAGACCAGATGAAATAAAATCAACAAAACATTTAAAATGTGCAATTTTTTAATTTTGTAGTCAGATCACAGCTTTTTATATGGTCTAACAAAACATCACAATAAATAAGACTTTTTTTACAATAAAATATTATAACACACTATGATGTTGGGGCATAGTGATAAATCATATATATATGTATATAGCATATATAGACTAACAAATGCTAATAATTGCAGCATTTTAACAAACTGTTGAAAGAAACAATTTTATTCAAACATATGAAACGGATTAAATAGTAAAATTTAATTTGAAGTATATGTAAAAATCTACAAATTTAATTTGAGATTAAATTATGCATATTCAATTAATAAATATTAATAAAATCAATGAACCAAGATGATTTACTAATCAAACAACACTGCTCAGAAAGAAATGTACTATTTCTCATTTACTTTTTATACTATCACTTGTCAGATGTATTAATGGAAAAACACTTGGATGTGGAATATTAGTAATTGTTTAAATAGACGCTGTAGGAGGGAAGTGAGTGTATCACTTGCAAATCGTGAGATTGAGTTTTCTGTCCATGGTGTTAAAAAATCAAGTTGCTGCCGCTTTGATCTTGTTCTCCCAACACATACCGGGTATGTGGTTTACACACCACCGCCACTTCGTGTTACGCTGATGGGAGTCATGGCTTCGCTCAATTCTGCTGCTTTAGCAAAGCGACTGTGACCTACTGCTCCCGTCCGAACAGCGCTCATCAGCTACAAACATAATGACAGATTATACTGCATTCTAACAACATTGTTAGTACTTCGTTTGACAACTAAACTTATTTGCATTCAAAATAAAAGAAAAACTGTTCAACAGTACACTTGTTCCCAAATCAAAGCTCATGACATCTTATTCTACTTATCTTTATTTACGCTTAAATAATACTTATCAAACCATTTACCAGTCAGGAATTTGATGGTCTGTAATGTCTGTAATACTGAATTAGATGTGTTTTATTCCCTTTCAACCGTGGAAACTTCTTGTCAATTGTACGTATAATATTTCCTCGTTCTTCGATATATGCTATTATCTGTGGTATGAGAAGGAAAATTCTTTCCTTTTATGAGAACAAGACCTAACCAACAACTGTCAACAAAAATCATGATTTTTAACAAAAGTCATTGGAAATCTAATAGACTGAAATAAGGTCAAATTTATAAGAACGGTCATCTCACAAGAAGCCTTTTGCTGAAATATACAGGTTGGTGAAATACAGGGTAGGGTGCACATGTTCGAATGATAAAACTTCCATAAGTTTTTAAGTAAGATATGTACTCTATCTACCGGTAATTCTCATGCACTAGATTTAATTTGAAAAGATGACGCCATTCTACACTTAAGGCCATCATTAGTAATCTTATTACAGATTGGCTGGAACCATAGCCAGATCCAGGGGTGCGCCTTCACCCCTTTTACCACCCAAATACATCGATCACTTGTACAAAAACCATGAACTCCCTTAAGAGCACCACCCCTTTTCCAAAAATCTGGATCTGCCAGTGGGAACAATGCCACACATCCATAAACAAAATGAGCTGTGGTTTTCTATAAGCCATAAATTAAATGTTATATGAAGATATGGTACCAAAACCATGAACATTCATTATTAAATTTGACCTCTTTCAACCAAATCAATGATTCTGAATACAGTAAAACCTCTAATTAGACTACCTCTAGCCTTCAGAGACCGCTTAGCACCTTCATAAAAACAACCACTATTGAGACCATGTGAAACAACTTGGGGCACATGTGATCTAATACAGAGGTTCTACTGTATTTAGTGAGCTGTAAAACCCTTCAGATTTCATGCCATACACAACATAGATAGTGCATTTCTGTTAGTATTTTTCGCAATCTCTTTGTACATGCATCATGCAATTTAAATAGCATGGTAGCAAAATAATGTTTCAGCAAGCTTCCAATGTTATGCAAAATAATTAATCCAATAAAAATACAGTAAAAAATATGTTGTAAAAATATGTCATGAAACTTGAGAGTTTTATAGTACAGAATATGGTAACAGATTTCAAGACTGCTATTATATATTGCTCTCACTCAAAGAATAATTAACATGATTGCTTTTTTCATAAAGTAATTTCAAGTTCTTTCAGTAGTGCACTGGTATCTGGTATATGAAAGAGATATATTCAATCATCAGAGAAATATTGTTCCTTTAAAACTCATTGTCCATTGCTGTCACAGAGTAATTGAGTATTTTTCCATGTTACAAGGCTTCAGTTATATTGGGCAAGTTATAATTTACTCAGAGAACTATCCTCGGATTATGTAAAACAGATTTCATATCTCCCTAATAAACAGACACCAGTGGTTTATATCTTTCAATATGATTACAATTTTATACCATCAATATATAAATAATATTATGATTACATGATTGGATCATTACATGAGATTGTGCTAAAAGTGTTACAGCAAATTTTGTTAAATATTTGGTGTATTTTTCCCCCCCCATAAAACAAATAGTGATAGAGCTATCTGATTCACAAAATATACCGGTAATGCTTTTCTTCATTTGTTTATGCAAGTATTTTGACCAAATCGGATAATAAATTGACAAGGCATTTTAAATGAATAAATGGAGATGGCTTAGCACAATCCCAGTTAACATACTTACTTGATTCATCGGCATAAATAAACATGCCTCTATTACATATATACATATATCTAAGCTTTATGGAAGGGAAATCTGTATACAATTACATTCAGGCAAGAGCCTCAGGCAAGAGCTCATGCTGCCCTTAGTTTGATGACAAGAAATATTCAAATTATTGAAATGTACATGCTCAAATGAACGTTTATCTTCATAAAGCATTCATTATTTTCAAATTGAAAATAATTCACTATGTTTTAATCTCTAAATCAATATCAGTGATCAAAAAAGTGATTTATATGAAATAAAGTCTTGGGCCATAATTTGTTGATTTTGTGCAAAATGGACTGACAAAGCCCATGTATTTTATAATCAACTTCTTAATCAATTTATCACTAAAATCTATAATCTATTAAACTGATAATCTATATTGTGAAACCCTTTAAGTTTGTGGCTTTCAAAGTTCATGGTATTTCGTGGTTTTGATGTCATTTGGCTAATATTGTCTGAGAATATTTATGATCGCGAACTTCAAAATTGTATGCTTGTTTTTACACATTCTATCTGTAATGTCTTCTAATAATCTCAGTACTAAATCTGATTCACTTCAAAACATGACAAACATTATATGAATTTACTTTCCGTAGAATGTAAGAAGCTTTTTATCTAAGATGATGCATGGGTGTGAATTTTAAAAATTTTAAAGGCCCTAAATATCATGAAATCGAAAATTTATGAAAGTAAAATTACGTAGATAGCAAACCACGAATATATAAGACTGCAAATTTAAAGGGTTTTACAGTACAAATGGCATTTCTGGTAAGCAAAATATTAGAAAAATAAGCCAATGAGATGTTATCTTTTATTGTTATAGTTCATACATATATACATATATATGTCACAAACTATTTCTACCAGCTTCAATATCAAGCACACAGAGACAGAAGGTATTAACATTCTTATTTATCAACATAGAGAAACAGGATAAAAGGAGAAAAACAGAAAATTGTACAGTAAAACAGCTGAAATCTGAATGCAAAAAATCAAATAAAATTTGAAATTGTAGCAGGTAGGGATTGGTCACGACAAACGCATTATTCAAGCTCCTCTGGTGAAAATATTACCTGCAAAAATTCTCCGAGATGTACCTCTCCGTTCTTATCTGGGTCTACCTCATTAAGCATTGCAGTGACAGCATCATGGCTGAACTCAGTGTTCAAATGGTGCTATTGTACAAGAGTGTTAATAGTTAATAGATTGAGATTTTAAATCAGTATAGAATTATCAAGAAAAGAGCACAGAAAACACACACAACATGGAATCTCAAAAATAAAAGCAACCAAACAAAAATACTCAGCAAATAATGTTACTATGGCGACAGGCAGGCCATGCACACTAAGGATGCTCTAGAATTAAACAGAAAATACTTATTAGTAACACAAACCGAAATGACAACTTGGGGGCAAAGAAATATTTTGCATCAATATCTCTATGATATAACTATTTTTTCTTCCAAAATATATGTACATATTATAAGAGAAATAATAATTGTTGTCCCAAAAATTACTATAGTGCAAAACATTTCTTGCTTCACCAATCATGGTGCACGGTGTACGCTTGTACCTGCAGAAATTCACCCAGGTCAACCTCAGCATTTCTGTTGAGGTCCACTTCACTTAGGATCTCATGCAACTGGTCCTCGCTCACTTTCTCTCCAATATGCTGAACAATAAATTATGCAATGAACACTTACACACGTGCATTTTGTTATTCATTGAAGCAAGGCTATCGTTTTGTCTTTTTTCTATGTTTTTCAAACATCCAAGCCAGCTGATCCAAGCAAACTAGTTTTCTAACATGATAAACAAAAATCAAAGACATTAAAACAGATTCAGAGCAATGAAGGACATGTTGTTTGATAACATTAATTCATACTAAATAATTTTGGTTTTACAGTTAATTTATTAATTCTAACAAGTATTAGTGAGCCATATCAAATATCTCATTTCAACCAAATGATTATCAATTACTTAAAATAGAGTTTATACGGTATACAGCATGTGGTCTCATGTTGCTTGTTTTGAAAAGGAACCTGTAGGTTTGAAACTAGTAATAAAACATTTTTTGGATTACATTTGTTTAAGAAATTTTTTGAATACTTGAATTGCATGGTAAGACTGATTGAAGCAACATGATTATCAATTAGCTTTTGTAATCAAATCATTTGCAAAAATAATGGACAATAATTCAAATGAAAAATAGCCCCTTCTGAAATCTCCAGTGAACAATTTAGGCCTTAATATTTGAATTCTTCTTATTATAACATAATATTTGCAGACAAATGAAAACAAATAAAATGAAATTAATCCTTTGTTTCTTATGAGAAGTTTAAAATAAAATTAGAAATCTGTCAAAATTATTTTTCAACATTTTTAAGAAATTATTGAAATAATGACTACTAAAAGCTCACATAAAGCTGACATACCTTGAAGTATCGTCTCAGATCATTGACTGTGATATAGCCCTTATTGTCAACGTCCAACGACCGGAAGCGTTTCATAAACTTATTGATTTCTTCTTTGGTTAAATTGATGGGAACTTTGTTTTTAGATTCATCCTTCAAATCCAAGCCCATCTCCAAACGTAGGAAGCGCACTGCTCTTTCAGTTTCTTCCTAAACCGATGGTTACAATTAAAACGATGGTTACAATCTTTAAAACTGATGTATTGTGGTAGTTAATAAGATGCATCAATTCATGATTAAGGAAGTGAGAGGGTGCGGTAAAGTCTGAAACAATCCACCAGCCCCCCACATGTATAGACTATAAAAATGCATTCCATTTAATTAGAAATACATATATACATTTATAAATAGAAATTAGATACATACTTCTTTCTTTTTGCTATTCCAGCCAAGGTGACCTGCCATAATATCTACAATTCGTGGCAATGCTTCTTGTGCAGCATGAACATTCAAGAATGCGAGACGGGTTCTGCGCGCCAAAATATCTACAGCTGTCATAGCATACTCTTGCATAGCATAGGTAATCTAAAACATTACAGTATGTTACATAAACATCCACCCAAGAGCCCAAGCTCATGTAGACTCTCCTTCAAATTATTATTGGATCAAATGCATGAATTGCAGCACATGTTTAAACATCCAATCATGTTAAGCCCACCCATTGAATGGACAATTTTCTACCTTAAAAAGCCATGTAAGTTTATATTATAGCATAAGATGTGTGCTTCCCAGGGAGTTGAAAAAGAAAATTTATATTTCACAAGATTGTGAATGCAACAATTTTAAATGACATGTCAATGCTAAATTCATCAATGTGAGTGGAGAGCTATAGACTTTGTAAGTAATAATCTTTTTATTTACTTAAGTGTTTGTTTGATGTATTATAATCATACCTCAGCTTCGATGTACGGGTATTCTTCATGCAAACGTTTCCCTACAACAGGCCATCTCTTTCCTGTCAACTGTGACATTTTTGCAACTTTAAAAGCTCGGTCACCATATGTATTGGCAAGATGCTGTGCCACCTGTAACAATTAAAATAATATATATACCTACTTGGTATAGTCGCTATATGAATATTCTTGAATACAAAGATCTATACAAATGACAATCATGGAAAACCCCTAAATTTGGTGAGTGCCCTTACATTGGAATGAGTTTTTAATGAAGCATTGACTTCAATTTGCTTAACTTGCTTCGTAGGGGCTTTACACTCATATACACTGCATAAAGTCCCTCTTAGAAATTTCAAAATCAAATATTTCAACTCTCCTCACTGATACACACTGATACAAAACAAGTGTGAAGAGTAGGAAAGTTGGTCAGTGATAGGCGTCAAATGTTTAGACTGACACTCAAAGGTGATTGTAAACTGTACAGTCACGTACAAAAGCTGTACGTAGCTTTACATACTTCTGAATCCATCCCAAAGTCTTGTATGAGTCTGATAAACACGGTGGGTGACCATTCATGTGCTCCGTCCAACAGCAGTCCTTTTGTAGCACATGCGTTGCTCGGTCGCAGATTACATGTTTTAACCGCAGTATCTACAGTTTCTTCTGCCATAGACCTATACGTTGTCCATTTGCCACCTACATATTTATAAAAAAGAAAATTTGTTATGATGAGGTTATTGTATTAAAGAACATTGCAAATTTTCAAAGAAATGTACACTGGAGAATCGCCAATTAACAAAAATAAATAAAATAATAAACTGTTTTCAACTTAAGCTATTCAAATTGTGTGCAAAGGTAAAAAAATACTAAGTATTCATAAATGGACACTTGTACTGTGATAGGTTTCATACATTGAGCTCATGGCTTCCACCATTGCTTGTTCAATGGCACATCTTGTTTATAGCATATTGTTGAGCAAACAACAATGATAGAAGGCATGAGCTCTATATGTGAAACATACCTCAGTACAAGTGTCATCCATGTACATTAGCATAATAACAAAAATGTACCTGCGATAGTGATGAGCTTGGAGTCACTGACTTCTATAATGTGATTTCGTGCAATAGACTGTGTGTCTTTAGAGTTGGGATTTCGTACAAGAGGCCTAATTCCCGTCCACGCTGAGAGTACATCTCCTCTTCTTACTAAAAGTGTAAACTATGAATTACTATATAAAAATACCACATAGAGTAAAGGTCCGATTATCAGGCTTCCAATCGGGGTGCATTATCTGGACCTCCTCTCAAGGTCCCATCTGTATGAACATATTATATTAAAGAAATATTTCAGACTTCATAACGATGAAATAAGCAAATACCATTAACATCTTCATTGAGATAGTTTTTCACTTCGTGCAGAATGAACTGGATCTCGGCCTCTGTAGGCTGTGGATTATCACTCAAGTCACAGCTGTTGTCTGTAGTGCCTGAAAACAAAAGCAGAGAAATCAGTTATACCAACCAAACTATAAACAACTGAACTTGCCAACTTAAACGTAAATGAAGTACAAATAATTTTGATTTGTCCTAATTTTGAGTTATTCGTGAATTTTTATGAAGGGAATTAGGTAAACCATGTGCAACTGTAAATGAGCCTTGTTCTGAGAATGATGTTCCAAATAAAATTACAATTTTAGAGGATTTCGCATAATGCAAAGATAGTTGTAGTGTCTTACCTGCCATGGTAGAGTTTTGCCATGGAAGGAAAAAGATGACTCTTCCATCAGACGTAAGATGGATCTAAAGTCCCATGTTTGCTGGGCTGAAAAATATATCAACCATTACAAATATTTAATCATTACAGTTATCATCTCTTTCTAAATTGATTAAAAACCTAACAGTGAAGAGAAAAAATGTCAAGAAATAACATTAACTTTGAACCATAACTTCAAAGCTGTTTCTTACATCATTATATTATTGAATCAAATTTGTGAAATGCATACCTATAATAATTGGGAAGAACAACATGAACACCAGAGCTGGGCTGACATATTTTTGGTATATTTTCATTATCCATGATCCTTACAAAATCAGTGTATGGTCCTGTAGCATTAATAACACACTTGGCTTTCACATCCCATTCATTTCCTATAAAAAAAATATTATATTTTTTTAAAGCTACAATGTATGCATTTCTTGCGATGGAAAAGCTGGTAAACAAATATCGAGAAGGTGCTTCACACCGTGAGATGGCTCGGTCATGAATGGATAGCTAGTGAGAGAAAATGCATTCCAAAGCTGAGGAAGTGGGTGGATGAAAGCTAAAATGGGATGAGGGTGTGACACAACATTGGCAATTACTTGATATGGAACAGTCTGATGATATGAACCTCCAAGCATGGAGAGGATGGTTGTTTTCTCGACTAGGCAGCTAGGCGGCACCCTTGAAAAAAGGATTATGTTAACCCTGTTAAAAAAGAATGAGGATAGATAGATAGTAGAAAGTTATATCTATACTTATAATAAATTTGTTCCAGTGCATTAGCTATACAAAAAGAGATATTTGGAAGTCAACCGAATTCTGACTGCATGTGGAAATATATCATTAGAGTAGAATTAGTATACAATCATTATGAAACAAGCGCATAAAATTTTTTGATTCATACCGAGCCCTTGGATACTCCAATTTAATATTCTGTTGTGGTTTATTTTATTATAATTGTTTTCAATGTAGATTAGTATGACAACAAGACCCAACGTTACCTGTGACGCGATCTTTGACTCTCGCACCACACACAGCCTCCTTGCCGTTGGCCTGTTTCTGTTTGAGCAGACTGATGACCTCGGTGTGGTTGCTGACTGCGGCTCCCATCCTTGCTGCTGTCAGAGCGATTGCCACACACATGCGTGCATCGTCGTGCTGACCTGGTCGGCGAACAAAATAAAACAGACAAATTAAAAGTGTTCTCATTTGATTATCTAGTTGTTGATTAAGAATAAACAAAGGACAAACATACTTGTATACGATCTCTTAAAACAGTAGTTTTGTTGAAAATGTGTTGTGAGGTAATGATGTCCTTGTGCAATGAGCACAAAACTGTTTCCCATTCCTAATTTCCTATTTATTCTATGAAGCAAATGAGTCGTTTTATTTAAGGCAGACAACCATTGGACCCCACCCACATCCTTCCTCGTGTTTAAAATAAACTGCGATCCTCACCCCTTCTCTCAGCTAATTGTTTGTTCGAATCATCCCCTAGTCGCATTGAAAACTAATTATCTTGCTTCCCTCTTATATTTTGTATCATGTATTTCTTACTCTTCCTTTTGCTCTGGAATTTTTAATTTAGACCAATGGGTTCTGCGTTTGTAGACTATATATCGACTTTGATTTCATTTATGTTACGGTTTTCACAAATGACAAAAACCTATTATATTTTGTCATTTATTGACATGCATGTACATGTAAATTTAATTTCAGATATGAATTATCAGGTTTAATAGATATAATATAGATACAAAATCAAGATTATAAATAAAATGAAAATCTATATATTACCATCATAGTAGACAAGTGCGCCCACTAGTTTTTCTTTCTTAAGCATGGGAAAAAGCTCAAGAGCATGAGATTTCGATAGAATATAGCTTGGTTTTAGAAGCTGTTTACCAGCAACCAAGTCATAACATTTAATACCAGCCCAGTAATATGGGAGCTGCCACCATCTACAAATAGCAAATTATTTAAATATAACAAAGTTGATTACCATATATTTCTATTGATCATTTTCTTTCTATTCTTGCTGTTCACAAAATTATCAAAATAGCTCTATCTTGTATATATGTGTTGGTTTGTCATGTTATGTTTATATTTAGCGGGTTAGCCAAACACATGTATCACTTACTTATACACTGGTAACATTATGGGTAGAGGATATGCCAAGTGTGGTGCAATCTCAATCAGATTTGCTCGCTCACCCAGTGCCTCTTTCACCATTTTATACTAAAATGATAAGCATTTAAAATATGTTTATTTTGAATAAAATTACAATCAGACAACTATACTGATACATTACACATGTAAGCTATATTCATTTATATTAGGAATCATGCAACGCTTCAAGGGGAAATTTCTGGAATACTTTGACTAAAATAATAGACTAAATCAGTGTCATTATGATACAAATAACAACTTTGTTAGCATCACTGCAAAACTATGAATCATTGTTCAAGGTTCACCTAGTGAACTACACGTTATTGGTAAACCATCCATGTACCTGCTCCCTATCAAATCCCAGAATAGCCTTCTGTAAATATCTGACGCCACCATGAATAAGTTTAGTACTTCTACTACTTGTGCCAGAAGAAAAATCAAATTTTTCTACCAATGCAGTTTTAAGGCCTAAAAACAAAAGGGAAAAAGAAATATAAACACCTTTAAGTAATTACATATAGAAATATTTTTAAAATAAAAATTCTGTATCAAACAAATTTTCAAACATTATATCATCACTCATTGGTAGTTTTTATTGTAAATGTTAAAATGTGATAACCTAAAAATCTCAACATTTAAGTACATTTTTACTTCACCTCTACTGACAGAATCTAAAGCTACACCACATCCAGTAGCTCCCCCTCCGATTACAAGAACATCAAAATATTGGGTCTTTAAAGCAAGGTGTTGTTCTGCCCGAGTTGGGAGTGGCAATGAAGACAGCTCTCTTTGTGTTTCTTTAGCATAGATTGATTCTGGAACAGTATTCTGAAAAATATTCAGAACAAAAATTACCAATTTGCAGTGAATATGACATAATTTTTTTCCCCATGCAATTAACTCCAAGGGCCCATTAACTTACGTAGCATTAAAATGTACAAATGAAATAAGGCTTATAAGATATCATGGCAAATTCTATCATTTTTCCCATATTTTGTATTCTTGTCCTCAAGTCTTGAGAGTCAAGTACTCAAAATATAATAAGATTTTGTAATTTTTACAAAAAAACAATCCAAATGTGGGCATTGTTACTATGTCATGGGCGAACACTGTGCGCAGTAGTACTGCGATACAAATTTAGTATCGTGGGGAAATACAAGCATAACATAGGGCAGTTAACACCCCCAATAACTGCTTACCTGAAAAAAGCATTTCCATTGTGGGGAATAGATGCATGAATAAGAAAAGGCTAGTAATAGTTTGAGCCCATGCTCAAACTGCCATGTATACGTCAAGAAAAAATGGGACTATAGCAGAACGTCTGGTTGATGGGAATATTTGGATTATTGATATTTGGTTAAATGAGGTTGTACTGTATTATATAAGATGTGTGAGACCACTAATGACCATTATAGATAAGTACTACTGCAACAGACTAAATGATTTCCGTACAAAAACACACGTTGCAGACAATTATTGGCCTCTTTGGAACCATTGAAATAGGGAATTCACATATGACTCAGTCCTCGAGGGTACTTGAGTATGAGGCGAATACTTTAATAGCAAAATATCGTCCCATGACTCACTGTGAGAACTCTAGTCTGTATATGTCCATACACAAAATTACAAGAAAATTTATGGATTGTTAAACACCAAAAATGCTTAAATATTTTACTATTGATGATCCATTCAAAGAGGTAATACTACAAAATTCCTTCAGTTTATAGCATTTCATGATTTGTTGCCATAAAAGTTGATCATGTTGGCTTAGGCTTACATACAAATAATGAGTCATACATTGCAAGATAAAAAAAATAACTTACAGCTGATTTTCTTAGATCTTGTATATGAGGAACAGTCCATAATGCAAGCGTAGCACCTCCTCCAGCAAGGATGCCCGCTTGCACAATCCTCTTTATATACCAATTTTTAGACATTACTAATAAGCTTCATCTGTAATGAAAACATTATTGTTGTATTGTTACGCCATAACTCCTGGTGAAATGCTGGTCGAAAAAGATAATTTTGAATTAAATTTCTAAAACAATAAAAACAACTATTGATAGTCATCAGATCCAAAAATGGACTTTTTTTCAAATTTTTATCATGCTGAAATGATGATTTTTTTTTTGTCTAGTTTCGTGGTGAAGTGGACTTCTGCTAGGTGATTTGGTACCGAATAGACTTGGGTTCCAATCCCACCAACAGTGCATAAAATGTATTTGCATATAACTGTATGGATATGAAGCATCGACATTCCATTTAATATTTCTTGGGAAATTATTCTCGCATCAGGCCTTGATTGTAACAATGAGAACGTATGTGGCGGTTATCAGCACAATAGAACAACAGGGTGCAAATTGTGATGGTCAATAGGGCTGAATTACGGTCCAGAGTGGTAATACCTTTCTAGGCCGACCATAGTTTGGACCACATTACTACAAGTTGGGCCAAAATTACAGTCCAACTTTACTAATGAGGTCCAAGCTTACTTGGGCCCAAATTACTATGGGACGAAATTACTGGGTACCCATTAACCCTTTGAGAAAATTTTATTTGTTTCTGGATATTATGCTACTTTATGATGGTGTGTGTGAAAACATGTAACGGATACCTCCAGGCCCACTGGAGCTATAGTGTAGGCATTTTTTTTTTTTTTACTAAGACAGTGAGGGGACATAACCTGGCCCGTTGGTTTGGGCCTTAAGCAAGTGCTTATCTATACATATTAAATTAACCACAAAAAAGCGTATTAGTTACAGGGCACGTAATAAACATCCGACCCGGATATTATTACTCTATGTAATTGGTTAATATTAACTATATTTTCTAAGGCTTTTTTTCTTATCAGTCTCCCATTTAGTCACTAGTCCGCTTGTCCAGACTAGCAGAAATAGGGAGGACTCGTGCTGAAATCAATGCAATCGTCCTGCATACGTGTAGCTGCTGAGCCAAAACATTTGTGACAATGTGTCAGGTTGAGTACCTTTTCGGGAGGGACTAGTACCTTTTCTTAGTTACTAGTCCTACTGAAGATTAACTATTAAGGTCTTAACTGGGAGATTGCATGCATATTCTACAATTTTGCTTTCCAAATGTTAGGATGAATTATTACATCTTCTACTGAATACAAGATCATGATTGCAAAATATGGACTACATCAATGTAAGAACCCCAACCGCGGCCGCCCCCTTTCCATCCTGTTTACTAGTTAGCGGATCATCCGACCTCTGTCTGCTGCATGTCAAGGCCACTGTTTGACATAGTGATCTGCCCACTACAGGTAACGATTGAGCTATATCGAACGCTCACTGATATTGTACGAAATACTTGAAGTGATGGAGTTAGAATTCCAAGCAAAATCGTATATTTACCACGATACAGCACCAAAAAATAGATTTATTATTATTTTGAACGAAAGTAAGTAAGTATGAATTTAGTGTTGGTTTGACACCTGTAAAATATCGTTAAAACGGGTATATTCTGAAATTAGTAAAAATGACACTTCCGCAATGTGTCAAAATATGTCATTTATTTTCAAAAATATATAATTACAGAGTTATTAGACAAAGTTGTATTCATACAATACATAAGAAATCTGTGTGTAGTACTTTTGCACATTCAAAAAGGTATGTGGTAAACCACATATTATTGATATCTATATAATCCATGATTATGTGTCTCCAAAACTAAATATTTCTGATTCAATAATGATCTACTGGTCGTTCACATATTTTCGGTATACGAGAAATATCGCGTTTTTTGCTGCACATATGCAACAGTCGGTATCCAAAGCTATTCATCCCATATCTATGGTTCACAACCTAATATGTTCCAACAAGTTAATATAATATATTCATATAAAGGCACTGCCTTGGTAGATGGCCAACCCTTATGATTCTAACCATTAACAATAGACATATTCTATTTTTAAAAAAAAACAACCTTTATATGCTTATTTCTTCATATGCAATATGGGTTTAATTTTTATATCTTCATGTAGGCAAGCCCGGTAGGGACTATATAGGTGTATCCTGTATAATATATGCTAGCTGGAAAACCAGTGCAGAAATTAGGCGGTACTAGAGCATAATTTGAGTGTATTTTAACAATTTTCTCCACAACCCTGGCCATTTGAAAATCTTAGAATATTTAGATTTTTTTGCAGAGATGTTAAAAAAAAACACATGTCTATAACCGGGAATTGTGTGATTTTGCAACAAAATGGGATATCTTTTTACCTTTTTATTTTCTATTATTTTATCATAAGAAACCAATTACAAGAACACAGTGTGTTTGCGTGTTTACAGTTTTTTTACACACACCATCAGTTTGCTAAAGATTAAATTTATGTTATGCAA
>CM032662.1:18392578-18411503 GCA_019095985.1 Streblospio benedicti
TTTTTAACTATTAGAACGGGAGTTATAATTTTTACAATTTTTTTAAATTTAAAGGAATTTTCATTTAAAAAAAGCTATTAAAATATGGTACAAATAAAACCCCAACCCAGGCTTAAACAATTTTTTTTGGGGTTGGGGTTTTTTCCAAACCTTCCCTGATTTTTTTTTTCCCAAATTTTTTAAAACCCCAATAAAATTAAAAAAAAAAAAAAAAGTTAACTAAAAACCCGTTTTATTTTTATTTAATTTTATTAAAAAGCGGGATTGTTGGATTTGGCCGGTCCCCAAAAAAAAGGGTTGCCAAAAGGGACCCGGGCCCCCAGGGTTTTTTTAGGAAAGGCCCCCAGATTTTATTGCGGTAGCCGCAACCCGGGGGTTTGAATCAAAAAACCCCTTTGTTTTAGAAGCCAATTTCCCAAAAAAATCCCCCTTTTAAAAATTTGCATTATACCCCCCCCCAGGGCCCAGTTTCCCTTGGGGGTTTAAAAAAAGTCCTTTGAAAAAGAAAGGAAATTATGTGGGATAAAAAAAAAAAAAAAAATTTTGGGGGATATTTTATTTAGAAAATTAAAAGGTTTTTTTGGGTTTGCCCACCACAAGAGTTAAGTTTTGAGGCCCATTTTGAATTTTGCCCCAGGGGGCCCTTTTTTCCCCCCCCCCCCTTTTTCCATCCTGTTTACATTAGGGATGGTTTTGGGGATGTAAGGAGTTTGGAATAGTATTGCCCATCATCATACATTCAACCCAATAATTTTAAAAACAAATGGGGTTTAGAATTCAAAAATTTTTTCCAGTGCCCAAAAAATTTTTAAATTATTATTTTAAAGTTTTGTTGAATTTATTTTTTGGGACCCCTGAAAATATTTAAAGGGAAATAAAAAATTCCGAATGTGCAAAAATTCATTTATTTTCAAAAATATATAATTACAGAGTTATTAGACAAAGTTGTATTCATACAATACATAAGAAATCTGTGTGTAGTACTTTTGCACATTCAAAAAGGTATGTGGTAAACCACATATTCTAGATCTATTAAATTCATTTAAACAAATTAGAAATACATTTAGAAATAACTTCTAAATTTTCAATAGCTAACAGCTACCTTGTTCACGGAATGTGGCTGTCATAACACACAGCTGCCTTGTTTTGTGAAGAAGGCAGCATGAACAAGCATAATTTTGAAGGTCCTTACAGTGTAGACACTCTCATGAATTTTATTAATATAACCTCGGACTGAAAATGAATTCAATTAATATATAATGATAAGGCAAAGCCTTCTTAAGCGACCGCTCACGTTATAGCATATCAGTATTGTAAAAAAATGTTTTAATTATTTTTTTTAAAGAATAAAGCAATATTTATTCAACTTTTTTACCGGTGTTGTCCATATTTGATTTTTGCATGGTTTCAAAAAGTATCATCTGCTGATGTAAAAAAAAGCCCTGATGATATTAAAATTAAAATGGTGTCTAATTCGATTTTGTTTTAATCATAGTGAAAGAAATGAAGATAAACTAAATAACTATTTGTATTTATGATATTTTTTATTGGGAATCTGTTCTTAAATAAGAAAAACGGGTCTTTCATTTATATTGTATTGTGTGTTAAGGTAGTCTCGATCAACCATATGTAATACAGAGTCTGGTTGAACGAGGCTAGCGTTAAGGGGGCGCGTTATGTTTCTGCCATTTTCCAGCACCTGTCTTCTCCATGGCAACCGGAGAATGAATACTGAAATTAGTACAAAATATTTATTAAAAACAATAATAGTGGGAACCTTTTTCCTAATTAAGGTTTAACTGAAACATTGATTTCCTGTTTTAAAATGTTTTGATTTTAAACTCAATATTAACTTCACTCTCGCGAGACTTGAGTTGGAAATTCAATATGGCGCTAGGTGGGCAAAATAATATCAAAATTTGTCAGAAACTGAACAATTTCGTGGTTATACACAGTGTTGTTGGTTAAGTAGATGAATGATTTGTATAGCGCTATTGAAGTTTTAGTTTTGTGTCAGGTTTGAGCATTCTGCTTGAAGCGGATAGCGCTGAATTTTTGCAAGTATCTGCAAAATATGGTTTGCCTCAGAAATTGCACGAATAGCTTCCTAGTAATAACAGCTCCCTTGAGCGGTCGCTATTAGTCTTAGATGTAACTGAAACTAAGGCAGGGGAATATGCTTTTTAACATGTTAATGCACCAGAATTTAAGAAACATTTCAGTGCAGCTTGCCGCAGAGCAACTAGATTACCTTTACGCCTTCCATGCTCACGTCAACGGACCTGCAACTTTGTGGTCTGTCTTGCAACATTTTAGTCTAGCAGACCAGATGGACCAGCTGCTAATTTTACTAAGCTGTTAACAATGCTAGCTGTTTTTCTAACATTTGTCGGTCGACTCAATGGCTCATATTAAGTTTTTTTTTCTACATATCTATTGCAGATTATCAAGCCAAGATTCACATCAAACAAAACAAAAACAAGATGTTAAACCTGCAGGGAAAGTAAAAACTTATGCTGTGAAGAAATACGTTAATTTTGTTGACAGATATATTGCAACATTTGAAAACCGATTTCAAAAGCATTATCCAAAAGCGTTTGAAATCTACAAATTGTTCAAAGATGGTAAGGCCAATAGCCCTTTCTTTTCTTTTTTAGTTAATATATTGTGTTTGTATGTTAGATGTTCATTTGTTCAAGTTTTCATTCATACTCTTGTGTTAAACTAAACCTTGAACCAGTTTTTTGGCGAAAGCTCACCTGAAGCTTTTGGACATTCTCATGTCCAATTTGGTGTGAATGTCATCCACATATCGGTACTACCAGTGTGGAGGATGAGGTGCAGTACCAATGGCTCTCTCTTCTATTTCTTCCATCATTGTATCGCATACAATAATGGATACTGTAAAAATACTGGATAGGGTCAACAATCCATTTGAAAGAAAAGTACACAAGGCCATTTACATCAGGGGCCTCTGACCAGATCTGAATAAGAATGTGAGTGTGCACGAACTTCTGGCAATCTATAACAACATCCTGGGGGCCGACATCTTCACACCACAATCTTGTGAAGACTAAGGCAGTGTAGGAAAAAGAATATGAGAATGTCTGAAAGTTTCAGGTGAGCTTTTGCCAAAAAACTGGTTCAAAGTAGTTTAGTTTAACACAAGAGTATCATATGAATATTATGTTCGATTTATTTATTTTTCTCTTATCAAAGAACATCGCAATTATTTATTTTTTTCACAGTAGAGGTCCTTATCTAGATGATTGAAGATGTTGTAAAGTGATCTTTCATTTCAATTCTAAACCACATAATTTTTACTAGTGAGAAATTCCTCAGTCAATCTTTTCATTTTTGTTATAATGTGTGAAAGTTGCTTGTGTTTTTATTTTTTTGTCTTTTGTTTTCATTTAATTAACATGTGAATCATCTTAATTTCATTTTAAGGTGTAAGAGACTTTTTTCGTGATTCAAAACAGTATTATCATGTTGCTACACAACTTTGGGGAGGAAAAACCCTTGCAGAATTCAATAGAGAACAGCTAGAAAACTACAGACAGGTAAATATGCAATTTTGTTTTTGCAAATCTGTAAACTGCAAATATTCGTTTTGAATATTTGTATCACATATGATATTACAAAATTTTCCTTTCAGTATAAAAATTGATACATGCATGATGTTGTAATATTATGATTGTTTCAGATTCCCTCTGATATGATTCGTGTAGCCCCAGTACTATTGATCTCTTCATTGCCGTTTGCAAACTATGTTGTATTTCCAGTTGCGTAAGTATATTTTCTGTACACATTGGCAAGTATTTAACCATTGCATACTAGGATTCCACTTGGATGGCCACTGTTGGTGCCCGGGTGCACTAATACAATTTAATTTGGTCCCAGGTGTCCATGGAAGAAATAGCAAACTTCCGGAAGTTTGTCAATCCTGTTTGGCATGAACTATCGCCTACTGGACTCCTAGCATTACACTACTTTATGGACGACCATACTAAAATACTACATACAATAGTGAATAAAAATTCTCAATTATTAGATGTCCTTACAGCACCCAAATCATTTCGTAATACGTATACCATCATAACGTATATCATCAAAGGCTTGTATGTCAACCTACAGCATATTCTTTATGAAAGTGAAGTGCCTGCCTTCTTGACAATGTTTAGGAAAATCTTGTTTTTTAAGACCCCTGAGATACCTATTGCATTCCAAATTATACCTACCCTCGATTCTTCGCTGCTGAATGGCTGCACATTTTTTTTATGAAACTTCTCTGGTTTCATAATTCATTAGATCACAATGGGGAGGAAGTTTGGTACCTGACTGAAGGAACACTCGAATGAAATGGAAGGAGTGAGCATACAGTAGACCCACAAAGAAAGGTTACCGAATGGAACTGAATAAAAGTGCTATTACGAACCATGTGAATCAGCAGAACTGTGATATAGACTGGAAAGGAGCAAGTGTTATCGACAAGGAGAGTGATTTGAAGACAAAAACTACATATATCAAAGAAAATGTGCATATTGGAATGTAAAGACAGGTCATGAACCGTGACAAGGGGGGCCACCAACTCTGGTCAGTTTACAACCCGATTCTCACTGATAGTCAACACGAATGACCGTCTGACATGTGCAGATGGTTATTATGATGATGTCAAGAGCACTTGACAAAACTGTCGATGAAATAAGCAAATCCTAGATTTGTGATCTAATAAATTATGAAACTGTATACTCAATACTAATACAATGAACACGTTCAAGGATAAATATGAGTGGGTTCTGTCTTTAGCAGTTTTGGTGTGAAGCTAAGCAGTTTGCTAGAATCTTGATTTTTTCAAATCTTTTGTAATTTCCAAATGCATTTCAAATGTCACTACATGAAGACCAGTTACTGGTTTCTGGTGAAACTTGACTGAACACCATTCTTGCCATTTTGAGTCAAGAGCTGATTTAAGATTATTAAAGAATTATGACTGACAACAATTATGGATCAAAAGTTGACAACACAAATTGTTGACATCAAGGTATTTTAGGCTTATATATATATATATTTTTTTTTTTTCAGTTATATGTTTCCACGACAATTGCTTTGTCGACATTTTTGGACACCTGAACAAAGAGTGCAATTTGCCGTTTATAATCTACACCACAGACTACATGTATTTCCTAGTATTTTAAATTTTTTGATGAAACAGTCAGACACAATAAAGGATTCTGTCAAAAGAAAAGTGTTTAGTGATTTGCTGCAAGAGGTAATCCTATTGTTAACATTTATAAAGTCTTCAATTTTTATTATACAAAATGCATTAATACTCACACTTGTATTGCATGTGATTGAAACTTCACTCTCATATCCCCATGTTTATGTACTGCTAGTTTTATGGTCATATCCAGAATTTGAGCCTGTAACACTTTATTTATCAACCTATGCATTTGAAATACTAGTAATAAGTCATTGAGCTTGTGAACAAACGGAGAGAAAGTCTAACATAATGTCAAAATATTTCCTGTTTTATGTAATCTCCATTTTGAATAAATTCACATTAAGTTGTAAAACCTTGCAAATGAATGAATAATTAATTGATGATGACATTTTAACAAAATGATTACTACATATGAATTAACCCATATTTTCAGATTGAAAATGGTAAAACAGAACCCAACACTGAAGCTATACTTGATTGCAAAAGCCTTTTTATTAACAGACCGTTTGGTATAGACCATCTATATCGTACTCATAGAATACACATGGTAATTTATTTTCATATATTACATAATATATTATATATATTATATATATAATATAAAATTGATATATCAATTTATGATAAAAATGTACCCAGTAAGATTGCAGCCTTATGACTTTAAAATATCTTTTTAAATGGTACTTATTCTTCAGCAATGGAACATTGCTAAATGTTTGGGATTTCCTGGAGTTAAAAGAAAACTTGTACCTTCAACCCGACTTTTATGGAACATTGACCTTGCAATGACAAGAGAAGGAATAAGAAACATGTCATTAGAACAGCTACAGCAGGTACTCTTTAGTCCTTCACAGAAAATATGATGATAATCTGAGTTATCTGTCTCATTTGTTGCATGTAATGAAATGGTGTACACAGTGGCCTCCATGGGACTGGGCGTGGGAGAGCAGATATAATAATGCTCAGCTAAAACAATATTTGAGATTAATCATCAATGTCATCAATAAATGATGCCTTACAGGTGTTAAATTTGATGAAATTAAGATTTACAATGCTCACATATAATAAATATACTGGTCATCTGTTCTAAATCAGCAAGAAAATACCATGCTCTCTTGTTTATTTAACACGAGGTCATATGAATCGAATGATTTTCACTTGACTAACCACATTCTTTCAACGGCAGACGTCAACATTTGACATTGGGGGCTTAGGGAACTTCTTGCGACCACCATGTAGCTACGTCTCACAAAATTATTTCTGTTGACATAACGCCGCTTCACTTGTTTTGATGGCTTTATAGCATACTTTATATGGCCACAGAGCATAAGGGATGATGTACATTTTGTAATGCTTCACAAAAGTGGAACAATGTTCTCTTTTTTTTTATCACAATTACTCTGTACAAAAGCAACACATCGCTATTTTTATACATTATTTATTAAGTTCATCTTTACACAACACAAAATAAAATTTACTGTTGACAGTTTCGGCAACTCCTGTCACCATTTTCAAAACGTCTCTGCGCATGTCAAGGTCACACAGCACGACTTCTGATGCCGAAAATCGGGTCGTACATGTGAGAGGGATTGGAGAACAAGAACCATCAGGGAGGCGATAAAGATACGAGGACAGAAGCAGGTCATGAACCGAGACGAGGGGGCCTTTCAACTCTCTCACGTGTACGACCCGATTTTCGGCATCGGAAGTCGTGCTGAGTGACCTTGACATGCGCAGAGACGTTTTGAAAATGGTGACAGGAGTTGCCGAAACTGTCAACAGTAAATTTTATTTTGTGTTGTGTAGAGATGAACTTAATAAATAATGTATATATATGTATTCCAACACGATGAACTCATTCAAGGACATCGCTATTTTATTTTCAATGGAAATTAAATATATTTATGTAAAAGTTATAATACATGATTTTCATAGATTCCATGTGAAATTCTATGACATACTGTGTGCTGGTATATGAATTATTTCATTCTTTATTTTAGGCCTGCTTCAATAGATGTCTGAATGCTGAAGGTTTAGCTGAAGAAGAACTTGTCAAATACCTAGTACACTGGACTACATTAAGTAATAACATCAATGGTCAGTATTAGTGAATGATGAATTACCAACTAGGTAATCATGACAATTAGAATTATACATATCTCAAGTTATTATTTTGATTAGGTAAATTGCTAAATTGGTAAATTATCCTAGGCATAAAAATCACTTATTGTAGGCTTCCAAATATTTTCATGTTATTTCAATTTTACTTTAAATAAAAGTACAGCAAAGTTATTTGCAGATGGTTTGTTAATTTTCTCAAATATAATTAATAAAAATTTCATTATTTTGAATGGGGTCCCTTTAAATGCTTTTATTTTTTGTTTTCAGATAACAGTTTATCCCTGTTGTTGCATGCACCAGTGCTATTAGGATATAATAGACCAAGCAATCAAAAGTATCTGATCAAATCTGTAGATGTTACTCAAGGTGTTATTAAACCATAGCTGACACCTTTCTTGCTCTTTTACGTTGCGGAAGAAAAGATACTTTTCTATGGATGGATCTACAGAAACATGGATGTGAGGAGTTGTTTTTATTTTCTCTATGCACCTTATGGTTATGTGAGCCAACCTGTTGACACAAATACTAGTGTATGTTTTACACTAAAATATATCCTTCCTTCACACAAGTCAATTTTGCAGGGATAATAAACAATGGCTAATTCAGATTTGTTTTTGATTAGACAGTTTCCTAAGTGGATATAATCAAAAAAGGACATTCTGTTAGCAAGTTTGTTATTTCTAAGATGATGTAATGAAGAAAGGACAGTTAGTTTTTATTAGCAAGTTGTTAATTTTGAAGACGTTACCTGTATTTTTGTTACAAAGTGTTGTTTTTTTTTTGTTTTTTTTTGTGAAATTTGTGTGTACTAGAAATTCAACATCTAGCAATTTGCATATGAATACAGTATGTGCTGTTCATTGAAATTGTAGTATTATGCATGTGATAACTATATTAGATTTGTGATTTAGAATATACATGTGCAAGTTCTATTTCATATGTATATTATGACATGAAAAACTATGATTACATTCACAAAGCTCTGATGAACAACTAGGATTGAAATTTATATGAAAAATAATTCAATAACAGGAGTATAGTGAGACAACAATAACAGAAAGAAAGAATTTTTTTTTTTTTTTAAATAGACAATTTATTGTCGCATTTAATACATAAATTCAAGCTTTTAAAGCTACATCACAAGACACTATAGAACATATACATTTGGATGACAGTGAAGACAAAGCACTTGAAACCAGACCATCAATCCTTTTTGTGTGTAATTTAGTAATTAAGTATATTAATTCTGTTAAAGGTTTATCAAATTCAATCTTCAGAGTAAACACTGTTATTTTAGGATAAATAAATGATGTAACTTGTAGCATGGTTTCTTTTCATGTTATTTTTTATGTAAATACACTATCTCAATAGTCAATGCTGATGATGTTCAATGTTATACAGAATTTCATGATCAAATAGTAATGATATAAATTATATAACTGTGGATTAAATACATAGAAAAATCAATGTGAACGGATCAATCCGAGCTCTATCACATGAGCAATATCTAGACAAAATTATACATACACAACAGCACTTATCACTAAATAGCTAAGATAACATTCTACTTCTTGTGATGCCTGCTCCAACATACATATTTTTAACATAATTCATAAAAATTAAATTTTGGTCATTAAAGGTAGTCACAAGTATTTGTCATTGTTTTTTCTAAATTGCCTACCAGCTCACTTTTTTAAAGCTTAATTTCAACTGGAATTTAAATGGACTTAACCAACTAGTCATTTTACGTGCAATTTATACATACCAAAATTCTAAGAGACATTGCAAGCAAACCTATCGTATCACAAATTAAAAACCCACTACCAAAACAATTATAGAGCTTATGATCATGAACATGACGTGTGATTTATAAAAAGCTATATGCTTGTCCCACAAATTATTGAATTCTGTTGTTACAACATGTAAAAAGAGAACATTTATTTAGTCTCCATGCTGTGGAGAAGAACTGGTACTATAAGGAAGATCATATTCACAGTCATTAACAAATGTGTAATGCCTACTGCTATAACTATTTTATGATAGGAAATGCACAAAATATGATAGCTACAAATAAGAAACCAATATCATGCAAGCATGAAATTTCCACTGAATCGAAGAACTGTATGTATTATTTATACACTTTCCATATTGACAAATGTCTATTGAAAATTTATGAACAGAACACTTGGTTTAAAAATCTATATTTAAACCCTAGATCATTATACATCATCTATCAGACATCATCTTGCATACAGAACACATTTGTGTAGTAAATGTCAGAGGAATATGAACATTGTCACAATGTATATGTTGATAACCAAATTCCTGAAAAATCTTCCTCCTTAGGTGCTGCTAGGCTCAGTCTATTTTCAGAAGCTTTATTTTAGTAATGAAAATAATGTTCGGCCTAATTTTCAAGAAAATTTCATCAACTTCAAAGTAGCTACTTTAAAGCTACTTAGAAATGATTACAACAATCAAACTTTAAAAATCTATCAACTGATATTTCTTTATTGTTTTAATTAAAGATTTTTAAAATATACTTGTAATTTCATAAGTTATAGCAATACTTCAATGCAGAATTTAAGCTACATTGATGAATGAGAGAAATTTTTCACAACATCCAGTTTATATGATGCTATGCATTTGAACACCAGGCTTTACAAACATTCATACTCATGATCATGTTACATAACAACAACTTTCTTATTTACAATTGGATTGAAAATTAGACATTTAAAACAAATTTCATACATCTAATTATATGACTAGATGGCTAACAATATTTAACAAACAATCATAAATTTACATATCGTTTAACTGGTATACAGCATAGTGTCTCATGTTAATATACACATATTTCTTTGATGCCATTAGCTCTTTAGAAGTATATTAAACCTTGGCAGTAAATTAGATCCTTTTCTAAATACAACTTAAATCAATACTTTGATTTTTCATTTCAAATTTGAATATTTTCAATATAAACTGTATCACCAGAATCAAAGTACAATTTTTGATTTTAAAAATTAGTTTAATTCAATTCTAAAGAATGAACAGCACTTAAAAAATATATAAACATGAGACTGTCACGAATGAAGCAAAACAATACCTAGAAGTATTGAATTTAATACTGAACAGATTAAAGTAATATGAATATACTTAACCATTAATTAAAAAATAACAGAATTGTGCTATCAAACAAAAGTACAAATGATCCCAATTTAAATTAACTGTCCAGCAGTTTTTAAATGAGACTTTTTTTGTAAATAAATACAGAAAACACATAATTATAATGAGTTCATATTTCATAAATAATATATTAAAGAAAGAAATAGACAACACTATTGTTGAAATATTATGCAATACATTTTAAGCTTTTATATATCATTACATATTAATTAATATAAACACAGATATCATTTGCTGCACGAGTTATATTTATATAAGATACATGTATATACACGAGAAAAATTGATCATTTTCTATGCATCAAATCAATAAGTAAAAAGTGACAATGTTTTACATGGATCATGTGGCCAGCCAGTGCTCAGCTGTAATTGACTGGAACACTAATGAGTATTATTTATTATCGTCTTTCAATGAATAAAAGGATCATTGAGAATGAAAACATGTAGCATTACAAGATTTGAAAAAGAAAACAGTATAATCATGGCTCCGACAACAAGATTTTAAGATTTTTTTTTTATATTTGTGCATTAATGGACTTTTTTTTTGCCTCTTTTCATAATTCTAAGATTTGAACTATGTTAGTTTTTTATAGCACAATGTAACTCCCAGGAAATTTTACATACATATATCACACACTTATGTAAATATGTTAGAAATTTTAAAGGAAACACCATCTTGAAGGTAGATTGTGAAAAAAAAAACTCAATCAATAGAGTCCATGAGGAATAGTTTACAGATTTCAATAAAAAGTGTGAACTGAAAAGAAACCCTAAGAATTAGGGAGAACTTAAGATAGGGAGTTTAAATAACAATAGCGTACCATATGTACAATGACCTCATATACAATTTATGTAATATATTTACACTATATGCATGTGCAATATGAAAGAATCTAAGTCGTCATTTAAAAGGCTCACCAAAAACTCCACTGGCTTATAAAAACCTACAGAAAACACAGGTACATTATGAATTGTGTAACTTTTCATATGATAGATTGAATCTAACTATCTGAGAGAAGTTTGAGCTATATAATTTAAGGCTTCATATTAAGAGCTGATTGGTATATTACAGTACAATTTGATATTTCTTGCAAAATATGCTGCATAAATAATCACTTTTGAAAGGTCCAACGTAATTTCAAAAACCATACTGGTCATCAGGACATGATGGCTGAAAAAACATACCTCTACTCATCAAAATGTTTTTGCCTCTTACGATAAACTTCATGAAAAGACCCCCAAAATTCCACTAGTGTCATGATTCAAAGTAAGCACTCCTCCATAGGACAAGTAAAAATAAAATTCTAAATCAATCTTTAACAGAGTGATCGCCATCACAGAGATGATAGGATGGGTCCTTATCTATTGTTTAGTTTATGGCTCTTCAATGAATTCTATGTAGTACTGACTCTGCAAAAGATAGTCCTTCACTTTCTGTGGAACTGGCAGTTGATCTATATGGTCTTTTCTCACATGTTTGATGATTTCAAAGCGGCAGACATGTTGCAATGATTGCATTGTTTTGAAGCGAGATATTGGATACAGCAGCTGAACTGGAGCGGGTGGTAAACCTGACAAATAGAACGATAATCAATATCAAATAGGGAAAAATACTAAGTACAAACTTTACACATAGTCAGATTGTGTCAGACATAGTTGTCTTTCTTCATAACAGACACTTGTGGAAAACAGGACTATATCAATCATCAATACCTGGTGCTCTTGGTCTCAAGAAGTACAAAAACTTTCCCGATCTTGAATGTTCCATGGCTTTTTCAATAAACTCGATGATTGTTGCAGCTCCATGGGATTTGGGTTGTGAATAAAAGCTGAACATGCCTACAAAGAAAGAAATGAGAAAACTACAAGAATGATGGTATAAACTAAAGTAAGCTCTACTATAGAACTTCATTGTTCAATAGATGAGCATGGATTGTTTTACTTTTATCCATGCTACGCAATGCTAGAATGATTTCATAAAATCACATGTTCACTGCCTATAAGATTTTTTAAAAACATTTTTTTTTGGCACAAATTTATGTGCAGCTCTTCACAAAGATATTTGCAAATTATTTACTGATATAATTTCTCCTCATCTTGAAAGAGGTCGGTTTTGTTATTCAGCCATGCGCTTCTAATAGTCGAAATGTCAGATCACTAAATTATTTAAACAATGCTCACCTTTGTAATGTTCAATCCGAGTATGATGAGTGGTGCTCTGTGATCGGAAACTGAGAGACAATATGTATCGATCATCAGAACTGTCTCTTACGAGGAATGAACCATCTGGTTTATCACCAAGTTTACTTTCTGCATCATCCCAACCAAGCGGGCCCCAGTACCAACCAACCTGAAACGTAATCCACATTCATTTCTACCACACTGCTATTCAACAATCATGAATAAATATACCAAATATTTATTGCATCATGTTCTACCCTACAGTTATCTGCTTGAGTTGAAATTGGCTGTGAAAAATATGATTGCGATTAAAGCAAACATTTGAGTTATCAGCATACTATATGTATGTAAGGATCATGAAATGAAATTCCTATAATTTCAAATTCATCTTATAAGAGTTCAATATTAAGGGGTCTAATTCTATTTAGAATGAACATTACCCATATACATAC
This sequence comes from Streblospio benedicti, assembly GCA_019095985.1. Lineage (NCBI taxonomy): Eukaryota > Metazoa > Annelida > Polychaeta > Spionida > Spionidae > Streblospio > Streblospio benedicti. The sequence goes on from CM032662.1 coordinate 18,405,745, forward strand.
GTGTTTTAGTTTTTGTAGGCTTCCAATGAAGTCAGCATTTGAAGAATAGTTGCTTGCATAGCCAGAAGATGAGACGCCTGAATTTATGGATGTTACAGATGACGCTAGAGATGCATGGGATGACTGTGTGAGCGACGAGAAAGATGCCAGACTTTCAGTGTCACGTCCATTATTTTGAGAGCCTGCAATAATATTCAAACAGTTAGTCTCATCAATGATAAATCCCAGGTTTGGTGGTGATCAGATAAAGTCTTTGATCAACTGTTCTCACAAACTTAAATTTACCACAATTTTGCATAAAAACTGAAACAATGTCCTCAAAAGTGAGCCAAAGTGCACCAAAAATCTAATAAGGTCTCAACAACAGTTTTCCTTCTAACAATATATGTTATGTTTATGTCTACAATGTGTTAGGGTACAAGAGCGGGAAGTCAGTTTTCTTTTACATAATATCTTCCACATTCTGCCACCTATTAAATACAATGATAGAATTGTGATAAAATGTAGCAGCTAACGCCGATTCAACATATAGGAGTTTGACACATGGGATAATTGATTTAGAATGTTGCATAGATAATTGCTATGATTTGACATGTGAGGCATATAAAGTAGTTTATATATTAGGTAATGGAAAACTATTCACAATGATATGAACTTGAATACTCCCTAACAACCAATAATTATCACGCATATAGGTAGAGGTAAATGTGCACACACCTCCCAGCCACATTCTGATAGAACTCTTACTTGAGAGGTTTCAGATCTAGAAGAATGGAGTATCAGTTCTAGATATGGATTCTTAAGCATTAATGTTTATAACTCATTGACAAACGTATCACATTGCAAAATTATTACATTCCACGCTCGGGCAAAAGTAGAACAACATGCAATTAAAAACTATAAGCAATATAAGCACACAAGTACCAGTACCCACCCACAGACTAATACGATAGCATGATGTTCAGCCACTGCTCTGACATGAATATAGAAAAAAAAACTTAAAAGGTACCATTACATGCAATCTCCCCAACATCCCAACGCTCTATTGCAAGAACACATGTACCTTGGCATAATCAGATAAACTAGCATCCATACATGTCATAGGCAATACCTTTCACATAATGCCATTGGGCCCTTAGAGAATGGTGTTGGCACTTACATAAACACTCGTGGTGTTCAACAGCAACATTCTCTCATACAAATAACAGCCTAGACACAACATGAATGATACAATCCTATCCACATTACTGGCTTCTTTGCGATAAAAACTCACGTTTTGCGACAGGGTTTTTGATCGCACACATGCGATGTGTTTGTGATGGAAACGAAGCGACACATTTTTGTAAAATCAAAATTTGTGAAAGATTTATTTTACGTTCAATTTATAGCATATGTGACGACAAATCCATCGCAAACAAGTTTGTCAAAGTGGGCCCTGGATTTTAGTCAACCCTGATATGTGTAAACATTGTTTATATTTGTACACATTGATGTATACACTTAGCTACTGTTTCATTAAATGCAATATATTGCTTTAATAAACAACACATAAAAAAACCTGATTCACTCATATCTTGAGCAACACTTCGGTGTCAGTTAACCCAGGTCAACTCAAACCCTGGCAATTTCTGTTTCACAGAAGACTGGAGAGATGATGTGCTATTGACACAGCAGGGCAAGAAGTCTATGTCTACGTGGGGGATCAATGTGCAGCGTGCCACATCAACCCCTAATAAAAAGTAACATCACTGAGCAACAGTGAGCAGATATCACAGCCAACAAAAAACACTGCATGCTCTTCTGCATATCAGGAACTAATTTTATATCCTATTAAACTGATAACATCAAGTAGCGTAGACAACGCTGAAAGGCTCTCCTCACCCCACTTGTATAAGGACTCTTCCACTTTTCCAGGAAATTAACCACAAGCACCCCACTGAATAATCTATGAATTCCAAGAAACATGAGAAAGGGTCCTGCCTTATTTTCAAGGAAATTTGAATTCAAAATGTAATATTCAAGAAGTTGCAATATATTGTATACCCAAAATATTATTTACAGAGTAATAGTGAAAGCAGACAAGAGTCAAAAGCACACACTTCCATTGGTTTATGCTCGCATTCATTAAGTGTGTATATCTGGTGATGTAAGTGCGTAATATGGCTAACAATATGGCTTGTGCTTTATACCTTGCATGGCAATCAATAGTCATGTATAGAAACATCGCTGCTGTTTTCTGTGACTTAAAAGCAATATACATATTCATTGTATAGATATGATTTACATAGATTGTTAATTCATGCATGACTTTTTTCCAAAGTAGAAACACTGTTTAATAGAATCACATCCAGCTATGACACAGATCGACTGGATAAGCTAGGGTTTTGGTATATGCAAAACAATCAAAGGCACTGATACAAAAAGACATCAGTTCAATTCTTTTTATGACTGATGTTGTATAGGTTCTCAATTACATGTACCTGAAATGTTATTACTTTTAAAGTCTGATAATGTAATTACATAATGCTTTGAAGTAAATATTCTAGTATTCTATTGGTTTGAAGTTCAAACTGTTGTCGGTAACTGTTATCATGGATCTGATCTACTTAGTAGACAATTTTCACCACGAAAAAGTTACTTGCATATTTATTATTGTAGTCACTCTGTAAATTGGCAAAAGCATATTTTTTCTAAATGCTTATTTTTTTTAAACTATATATTATTTTTTGCATTTTAAACTGTACTGTCTATGCTATTTTACTACCCATTTCACTAATGCAAAAATAATCTCATACAACAATTCAATAAAATAAGATTAACAAAGACTGCTTCAACAAAATAATAAAAACTTGTTTCAAAAAAAGCAAAAAAAATCCAAGAAACACCTGAAATAATCATACCCATAGGCTGACAGTTGCTTGCCAGCGTACATCAAGTATCAAATTTGACATTTGGTTTAATAAATATTTCATTAGAAATTGATCAACAGGTATACATAAAACTATAAAAAGGTCTTTTGCAATGCTTTTGCCAATAAGGTGAGTGAGTGGAGGTGTCCCAGAAGAATCATTTTCAGACGTGTCATGCAAGTTTCTTAAATATTTTCCATGGAGCTATACCCAAAACGATCCATATCATGACTATCAGGGCTATCAGGCAACCCTACAGGTACCTTACCCTATTGGATTATACAGCAGTGCATAGAAAATAAAAGAAGTATAGATATTTCAAATACATTTATAATTGACCCCATGTTTCGGGAACCCCATATTGAAAAAATAAATTTTAAAAAATTGCATGAACACTTTTTCACTATTAGATAACATTTTTAACCCAAAGTGCCCTGTAAGTTGCACAATTGTAATTAGAAGGAATTATTAAACAATATTGTATAAGCCTCAGCAATACTGAGGCCAATAAATCATTTATAAATGACAGATGAATACACAATTATGAATAACTAGCTGGCCCGACTCCTTCGGAGTCTATTATGAGGGGAATATAGTTTTAAGAACCCACACCAGCATGGCGATAATGGAAGTCCGCCAATCAAAACAGCCTACACACGCGGCATAAACTGTCAGAAACCGGCCTTTTTTTTATTCTAATACAATTGTACATACCGTTTATTTATATCCGTTATTATTGTATGTGTGGTATTAGTTTTTTACAGAAAAACTATTTACATTAAAACAAGAAAGAAGATTGTTATTCAGTTTAGTTTGCTACGGCATCAACCTCCAACATGGAATCATAACGTCCTCTTTCAGCGGGGACGTGTCGTTCCATCACATATTTTAATCAAAATTTATTTCGTTTTCTTTTTAATCATAAGCTATTTCACCAAACAATTGATACATCCTTATTTAGATTGACCAATGGATTAGGTTAGTTGATCTCAGGAGGTTGACCGATGGATAATAGCGAATTTATTACGCCTTTGTTAGGCAGATTGACCCGTGGACAATTGTGAAATAAAAAACTGGTGTACCAGCCAATAAACGAATGCGTCGAATTGACTAAGTGGCCGGAAATAATGGCCGCTTCCTTTTATTGTGCAGTTTATTATTTGACCAATTCAAACCAGTTTTCTCATAAATGATGACATAATTGAATCTGTGCGGCTTGTGAACGCATTTCTACATTACTGACGCAGATCAAGTTGAAGTTTTTAAGTGACAAAACTGTAGAGGTGAGCGCCAGGAGAGGAAAAATGTCACATTTTCGTGGAATCAGCATTGCCAAGCAGATTCGGTGAAGCAGTGGCCAAAATGAGTAGAGAATGAAAGGTATGGTGCATATGGCAACATTCACACAGTAGTAAGGCAGGGAGCGGGTCTAGTCTTGAAGCCCTGAAAGCCACTGATTAGAGCAAAGGGGGATGAATGTCCGAGATTCGTAGGGGGTGGTGGCCAAAAGTAGGTAACAGCCAGTTTCCGTAATTATATATTAATACTTGAAAGGATAAAAAAAAACTATTTAAGATTTGAACTTACAGGACCATCAAAACTTAAAAACATATTTTTAAAATTTAGGTATATTCTTTCTTGAGTTTAATGTCATATGATTTCAAGAGTATGAAATGGAAGCCCCAAGCCACACATAGCATACGTCACATTTGCCAGTTGACTTGGGAGATTGGCCGGTTTAGCTATGTTATAACATCCTTGGGTCATCAGTAGACATGTGTGCAAACACCAAAAAGGTTAGTTAAGGAAGTTATTTTGATGGGCAACCGATGCATCTTTCATAAACAATGCATAGGACCCACTGTCATCTTACAGAAATCAGTTGGCAGATGGGACCAATGCATCACATAGCCATGTATCGTTTTAGGACATCAACTGTTATCTGGGTTTAACATCGATTATTGGTGGGACTTCTGTGAAACATCACCCAAGAAAAGGTGTCTTGACAGAGGTGTTTGTCACACAAATGAACCACATTTGTCCAAGAATGTCTATTAGCCAGGGAGTATCGCCTGATGATCGGCCGCACATCGCTGATGTGTGAACAAAATGTTAAAAATACGTTAAGGATGATGGGCAGCTATGGTCATTCATACAGGCATCGGTCATTTTTAACTACTACTTAAAATTCACCAATGCCACAAACGATGAACTTCGGACACATACATCGGTGACATATGCCCACCAGCACCATGGGTGCACCAGATGCATAGGTCAAAACTCACATCGATCACACGTCATCTGATACCTAATGAGATTGGGCTATAACCCTTATCGGCGTCAGCAAAAGTACCAGTAAACCATTGACATCTGCTATCTGACACTTATAAGCTTCATTTTCTAATGGACTTCTGTCTGTAATAGAGGAGCCATATTCGTGGTGCTTCAATTGTTTCTCATTTGAAAAATGTTACTGTATCTCATTTTGGTGTAAATTTCAAACATTTATATTCATGTAACAGTATAAATGTATAAGGATAAAAGTAGAAAATGTATTCTTTCTAATGTATCCCTTCAAGAAATAACATTGTTTTGTCAGACAAAATAGAGTACCGTGGTCCTATTAATTTTAGCTTTGACAATATTTTGCATCTAATCCCATCAAAACCTTTCCAACGTTTAAATGTTTGTGCATTGTGTGTAGAAGGCTGACTTTTCGTTTAAACACAATAAACTAAGACCAGTGATGTAATGGCACCTGCCAACTTGAACTGTCTAATCAAACTGCTTATAGTAATTACTAAATGATCAGATGGCACGCGTTTTGGGAACAGTTATTTTCTCTTTTAA
>CM032662.1:18411603-18434456 GCA_019095985.1 Streblospio benedicti
TACAGCATTTCTGAGTGGAAGCGTTTAAAAATTGTGTTGTTTATTCCCGGGATCGGCAAAATATCTGCGTAGTTGACGCCATCATTTATTCGTTTTCAAAGAAACACACGATATACGGAGCCGACCACGGAGCCCATGCAGCTTTCATAAGACTGCTGTCAAACACCTTATCTGTGATCCGCCATTTGAATTGTCATAAAATATCCCTGGCATGTCGTAATGCCCCATTTCTCCCGTGATATTTCCGTATATCTGTCGTTGCTAAAAGGCAGACCACCAAAAGAATGACGGCGATGTGCATTTTTGTTTTGTCACAATGCACTAGGTTGGAAATCGAGTTTTTAATAAATTAAGAATAGATAAGATGTTTTTATTGTGACAAAACTTAAACATTTTACTTATGAATATTAACAAAATTTGATACCACAGCAGCCTACCAGTCATCACGGCATGCCGGGATATTGATGTTGAAAAAAATAATTAATTAGCTCAAAAATGAATTATTTATTATTTTCACGGGCCGGGGTATCACGGAAACCCGGGTTACGGCGTGGTGTATCATATGAGGGGTTTGGGCCTTAAGCAACTGCTTATGTATACATATTATATTAATACTTGAAAGGATAAAAAAAAAACTATTTAAGATTTGAACTTACAGGACCATAAAACTTAAAAACATATTTTTAAAATTTAGGTATATTCTTTCTTGAGTTTAATGTCATATGATTTCAAGAGTATGAAATGGAAGCCCCAAGCCACACATAGCATACGTCACATTTGCCAGTTGACTTGGGAGATTGGCCGGTTTAGCTATGTTATAACATCCTTGGGTCATCAGTAGACATGTGTGCAAACACCAAAAAGGTTAGTTAAGGAAGTTATTTTGATGGGCAACCCAAGCATCTTTCATAAAACAATGCATGGGACCCACTGTCATCTTACAGAAATCAGTTGGCAGATGGGACCAATGCATCACATAGCCATGTATCGTTTTAGGACATCAACTGTTATCTGGGTTTAACATCGATTATTGGTGGGACTTCTGTGAAACATCACCCAAGAAAAGGTGTCTTGACAGAGGTGTTTGTCACACAAATGAACCACATTTGTCCAAGAATGTCTATTAGCCAGGGAGTATCGCCTGATGATCGGCCGCACATCGCTGATGTGTGAACAAAATGTTAAAAATACGTTAAGGATGATGGGCAGCTATGGTCATTCATACAGGCATCGGTCATTTTTAACTACTACTTAAAATTCACCAATGCCACAAACGATGAACTTCGGACACATACATCGGTGACATATGCCCACCAGCACCATGGGTGCACCAGATGCATAGGTCAAAACTCACATCGATCACACGTCATCTGATACCTAATGAGATTGGGCTATAACCCTTATCGGCGTCAGCAAAAGTACCAGTAAACCATTGACATCTGCTATCTGACACTTATAAGCTTCATTTTCTAATGGACTTCTGTCTGTAATGAGTGAGCCATATTCGTGGTGCTTCAATTGTTTCTCATTTGAGAAAATGTTACTGTATCTCATTTTGTGGAACAAATTTCAAACATTTATATTCATGTAACAGTATAAATGTATAAGGATAAAGTAGAAAATGTATTCTTTCTAATGTATCCCTTCAAGAAATTTTGTGGAACAAATTTCAAACATTTATATTCATGTAACAGTATAAATGTATAAGGATAAAGTAGAAAATGTATTCTTTCTAATGTATCCCTTCAAGAAATAACATTGTTTTGTCAGACAAAATAGAGTACCGTGGTCCTATTAATTTTAGCTTTGACAATATTTTGCATCTAATCTCATCAAAACCTTTCCAACGTTTAAATGTTTGTGCATTGTGTGTAGAAGGCTGACTTTTCGTTTAAACACAATAAACTAAGACCAGTGATGTAATGGCACCTGCCAACTTGAACTGTCTAATCAAACTGCTTATAGTAATTACTAAATGATCAGATGGCAGCTGCGTTTGGCTTGGCTTAACATGTTATTGGTTTAAACATATCTTTAATTTGCGAATCATCCCAAATTCACAAATTTAGCGAAATTATATAGTATACGAATTTCTTACAAATTACAGTAAACAAATTTTGTGGACCAAAATAATGCATGTAAGTAGCTTCTAAGCATAATTTACTAATATTGTTTTATCAACAACAGATATATCCTTCTAACTGTTCACAGTGACAAATATGTATTTGTATCTGTTACAAAAAAATCCTATAAGAATGTTCACAACAAGGTGCTTTAGAGTGCACAACTTTGATACATTTACACCAAGAGAAACACAGTTGAAGCACCGTGATATCGCGTAATAGGTTGTATTGCATGAAATGCTTGGCCTGGACTACTGAATATAGTTGTTAGTATACATAAAAGACTTGGTGCAAATCGTAAATTTAACCTAAAAACGTTAAAACATAAATCTTGATACTTATTGTAAACACAAAGTATCTATTTAACTTGCAATTGTGTATATTTGAGTTTTCATTACACTAGGTTTTTTAAATATTTTTTCTTGTTCAAATTCTTGGTAGAGTTACACATCATGTTTTATAGCACACATGAACTTCTAAGAATAAGAACCCCAGTGCAAAAAATGGTGAGCATGCTTGCTCAATATTGTCTAGCCCTTACGCGCCTGCGGTGGCTCATAGTATGCTGTAGTAAAAATGTTTGCCTATTTGTGTTCATTGAGCACAAGCAGAAACCTTGGAAAAGTTGATGCACAGCTTTATAGGGCTATACATGCACATGCAGCATCAAATATACTTAATGGTACACAATCTACTGAGAAACAATGTAACGTTTTGCGTTCTAAAAATAATACCACTTTATATAGATTGACTAGTCAGGACAAATCGATCCTTTGACAGATGCTTTTGATCTAAGAAAGTTTGATGGTGCTATTGGCTCAGATGGCACAAGTGTTTTAAAACATTTTGCGCGCCTTGATCTTTGTTTGGTTTTAACTATTGTGAGAGTTGAGAGTTTTCAATTACATGTTCAACACATCCACATAGAGAAGTTTTATGTTGCTCATTGAAAGAACGGAACAGGCTAAATTACAGAGATAAATGTCTAAAGCCAACAAGCTGCTACGTTATGATGTATTTTCACATGAGTGGATCAAGTTGATAGATTATATTTCATCCAAATAATAAACAAAAGAAAAATGAGAATAACATCTAAAAGTAAATTTAAATCTTAAGTTGCTCTTAGTCTCCAAGCTGCTCAGCTTTATATCATTTCCCAGACCATTATTTACACCAGGTCCAGTGCAGGACACTCACATTCTGTCTCAACTTCTAGGGCAGCATACAGTGGGAACTCCCTGTAGCTTTAGTGAGTATATATGCTTCCACCCCCATATTTGTACCTATTTAATGCATAGACAATAGGTGCCACAAAGCACTGTGCAAATTGATAGTGATGAGTTTGCTCAGCAGTCAGCACTCACGATTAGATCTGACCCGAACCCACCCTCATGACCTTCTGTTCATGAGTCCAATTTCTTATCAGGGTTGGCAGGTTTCCGCCGCTGGCGGTTTAAACCACGGTTTAATCCGGCCGGCGGAAATACTTTCAGCCACTGGCCGAAAGCCCAAAGCAGCGGAAACTCAAAATCTCCGTTAAAATCATTAGTTTTGTCAATATTTTACATAAAACTGTTTCTTTAAAGCAAATAACTTCATATGCAACTAATCTATGAAAGAAAAAACACATAATATCATATGTATGTTGACATAATCCATCTGAAAAACCACTTTTGGACAGGCGGCTGAAACCCCTAAACCGGCAGAAACTCAAAATCTCCCTCAAAATTATTAGTTTTGTCAATATTTTACATGGCAATGTTACTTTAAAGCAAATAACATCATATGCAACTATTTTATGAAGGAAAAAAACATATATTATCATATGTAAGTTGACATAATCCATCTGAAAAAACACTTTTGGACAGGCGGCGGAAACCCTATTTGTGGCATAAACTCATGAAAGTTTGTATTTATTGTACAACAAGCTGTTTCTTTAAAGTAAAAGTCAATAAATTATATATATTATTATTATTTATAAAAATGCAATAGATTATAACATGATGTAATAATAAAATTCCATATGCATGTGCAGTCGATTCAAAATAAAAGATGTAAAATCATTTAAAAACTTTCTGTTCTTTTATATAAATGCAATAAATATAATTACATAATAATTTTAATATAAATTCATATAAAACATAAACACATCGCTATCAAACACCCTGTTATAGCATCTTCTGGACAGGAATTTTCCCCCTAGTTTAGTTTCTGCCAGTTTACGCCAGTTTCTGCCAGTTTCCGCCGGCGAAAAGGGGTTTTGGACAGGTTATGCCATGTTTATGCCACTTGTCCGGCGGAAATAGGTTTCCGCCGGCGGTAACCCAACCCTGTTTCTTATCCACTCAGCAATATGTACATATTGTCTTCTTGCAAGGGTGTGATACATGTAAATTCAAAGCAAAACTCCAGTCATAGTATATACCATACATAACACATGACGTTCATATTTGTCCTTTGCTAATCTGGTAAGCAAACATCATCAAAATAATTTAAAGTTAAAAGTTAAAACATTTTAGTCACAGAATGGTACAGCATCTTCAGGCTCACACACCATCATACCCTTGGTAATACACACCTCTAAAACGAAGTGGTGAAAACAGTAGGAAGGGGCCCGGGACTTGAACATAGAAATAAAGGAAGCAATAATTTGATTTTGTCGATAGCGAAGATATTTGCATGGGAATCGCAACAACCATCATCATTAATCATATCTAGGACAATGTTGTGTAGGACCAAAAAGAATTGGGACAGGTGATGTGCACCGGTGTTAAACTGTGCATACGTATATATTATATTCACAATAGACTATATTACAATTCATCATAAAATAATCCAAACATTTACGTACCGAGTGTTCTTGAAGCATATCCTGGGCCGGAAACATGCACGGACCTAGTCATTGGGTTGACCATTACTCTTTCAGAATTGCTTCTTGAATGGCTGCTATTTCTGTGTCTATATCCTTCTAGTGTTTTTACAGGACTAGTTGTATGTGTTGGTCCATGACCATGATAGGTGGAAATTGGTCTCTGACGTGCTGGAGAAGCCTGAGGAGTCTTATCATCATCTGTGTCTTCCCCGGGAGGTGGAAGAGGAAGACTGCGTCTCTGTATGCTCTCAGTGCTTGATGATTCAGACTTTCTACTTAATGATAAATGTTCAGGACTGTTTTTGTTTGAACTATTTCTTGAAAAAATGGTAGCTATTCTAATTTTGGCCTTCTTTTTAGCAGACCCCTTTTTTGTTGGCGTGTTAGTTGGTGTAAGACATTTATCTTTGGGAAATGTGTTTCTCTTGTTTGAGAGGGATCCAGTAGGACTAATGGGATCATTTGATGATTCTGATATTGTTTGTGTTTTACTTGCAGGTAGACACGGCTGAGACTGATTAACAGATACATTGGAGACTGCAAGTGGCACTCCCAACGTTTTGGCCTGTTCTCGAACTTCAGCCAACGTCATATGCACAGGTTCTGAGATATTATTTTTTTCACTATCAATGGTCACTTCTGAATGAATGCTGCTAATCATATCATTGGATTCTTGTTCACTAGATTTGATTTTAGGTTTAGTCGTATTAGATTCATCACACAATGTCCTATAATTTCGTGTTGGTATGGGGGGCAAATAATCTTCTTTCATCTTGTTTGCCACTTTTTTATCCACCTCACTGTTTTTAAGTGCCATATTGATCGCCACATCACATAGTTTTTCGCTGCCTTGCTCAACATCTTCGGGACTACTAACACTTTCACTTGTTCCCGTGTTCTCCGGAGAATCAGGATAATTGTCAGTGCTTGTATCAGATATGTTTGAATGAGATCGTGCCAGTCCAGATTTAGGAAGGGCATACATCTCTTTTGCATATAGCCTCCGTATATGCTTTTTATTCAAATTTGTCTCCATTTCATCTTTTCCATAGTCAATATTTTCACACAAAAGGTCTTTAACAGCATCATGAAAAACATCATCGCGAATTTGTTCATTAGAACTTGAATGGTCAATTCCTGCTGATGTTTCATAGCCAGATTCATGGCTTGTGTTTCTGTTTTGATTCAAATCACAGTTGCTAAGAATGTCATGTTTCTTCACAGGAGGAGAATAGGGTTTATCACATGTCTCACTACAATGGAGAAGTCCATCTTTGTATCTAGTTTTCACCACTGTTTGGTGTACGGTTAAACCTTCTTCAATAAAAAAGTTTTGCTTATTCTTTTTAGCCTTTTTACATACTAATGAATCTATAGCTTCAATTAAAGGCGGGGGTGGGGGAGGAAAAGGAGTATCTTCGATTTCATCTAGTAAAAGAGATGTATCCAGTTTATTTTGATTATCAACTTCGATAGGATTAGTATTCATTGATCGCCCAAGACTACTACATGTATGCTTAAGATGTTCTTGAAGTTCATCCATACTGGTGTATCCACCACCGTCATCCTTAATTATTCCCACAATCTTGTTCATTTCACAATTCCTATGAACTTCGGCAACACACTGACTTTTAGTGTTCAACAAGCTGTCCTGTTTTGAATCATGAGTGGGTGAAGGCGGCAGAGGTGAATCTTCTTTGCTGATTATACTCGACCGGTTCGCATCACCATTACTGACCGTTGATGATCTTTTCTTCCGAAGTGGTCTCATCATTGGAGGCTTAACACTATCAATGCTTTTTTCCCTCTTCTTAAGTGCTGGTTTCCTTTCCACATCACTAGTAATGCTAGTATCTGTGCATGAAGCCTTTTCACTTTCGGTTGGAGATGGTGCCCCCACGCTTGGAAGGGGAGATCTGCTTCTATCAATTGTTAACCATGTATCAGGATGTTCCTTGTCATCATCATCACACTTATCACCAGAATCGGAATCATTCCCATTTTTGTTAAGCAAACAATTATTTACAGTTTTATTTGTATCGTCATGCAAAGATGAAGTATTTACTTCATTCTGTTGTATGCAATCATCAGAATTTTCCAAAATACCGATCCCTTGACTTTTAGGTTGGTTAAATATAGCCTGCTTTGGCGTCGCTTCTGAAGCAAAATAGCAATTTGAGTTTCTTGCTATAGGGGTTACATAGGTGTCAGTAGGTGATGGGGTCTTTGACCCTGGAATAAGCCCACAATTATCGCATGAGCTTTGCCTTTTCAAAGGATCTTCAAACGTTTTCGTTTTTATTGGTAGGGGCGGTATCTCTTCTTCAAAACTTTTTCTTGGCAATGAATGTTGATTGTTGCTCGATTTTGAAGTGATAGATTCTAACTGACAAGGCAATATATCATATGTATTGTTTTGCCATATTATCATTCCATTACTTGCCTTTTTTGGAGAGCTAGAAGACAAAGCCTCTAATTTTGCAATGTCATTTCTGTTATGATAGTCACTTGCTGGGTCTTCAATTCCATTTACAATATCGTATTTCCTGTGTTTAACCAAAAACTTCTTTTTGAATCTTGTAATCATGCTGGATTTTGGAGACGTCATCTTTGGCCAGGTTCCTAGTCACAAAGGACAAGTCTGAAAAGAAAAAATATAATGAATTGTCTGATGCTGGTATCTGTGTTAATGACAGGTTAGACTACTTGTTCTATCACTTCTATGAACAAGTATTGTAGGAATTGACCACGAGATTGGAGTGTCAATCACCATTCTATCATGACTAAAATCCATTTTATTTTAAAATAAATCATATTATAACATTCAACATTCAAGTCAATTTCGTTTGTTTTGAGCGCGCGGAGACGTCAATTCCTACAGTTTTGAGCGCGCGGAGGCGTTAGTCTAAACTGTTGCGCTCCGTACACGCTATGCGCCTTGCTGTCGTCAGCGGCTGTATTGATATTGTGAGGAGATTAGACTAGCGCCGTGGGTTTTTTTGGGAGCGTGTTTTCCATCGCAAAATTGAGCACGGAGATTGACCAATCAGCGTGGGTTATTGGCGGTGATTTTTGCACGGAATGATAGAATGTGCCATTCACTTCAAATGTAAACAACACTTGTATTTCAATACAACAAATGGAATTTAATGATTTAGAAATGTAGAGCAGGCAAAGGAATCTGATCATGAACTTTGTTTTCGATAATGTTGTTTTTTAAGAATGTAAAAGCATTCGGAATATATAATAATATGTCATCTTTATGCAGACTATATGTCTATACTAATACTCATTACGAAGTCGTAAATACATCACGTAAAAAATCGTCTGATTGATTAATGTTAATAAAAACATTCATGAAATTTGTGTTCATTCACAGATTTTCTTTCAGCTGTCTACATTTTAAGTTTTCAGTCTAGGATTCTTTACAGCCGAGACACGAATATCTATATATTTTATGATATACACATAGTACGCAGATATAGTCCTTTCCTATAGAACAAAAATTGGTTTACCTGAAAGCATGCGTTGGTAGATATTCTAGTACTTTTTAAGTCATTCTGTTCGGATGGTCTTAGAGCATATTCATAATGATCATGGTTTCCGCACTTTTTCCTTGCTCCCTTTCCAGACATGTCAAACACTCTCTAGGTCTAGCTAGGCGGATATATATGGATACGTAACCATCAGATCTGTACTACTATCCCATCATGATGTTGATAAACGTAAAATACATATCCACATGTAGCTGTAGCACTCGATTGATTATTCCCAGGGGCCACAAAATGAGTGAGTGAGTAGATCCCTAAAAACACAAACACCAATATCACTTCGTGTTGGTTTCCATTCACTGTTATCCACGCATCATGGGTGAGCAATAACAAAGCGAGTCGTTTGAAAACAACAAATTTGTATACCACAATTAGTTTGTAAAATGTCGCAGTCTTAGCAAGGACATCACAATAAATATATTGAATATGATAATGAGCAGCACTTATCCCCCTTATACATATTGGTCTCATACCACCTTAACGGAAGTGTAGGGTGGTCAGGTGGTCCGAGACCACTAGAATACACATGCGCATGCGCATTAGATATTGATACCTCGTGGTGTGCTGAGAGGAGGAAAACAAAAATATATACAAAATGTTGGTTTTATTTGAAACCCCGGCTGGATATGCAATATTCAAGGTAGACATATGACAACTAGTAATAACTGAATAGAAGTAGCATGTCCGCGTTTTAAATTATTGTTGAAGATACCTTTAAAGACATAATATTCGAAGATCACATGTGAAACAAGAAAGCACGTGGCGATTATTGTGCTGTTCACTTCAACTACATAAGATACTTGCTTGCTTAACCTATAACGTATACATAGTCCTCAATGACATAGTCTTCGACACTTAAATATTGGTCAACAATAACGATTCAAGGTGCGATCCCCTGACTAGCTAGGTCTATATTTCTATAAGATTCAAAGGATTATAATGTATTTCCATGTGACCCACAAAATATTTGTTTTTTCATGGTTATATATGCCAGGACTCAATGTATTGGCCCTTGCACACATTGTTTCAAAACATGCATGTCCTTAAGGACTCCCTGTTGCCAATTTCTAGATTAATTACTGGGCTGGCTATATATACATCAGCTGATATACATATATAGTCTGATCTGTACACTGTGTTAGAGATTTCAGGGTTTGACATAAGAGGTAGCCTGGTATCTCAGCCTGTTATACCTGCTTTATGTGCGGTGCATTATGTAAAAATTACTTTTTTGTACTCATACAGTGATGATTCTAGGACGCGTATTTGTGCAAATCACGCACTTTTCAGGCCATTGGCGCAGAAAATAATTTTTAGGGCGTCACATCAAACGCAAATACAAACAGACTGACACATAACTAGACATCTGCTGCGTCAAACAAAGCTGAAATACAAGGAAATTTTTGAAAAACCTGTAATTCTCTCCACTTTCACTTATCTTCTTACGGTGTCCTTGCGCCCTCACTCATGAAATCAGAAATGGCATAACACTTGCACTGCGCACCCGCTCAAAGAACTTGCTATTTGCCATCAGTCGTGATAATAATGTATGCTACACAACGCACTCCGTAAAAATTGGCAAGCCAACACAGCAAAACTACACGTGCGTTGTGCGAATAGCTTGTTAAAACTGACAATATGGCGACCGCCGATCATATTTCTGAACATATATTTTTTGTCATTGAAATTTCTATGGAATTACCAATGGGTCAGTTTATCATAATGGTGAAGAATCAAGGCTGTTAGTACAGACATGGGGTCAATTCCATTCTGGCAATTCCAATTCCGTTTTTCCCGCAAATTCCAATTCCAATTCCCCTGACTTCAATTCCAATTCCTCTGACTTCAATTCCAATTCCAATTCTAATCCAGTGTACTGAGTGGTATACACAAATTTGAATGACTTTCAAATCAGCTCTGCTTACCTTATATACATCACTGAGCCTTTGTTCATCTCATGCATATTTTTGAAACTCTTTCCACCACTTTGATAGATAAACATTAATTCTGAAAACCATCCCCATTAAACTTTTTCTACAAATACTTCTCTGAAGTTTATATCTGAAGCAATAGCATTAAATGGTGAACAACAATGATCCCTTTGTTGAGAAAATATAACTCTTTGTGTAAGAACATCCCATGATAATTTTGAATGGAGAAACTTTAATAGCCAACAACCATGCCAACTAACTGTTCTCTTTGATACTACTTAAAGGAATGAATTATCTCACCAAGAAAACAAACACTGACACTTCTAGTGATAGTTGGTAGCAGACAATGGTTGTTAACTGTCCCATTGTGAGAAGTCAGGGAACTGGTAGTATGTGGTACAGGGAAACTTGCAATCACAAATTTTCATTTACTACATGTATGTTTTGCATTTTGTGAAAGCTTTTAAATATTAGAATTTTATATAAGCTACATGTACATGTTTACACTTTCATGAAAATTACAAAGGGTTTTACAGTTACATATACAATGTATGTATGAAACTAGGCCATGCTGTACAATATTGACTCATCTTTATAGCAACTACATTTTTTACAATGAAAGATGTAGCTCAAGACAGATTTTAGCAGCCCTGTGCTTTCATTTTTAAAATGTAAAAAATGACTAAACCTTATATTTAATTAAAAAAAAATGACAATGGATTAAAGAATAATTCAAATGGAATGGAATTGAAGCGGAATTGACAGAATTAGGCTCAATTCCAATTCCTTTTTTTTTTTCATACCTTCAATTCCAATTCCGGAATTTGAATTGAATTCCGCAATTCCATTGGAATTGACCCCATGTCTGCTGTTAGACTAGGTTAGTTTTTGATAATAACTATAGCCATGTACATGTTGTTTTAACCTCAGATAAGTGATATTAGATGAGCGAAAATGGGAGTAGTTTTATCTACCCCTGGCATGACACCTGTTATCGAGGGCGAGCCTGATGGCGGAGCGCGAATAGGTTTTGAAAGGAGACGTGCATAGGTCTCCTTCGTCCAGTCCCACATTAAAAATGTAGTGTATATGTGTTAACAAAATTTAGAATTCATTATTCTTCAATGTACTTCACTAGTTGGTGCAGTGTGGTGATCAGAAAAATTCTGGTGCCATTGCTGAAGTTTTTAAAGAACTCTACCATCATATCCATAATGTTGTATTCCCTATGGTGAAACATACAATGTATTTGTTTTCATGTTGATCTGATAGTTGAACTATTTTTTGTTTTGCCGTCTGCGGTTTAGCTAAAAAAAATTCAGGGCACACAAAAATGAGATCAGGGCACATGGATTGTGACTATCACGTGACCCTCTCTGTCCCTCCACTCTCTTATCCTCTTTCGATCAACATTGAAATGTTTGGCTGTGGCAGTAATATTGCCACCATTTTGTTCCAGCCATTCCACAGCTTCTAGCTTAAATTTTACCGTATATGACCTATGAAGAGGCATTTTTATGATTTTGTTTTATAATGCGACGTATGCATTAACTACACAGTACCGTACGTGAAGTACTACCATTGTAGTACTCTGTAAACTACCGTACGGTCAAGTACTAGATCTATAGTCTATAGAATTGATTTTTTACGTGTGACGTATGCTAAGAACACACCTTTAACAGGAAAAATATCGGAGCATCTAACGAAAAGCGGGAAGTCGTAAAAAAAAACGCCTTTGCCAAAAACGATGACGTAGTACTCATATTCATGGCGGAAACACGATCGAATGGTTGTAAAAAAAAAATGTGAGCAGGCAAAATTATGAAAAAAGGTTGGGGTGGGCGTTTGAGTTGAAATCTTCCAAAATAGGGGGAGGGCGGATAAACGGAGGAGGGTGTTTGAATGAGCGGGTACGGTTTATAAGGCAATAGTTTCATTACTGAACTGAGAGAATGATGCCTTGATTTCTTTGAATTAATTGAGTATTTATTCCTCAGTCAGTATCTTGTGATCATGATGTCATTGTCTAATATAACCACCTTTTTATTTTACTCCATATGCTTGTGGTAGTCTCAGGTTTTACTTACATTTTAAATGATTTTTTTCCCTCATCTTTCAGCTGTTGGATGAAAAGAAACTACAGAAAGCAGAGGATTTATACAAAGATTTTGAGACACCTGAAGCTGCTGGTAAAATGTACGGAATGATACATTATCAAACTTTAAGACTATTATACTCAGTCAAAAAACTATTTGTCCTGTAACAAATGGTATCAATAAAGTACATGTTCAATCTTTACTGCAAGGAAATAAATACTTATATTTTTCACATAGTAATTATGTTATAGTTTTAAATCTGTGAAAATAAATACTGTAGGACCCCCAGTTAAGACTACCTTTTTATTGAGAACACCTCTGTAATAGGAACATTGACGAAAATGAAACTCTTAAGACCACCCATGGGGCTGACCTAGAAGTCTTAATAGAGAGGTTTCACTGTATGTATATGTATGTCTATATTTGCAGTGTCAAGCTGAAGTCCTTCACCAAATTCACTGATACAACAGAGGCACTTGCAGGTAAAGTCATCAAATAACCATGTTATTTTATGTATGATTTGAATTTGAATTAAACAAGTTTAATATGACTGTAAGCTCATGTTCATATTCTATTCATAAATATGTCATTGACTTTTTGTAGCTGCAACGGCAGCAGTGGAAGGTAAAATGAGCAAGACATTGAAGAAGCTTATGAAAAAATTAGTTGTTAAAGAAGCTCAAGAACAGTTGCTTGTCGCTGATGCCAAACTTGGAAATGCAATTAAGGTGACTTATGATTGTTGTGTGTCGGTCAATCTTCTGTTGTCCTTATAAAAGATTTAATATTCTAAGAATGGTTCACAACAACCACAAGCTTTAAATACTGGTATTCTCAAGAAAACGCTCACTTCCTTTTTTTATGACAACAAACGCACAGGTGCCGTATTGACGTAAACATCTCATACTGCATTAAACAGTAAATATGTCCAACATTCACAAGGTTGTTTAGAACATTAGGATTAGGTGTTGATTTCTTGTTACATACAATTAAAGCCATGTTTTTAATGAGGAAAGTCTTCTCCAAATATGTCCAGTATGCTATACACTAATGTGTACTGAAGGAGTTTTAATACATGGCTTACAAAATATGGCAAGCTGAAGTATAGAAATACCACGTCAAAAACAGCAAAGTTCCTGTGCATTTGCATGGGCATGTATTTAATTCCTTATAATTACACTATTTGTGCATCTTACAACAGTTGTACATGTCATGGTGTCATTGTCTGCTATAGTGTCAATTTCTTGCTCATTTTTAGGATAAAGTTGGCATGGGTTGTGTTTCAAACTCTGCTGTACAAGAATTGATGCGTTGCATCCGTAGCCAGACTGAATCACTGATTTCAGGACTCCCACAGAAAGAATTGTCTGCTATGGCACTTGGTCTAGCTCACAGGTAAATGTAACACTGAATATCAATTTAAGAATTGTAACTAATTTCAAAATTCATCATTTTGTTTTTATTTCACAGACAACTTTCTTCATTGTCTAGATTAAGATGAATTTTCCTAGATAGCCAAAATTGATAACAACACCCTTTTATATATTTTTTCTCGTTTGGGAAGATGTTCATGTGATAATTTTCCTTTTGAGGGCATGTGTTGCTTGACACCCTGGTTTTTAGGATAATTATGATTTTTCTTGCATTGTATTTTAATCCTTGCACTTTTCAAATTTTCAGTTTATCACGTTACAAGCTCAAGTTTAGTCCAGACAAAGTAGATACCATGATCGTCCAGGCAATATCACTTCTTGATGATTTAGACAAAGAGCTAAATAATTATGTGATGAGATGCAGAGAATGGTACGGATGGCACTTCCCTGAATTAGGAAAGATCATTGCAGACAATATTGCATATGCTAAAACAGTTAAGCTGATGGGTAAGTTGTTGACTCAATACATTCTAGCTGTTGCTGACCGTTGCAAAGGTCACCCACCAATCATCTGAACACAAATATAGGGTTTGACCAGGATTGATGATGCAGTAGACATTAGGACCTTTCAAGTGTAAAACTTAGGTTGTCCAACCTTCCAGCAGGTCAAGAAAGGAAATTCTCTAATGTTTGTTGACGATTTACATGATTATTTAGATTAGTGTTTTTATTTTTTAATAACAGCAGGGTATGAAATAGAGCCTACCCGGCGGCCCAGTGCTGGCTGATTTTTTGCCCGGGCGGCTGGTTTTATTAGTTCACGGCCCAGTGGGTAGGCTACTTTTTGGGAGTTCTAAATATGAACATAATGAAGGGCCGTGCACTTTTTGCCTGTTTTTATAGTTGCCTGCCCTGTGGTCCGTAAGCAAATTTTGATGAGTTTCATACCATGATAACAGAGGTACAACTTGTACATTTAAACAAAATAACAAACTTGTATATAATGCACCCACAAAAACTGATAGACCACATGGCTACCCACTGACAAAACTGGTAGTCCAGTCAGTTTTCAGGGAGCCGCAGGCTACAGAGCTACCACTAACGTCCAACCCTGAAATACATAACAGATTTCACTAGCCCTACAATGTTGTTCATATAGCATAATCTCTGGTCTTGTTCAATACCTGAATAAATGCATATCTAATGATTTAATTGTGTACAGTGAAATGTAATTTCTTCGTGTTTACTAATATTAAAGAAACTTGTTATACGTTTTATTAATATGTATTTTTTCTCTAGCTTGTGATACTATTGTGTAGTCATTGATATTAATTTCCTGAGTCTATTATCTTGTTTTTCAACTTTACAAAAGTGTTCTGAACTATTAAGTAACCTCACGTCTATTATTTTCAAGGGCCAAGAACCAATGCTGCAGAAACTGATTTCTCAAAAATATTACCTGAAGAAGTAGAACAGGAAATGAAAGAGGCTGCAGAAATTTCTATGGGCACAGAAGTTTCAGACGACGATATTATTAATATCAAATATTTATGTGAACAGGTCAGTTATTGAAAACGATTTTTTTTTTATATACAACTAAAAAAAAAAAAAAGCGAATAAATGTTGAGAATATTTAAGTATTTACTAAGGTTGATTAACCTAATCTGTGTGTGCATACCTCAACAACTTAAAAAAAATGCGTAATCCATTAATCTAACACATTTGCATTCTCTATTATTTGATCTGTTTAACAACAGGACATGTTATTGCAATTATTTACACTCTTGAATGGTCCTGTTCATTTTTTGTCTTTTGCAGGTTATTGAAATTTCTGACTACAGAGCACAATTGTATGATTACCTTAAAAACAGAATGGTTGCTATCGCTCCAAATCTGACGGTCTTGGTTGGAGAATTGGTTGGTGCCAGACTTATTGCGCATGCAGGTAACATTCAGTTAATATTTGATAGTTTTATCCTTCATCCACACAAACATCTTCATTTATACTGCAGGGAATGTGATTGAGCTATGTGTTTTTATTTGAAAAATAATGCTCTGTATTTGTTATAGATGATGATATTTTGGACGGAGACGTGGTTAGTTCTATGTACTATGTGTGATACATTTCAGGTTCCTTACTTAACCTTGCCAAGCATCCCTCATCAACAGTTCAAATTCTTGGTGCAGAAAAGGCATTGTTCAGAGCATTGAAAACTAAGCATGACACTCCCAAATATGGTCTCATTTACCATGCTTCTTTAGTTGGCCAAACAAACCCAAAGATCAAAGGAAAGGTGTGTTAAAATGAATAACAAAGCTCATCAATCATGAATGGTTGTTTTAGAAAGAACTATACTTTTATATTTTATTGTTATGTTACTGGTAGCTGGGTCATGGCAATGTATTTGGGATGTTAACTGTGATAAAAAATATATATTAAAAAAAGACATATATCAGTATGGTAACAATTATATTTTCAACTTCAGTAATTATTTGCCCTCAACTTGTGTATGTCTTTGACGGTTTCCGTATTTGTTGCATTTAGATGTCTCGAATGCTTGCTGCTAAAGCTGCATTAGCAATTAGAGTTGATGCATTGGGAGAAGATGTGGACAATGAACTTGGTATTGAGCATCGAGCAAAACTTGAAAATAGATTACGAGGACTTGAGATGGAGAAGTTTGGTCGAATCAGTGGTACAGGGAAGGCAAAAGCGAAGCAAGAAAAATATGAAAATAAAAGGTACTTATTGATTTATTGCTTGAATTGCCAACTTAAGTGATATACAAGTATTGCGGTGATGTTCACAATGAATAGTGTGCATGTTCATATGGGTGTGCAAGTGATTAGAACTTAATTAAAATAGGCTGATTAAATTAATAATATCTTGAATATTTTTAGCGAGGTGAAGACTTACAACGCCAACGCAGACTCAACAGTTGGTCTTAAAAGAAAATCTGCTGAAGAGGATGAAGTAAGTTGAATAGATTATTCTTTAGAATGTTGCTGTCTGAGTAGAATGTAAAAGTATATTGCTTTGTATCATTCTTTGGTTTACAATCACCTGGTTTTGGAAATTGTCTTTACATGTTGAATTCTGTGGAAGTGCAAACTTTTGTGATATGAAAAAACTTATGTCTAGGTGGAAATATTAAATCTGATTAGACTGATGCATTAGTAATCAGCAAGTTAGCCACAATTAAATGGACTACTGACATGAGATCTTTTTATTTCAGGATTCAGCACCGAAAAAGAAAAAGATTAAAAAAGAAAAGGCAGAAGAGGTTGCTGAAGAATCTTTTGCTGATAAAGGTGTGATATTGCTTATATTTTATGGCCTATTATATTTTTACGTATTTGTACTACTATGTTCATGAAGATTATTCAACTACTTAGCATATTTAACAATTTTAGTCTTGAATACTTAAGGTCACTTCTGCTACCACTACAATTATTATAAAACCAGAGAAGTACAATGGAGGAATGGAACACAAGCGTATGGTGACCATATTATTGGTGCAGACTTTGTAACATATTCATTTGTATTTCAGACTCCGTAAGCAGTGAAAAAAAGAAGAAGAAAAAGAAAAGACTCCATAAGCAGTGAAAAAAAGAAGAAGAAAAAGAAAAAGGCAAAGCAGGAGGAAGACTCTGATTAGTGTCCTGTAAATTGATTTAATTGTTTCATAGATAGAAATAAAATATGTAAAAAAAAACATTAAATAGTTCCATTTCTTACTTAGTTATGAATGATGTTTCTTAAAGTTATATTTCATTTACTAAAATTTATAGTACTTGCATGGTAAGATGAAAAATGAGTTTTATTTCTAGTTCTAGGTTCATGAAGAATAAATAAGAAGCTGAAAGATATTCATACCTGACAGGAATTCATTCTCCATATAATTTCATGGTCCATTATAATGTTTGTGGTCAAGTCATTGCCATGCTGGTAAGGTCAACCTTGCCTAGGGAATTTTGGGTGTGATATTGTAATACTTTCTTATTGAAGATGTTATTAGGGAAGACGATAGTGGCTTATGAAATCTTTATTATAAAGGTCTCCCCCTTTTTTAATACTCCAAATCATAATGGTGATATAGCATGCTAACCAGGGGGCTTTTGTTGATGCAGTAAACCCCCAATTGAGTCCATCTCTAAATTGAGACCTGTTTCACTGCCCCAAACCTTTGTAAAGCTGCAGAATGAACCTCTGTATGGAGACCACCTAAAGGTAGTCCTAATAGAGAGATTCTATTGTATACTAGTATATGATTTTTTTGTGATCCATGATATCTATAAATTTATACTGTTTGATGAGTGTTGATGAAGAGGAATATCTAGGCAAGGCTAGGTAATCATTTATGTGATACTATGATGAAATAAGTAAACTTGTTTGATTTCTTGCACCATTTATTCTTTCAATCCTTTTCCATCCGTTTCCAACTCTTGAATCTCAACAACCCAACACCCAAAACAGTATCCATATGATACATAATTAATCTAGCTAATGCTTTTTTCAAAACTTCACAAATTAATTTGCAATTCCATAGCCATCCTAAACTTAAATTAATTAACACCTCTGCGGAAAAAAGTCTTATATAAGTCTTATATAAGTATTTGTTTTGTGATGTTCATGTACATTCACCAAATGTCTAGATTTATTTAGTTACTGAATCCAATGTCTCATTCAAGTCCGTGTGCAGTGTAATGTGTTTATATAAAAGCAGGGTCAAAAAGAATTTAAGTACACCGAGTTTGCCCCTAGGTTCAAAAAATTCTAATGCTTTGGAACTAATTAACTCCCCTTGTCGAGTAAACTATTCTTCACTTCCCAGAAGCACAGTACGTGATGCGCAGTAGAATTAATCTATCAATAGTCAGATTCTGGGAGTCGTGATACTATTTCTGGTGTCATGCATGTAGACTAACACGACTATAGATAATCTAAGGTAATTTCGTGTCACCTCAATTTAAAACATTATGGAAAGTACTTTTCTAATAGAATTTTGACTGAGGATTCGCAATGGATTTTTGGTTAACATTGAAATCGATGAATATTATGGCAAAAAACGTCTTTACAGATGACCTGTGGGGAAGGGATTAATACATACCTGCAAACCTCAATATTATGAAGAATGGATGCCTAATAGAATTTTAATGAGGATTAATAACTATTTGATTTTAGTTAGCTCGAAAATTATTTAAGTTATAAAAGTCGCCCATGGTCAAATTTTGTAGACGGTCGTGATTGGAGAGCAAAGTTGAGAACTTCACTATTATGAAGAATGCACGCCTCAAATACATGTAATTACTTAATTTTCCAACGCTCAATTTTATGTAGACCACACATTTTGAATGATATACCAATAAATGCTATTTTTAAATGAGCTTATAACATATACACCGGAAGTACCCATGACTTTTTGTGTCTCAAAATCAAATAAAGATAAAGAACTTTTCAAGAATCGAATGAAGAATGGTTATATGGTACATTTTACTGGAATTCCAAGGCCTATAGTCAAGCAGTTAACCTGCTTTGTTTTTTCAATGCGTGATTTGAAATACTGGGGGCAGGCTCCCAACTTTAAACTCAGAATATATAACAGCAATATGAAGGATAAAATTACCAAGTTGAAAGTAAATTTAGTAAGTTGTACATCACATTTCAACAGGAATAGCTAGCATGTGAAAG
The DNA here is from genome assembly GCA_019095985.1 of Streblospio benedicti. Lineage (NCBI taxonomy): Eukaryota > Metazoa > Annelida > Polychaeta > Spionida > Spionidae > Streblospio > Streblospio benedicti. The sequence goes on from CM032662.1 coordinate 18,431,242, forward strand.
CAACAATGTATTTTAGTAGACAGTAGCTCGAAAGTCATTGAATTTTTAACAGTTCATGCAAGTAAAATAAAACCTGGAAAGTTAAAAACAATTTGAAAAGTTATTTGAGCAGAGAAGAAGTTTTGCAACACCATTGATATCCAAACACTAAATATTTCACTGAGCAACAAAAACAAAAAAAACTACGTCTGCTACGTTAAAAAAAAAAATAAAAAATGTTTGAATGGAGGTATGGGGGGGGTCTAGATATGGAACGCAGAGGGAGTACTAGAATGGGTGAGCGTGTAGTATATTAAAGTGCATTTAAGCATTTGGTATGGGAGAAAAGCTTAAATGTTGCTTCAACTGTCTGGATATCAATTCTAATGAAAATGCTTTGCAAGTCCTGATAGGTACACCGCTGCATGGGCAGATCTAGGTTTTCGGAAAAGGGTTGGGGGGTGGGGGGGTGCACTTAAGGAAAAGAGGCGGTGGCACTTACGGGATTTCATTGAAAACCCCAGAAAAAATGAAGTATTTTGGTGGGGAAAAGGGGGAGCGCCCCTGGATCTGCATATGCTGCTGTATAAACTTTTTTGACCACAGCTTGTAGTGTGCTGAGGATTTGATTTTAAAGTGCAAAGATATTCATTCACAAGAATACCTAGCTGGTTCCCTGAGACCTTAATGAAGCTGTTCTATTATGGATCGTCTACGCGAAATGGTGTGTTATAACACAGGGTTAGCTAACTATCAACGTCACGATTAAAAAACAATATATGCCATTGAATAGGTCATAATAATTTATGGCACTACTATGTTTATATGCATGACAATCGCTGAAATTATGATGATGATTTTTCTTTATGAAAATTAGGGGCAGTACACCGAAAGTAAGAAACGTTCAAATCACGTGACCGGTGAACAAAGTCATTGATGGAATGTGAATGGTTTTATTAATATTTGTTTCTGTCATTTTAGGGTAATATATGTTTCACTATCAGCAATTTTAATATTTACAAGGGCAGCTTTTTGTTTAATGACAAAGGGAACATTAATTTGGGATACTAGAGGTCGTTATATGGATCGTTTACAGCCCATTTTGTGATGGATGTAGCAGCATTTTTCACGTCTGTCATCCATTTCCTGTTGAAACGAGAGATAGGAAACACTATTTTGAGAAGAAAAATAAAACAAAAACAACTGGTTCAACTGCATGGTACCAAAATAAAATCTGTGTTCCTCTTGACATTGGATCTGATGGTGGCGTAGATTGATACACAGGGTTTTCAGCACAAGAAGTGGATATAGTACTATTATTGTGTTTATTATTGTGTTATTGTTTGTACTGTTGTGTTATCTGTTTTGACATGTTCACAAAAAATTCCTTGGCTAATAAATGATCCTTATCCTTATCCTATCCTTATTAGCAGTACTACAGCGATTTTCAGGCTTTATGTCAAGACTGCAATGTCTAGACGCCTGCTTATAAGTTACAGATATTGTCCAGTTCGCACGCCTGAAACCCCGGGGAAACCTGAATTTGATTGCAAATATGACCCGGGAATACTCCCTGAATTGACCAAGTCCCCGGGAAAGTCTTTGAAAACGCCGTGAATTAAATAAAATTATAAAATCCCGTCATTTCCTGTGTTTGTGTAACGAACCTCGATTTGCCAAAGTCATATTATGCACCGCTTTTGTTTTCTACTGTAAGTTTACCTTTGTTAACGTAGTATTCTTGGCTCAAATCGCCGTGAAACACATTAGATTTAGGCTACCATGCAACCAGCCTCATACCATCCATGCGGTCCTTATGAATCTGACATAATGCTGCGCCGCTGATAGAGGCTGCATACTGTTTTTGACCAATCAACAATCACCAACCTAGTTTTCTTGCACTCGTAAGGCACTGTCATGGCGCTGGCCAGTTTTGTTATATTTGTTCAAAACCTTAATATTATTCATCTCCCGTGCCTCATCTACTTATATCTTATAACCGGATGACAAGAAACCATTTGATCTTTAGGAAAGGAATATGTCCCCAAACATTCACATTCCAATGGGACTTCGCAGATGTTTTCTGACATTATATATCGGGGGGATGTTTGCGGGCTTTATAGAGAAAAAATTTTTAAGTCAAATGTATCATTAAAAGGATATGATGATTTATGCTTTTTTTTGGGTTTTTAGAAATCAAATGTTGCTGCATTAGTATGTGTGATATACGAGTTTAAAATCTGATGCCACCCTGTCAAATTGTTTATTTATGTTAGTTTAGATAATTTTTTTGACATAAAGATAAATGAAATGACCACCTAATGGTGAAAAATTGAAACTATATGGATTTATGCAGGACCCCCAAATTTACAGTTTAAATTCCCATTATTTTAGACTCAGAAAAATTTTAAAACCATAAATACAGTAAACCGCAACATCAAATATTTTTACGAAATAATTTCCGGGCGGGGACGGAGGGGGTCTGCACATTAAACATCTAAAATAAGAGGGAAAAAAATATAGGGATAAGTGTTGATTTGGTGGAAAAGTGTTTAAATTTTCAAATTTTCACCCGGGTGGTCACAAAATGAACACATTGACCCGGGTGTCATTAAGATATTCAAAAGAAATATTTGAAAGTTCGCAAGTCAACAAATATACTTTCAAAAGCATAGCTTGTAAAATCCCTTTATAATTACTCTAAATTGCATCTTGGGAGGAAAGATTATAAGGGTTTTAAAGAATAACACCCCTTTATTTTGGGGTTTTTTCATTTAATAAAATTTTTAGAAAAATTAAGAGACTTTTTTGAAGAGCCCCGGCCAAATGAACATGACCAAAAGGGCTGTTCATTTGGCCCCAAGGTTTTTATAAGGGAAAAAATCCCCTAAAATGTGAGTCCCAATGGTTTTGTTGGGATCTTAAAATTTTATATAAGGTTTTTTTTCATATTAAACTTTCCAAGTAGCACCTTCGGGGATTATAAGTAAAAAATTAATTTTTTATTTCAAGCATTGTGTAAGGTGTGCACTCCCTTTTTTATTTTTTTTTTGAATTCAAGAATTACCACAATTTTATTTAAGATAATACCCCGGAAAAAATTTGCTCAATCCCCCGAAAAAGAAGCTTTATATCAAAACCCCCGAAAAAACCCCGAAAAATAAAAAGTTGGGGGTTGGGAACCCTGGTTTTTTGTTAAAAAATCAGGAAAAAAACTAAAATTTTTTCATAAGGGT
>CM032662.1:18434556-18501818 GCA_019095985.1 Streblospio benedicti
TGAGTAGAATGTAAAAAGTATATTGCTTTGTATCATTCTTTGGTTTACAATCACCTGGTTTTTTTTGGAAATTGTCTTTACATGTTGAATTCTGTGGAAGTGCAAACTTTTTGTGAAATGAAAAAACTTAGGTCTAGGTGGAAATATTAAATCTGATTAGACTGATGCATTAGTAATCAGCAAGTTAGCCACAATTAAATGGACTACTGACATGAGATCTTTTTTATTTCAGGATTCAGCACCTAAAAAAAAAAAGATTAAAAAAGAATAAAAAAAGAAAAGGCAATGGAAGAGAATACTGCAGAAGCGAAGAATCTTTTTGCTGATAAAGGTGTGATATTGCTTATATTTTATGGCCTATTATATTTTTACGTATTTGTACTACTATGTTCATGAAGATTATTCAACTACTTAGCATATTTAACAATTTTAGTCTTGAATACTTAAGGTCACTTCTGCTACCACTACAATTATTATAAAACCAGAGAAGTACAATGGAGGAATGGAACACAAGCGTATGGTGACCATATTATTGGTGCAGACTTTGTAACATATTCATTTGTATTTCAGACTCCGTAAGCAGTGAAAAAAAGAAGAAGAAAAAGAAAAAGGCAAAGCAGGAGGAAGACTCCATAAGCAGTGAAAAAAAGAAGAAGAAAAAGAAAAAGGCAAAGCAGGAGGAAGACTCTGATTAGTGTCCTGTAAATTGATTTAATTGTTTCATAGATAGAAATAAAATATGTAAAAAAAAACATTAAATAGTTCCATTTCTTACTTAGTTATGAATGATGTTTCTTAAAGTTATATTTCATTTACTAAAATTTATAGTACTTGCATGGTAAGATGAAAAATGAGTTTTATTTCTAGTTCTAGGTTCATGAAGAATAAATAAGAAGCTGAAAGATATTCATACCTGACAGGAATTCATTCTCCATATAATTTCATGGTCCATTATAATGTTTGTGGTCAAGTCATTGCCATGCTGGTAAGGTCAACCTTGCCTAGGGAATTTTGGGTGTGATATTGTAATACTTTCTTATTGAAGATGTTATTAGGGAAGACGATAGTGGCTTATGAAATCTTTATTATAAAGGTCTCCCCCTTTTTTAATACTCCAAATCATAATGGTATGATATAGCATGTACTTAACCAGGCTAAAATTTTGTTGATGCAGTAAAACCCCCAATTGAGTCCATCTCTAAATTGAGACCTGTTTCACTGCCCCAAACCTTTGTAAAGCTGCAGAATGAACCTCTGTATGGAGACCACCTAAAGGTAGTCCTAATAGAGAGATTCTATTGTATACTAGTATATGATTTTTTTGTGATCCATGATATCTATAAATTTATACTGTTTGATGAGTGTTGATGAAGAGGAATATCTAGGCAAGGCTAGGTAATCATTTATGTGATACTATGATGAAATAAGTAAACTTGTTTGATTTCTTGCACCATTTATTCTTTCAATCCTTTTCCATCCGTTTCCAACTCTTAAATCTCAACAACCCAACACTCCAAAACAGTATCCATATGATACATAATTAATCTAGCTAATGCGTTTTTCAAAACTTCACAAATTAATTTGCAATTCCATAGCCATCCTAAACTTAAATTAATTAACACCTCTGCGGAAAAAAGTCTTATATAAGTCTTATATAAGTATTTGTTTTGTGATGTTCATGTACATTCACCAAATGTCTAGATTTATTTAGTTACTGAATCCACGTCTCATTCAAGTCCGTGTGCAGTGTAATGTGTTTATATAAAAGCAGGGTCAAAAGTATTTAAGTACACCGAGTTTGCCCCCTAGGTTCGAAAAAATTCTACGCGTTTTGGAACTAATGAACTCCTTGTCTATAAACTATTCTTCACTTCCCAGAAGCACAGTACGTGATGCGCAGTAGAATTAATCTATCAATAGTCGCATTCTGGGAGTCGCATTACCATTTCTGGCGTCATGCATGTAGACTAACACGACTATAGATAATCTAAGGTAATTTTCGTGTTTCACTTACCCTATGTCATTTATGGAAAGTACTTTTCTAATAGAATTTTGACTGAGGATCTGTAATCGGATTTTGGTTAACATTGAAATCGATGAAGATATGGGCAAAAAAACGGTCTTTACAGATGACCTGTGTAGGCTGTGATTAATACATACCTGCAAACCTCAATATTATGAAGAATGGATGCCTAATAGAATTTTGAATGAGGATTACGAATCTGTTATCGGATTTTAGTTAGCTCGAAAATTGACGAAGTTATGGGCAAAAGCCGGCCCATGGTCAAATTTGTAGACGGCCGTGATTGGAGCAAAGTTGAGAACTTCACTATTATGAAGAATGCACGCCTCAAATACATGTAATTACTTAATTTTCCAACGTCTATCAATTTTATGTAGACCACACATTTTGAATGATATACCAATAAATGCTATTTTAAATGAGCTTATAACATATACACCGGAAGTACCCATGGACTTTTGTGTCTCAAAATCAAATAAAAAAGACAAGTGCGCAACTTTTCTGCGCAACTGGGGAATGAAGAATGGTTATATGGTACATGCATTGGAATTCTGGCGCCTATAGTCAAGTAGCTAACTTCGTTTTTTTTTTTTTCAATGCGTGACGTGAAATACTAGGGGGTGCAGGCTCCCAACTTTTAAAACCTGTGTGAATATATAACAGCACACGCAGTTATGATAAAATTACCAAGTTGAAAGTAAATTTAGTAAGTTGTACATCACATTTCAACAGGAACAGCTAGCATGTGAAAAGTAAAAAACAATGTATTTTTAGTAGACAGTAGCTCGAAAAAGTCATTGAATTTTTTAACAGTTCATGCGTAAATAAAACCTGAAAGTTAAAACACAATTTTGAAAAGTTATTTGAGCAGAGAAGAAAGTTTTGCAACACCATTGATATCCAAAACACTAAATATTTCTTAATTCGAGCAACAACAAAAAAACAAAAAAAAAACACGTCTGCTACGTTAAAAAAAAAATAAAAAAATGTTTGAATGGAGGTATGGGGGGGGTCTAGATATGGAACGTAGAGGAGTACTAGAATGGGTGAGCGTGTAGTACATTAAAGTGCATTTAAGACGGTATGGAGAAAAGCTTAAATGTTGCTTCAACTGTCTGATATCAATTCTAATGAAAATGCTTTGCAAGTCCTGATAGGTACACTGCTGCATGGGCAGATCTAGGTTTTCGGAAAAGGGGTTGGGGGGTTGGGGGGGGCGCACTTAAGGAAAAGAGGCGGTGCACTTACGGGATTTCATGAAAAAACCTATGAAAATGAAGTATTTTGGTGGGAAAAGGGGGGGGAGCGCCCCCTGGATCTGCATATGCTGCTGTATAAACTTTTTTGACCACAGCTTGTAGTGCTGGAGGACGGATTTTTAAAGTGCAAAGATATCTATCTTCACAAGAATACTCAGCTGGTTCCCCGAGACCTTAATGAAGCTGTTCTATTATGGATCGTCTACTATGCGAAATGATGGTATTATAACACAGGGTTAGCTAACTAATAACGTCACGATTAAAAACAATATATGCCATTGAATAGGTCATATTAATTTATGGTACTTACTATGTTTATATGCATGACAATCGCTGAAATTATGATTGATGATTTACTTTTTTCTTATGAAAATTAGGGGTGCAGTACACCGAAAGTAAGAAACGTTCAAATCACGTGACCGGTGAACAAAGTCATTGATGGAATGTGAATGGTTTTATTAATATTTGTTTCCTGTCATTTTAGGTAATATATGTTTCCACTATCAGTAATTTTTTAATATTTACAAGGGGCAGCTTTTGTTTAATGACAAGGAACATTAATTTGGGATACTAGAGGTCGTTATATGGACGTTTACAGCCCATTTTGTGATGGATGTAGCAGCATTTTTCACGTCTGTCATCCATTTCCTGTTGAAACGAGAGATAGGAAACACTATTTTGAGAAGAAAAATAAAACAAAAACAACTGGGTCTAACTGCATGGTACCAAAAATAAAATCTGTGTTCCTCTTTGACATTGATCTGATGGTGGCGTAGATTGGATACACAGGGTTTGAAGCACAAGAAGTGGATATAGTACTATTAGCAGTACTGTTACAGCGATTTTCAGGCTTTATGTCAAGACTGCAATGTCTAGACGCCCTGCTTATAAGTTAGATATTGTCATTGCTCACGTTATTGGCATCAGCCGCACCACCATAAACTAAATAGCAAAAAACAAAATTCACTACAATTTATTCATTTAGAGGAAGTGTTCACGTTATGGGCACATCCATCGTAGGGTGGATTATTACGTAGACAAACTAACGGAAAACCGTGAATGAACATTATTCCGATAATGTGGTTTGAAACATTTCCACATTGATAAACCGAAGATATATTGAACATCTACGTTCATGTTGTTGTCAAATGCATTACATTATGTGAAAATTTCTATGCTGTTTGAATGATGAAAGTATCTAAAATCACATTATCAGAATTAACATTCATTCACGGATTTCCATTCGCATGTCTACATCTTTACACGTTTGACGTAATAACAGAACGTAGTCAGAGAAAACAAGCTAGAGATTAATTAGTTATATGGTTACTTAATCAAACGATAAGTTTTAATATACATATTTGCTGAAGAACATTAGTAACTATAATTGAGGCAACCTGTTAAGTGGTGTTTTCAATCGAGGATCATTTTAGTATTTTTACAGTATTCACAACTGCACCCCTTGACCTGCCCATAACATGTGCAATATTTCGTTCGTCGAACGTGTACAGGTGGAAATTATAAATATAATACTTGTTGGACGAATTTAGTACTGAATTATATGGATAAAAGATAGAACATCAACTATACTTCAATATTATCTGCAGTGTATGAAGATGGGCTAAAATTTGAAGTGGACCACAGGTCCTGTTACTTCGTTTTTTAATAGGACCGCCAGAGCTTTAACTGGACCATAATCTAGAACAGCGTTCAAAAAATGCACCGGTCAAGATAATGGATCAGGATCACTTGTGATTTGCTTGTTTTAAAAGAGGAAGACCAATACCATGTACATATACAAAGTTTTATTTAAAAAATATCAACAAATTTTGTACACGTTGTCATCACTTAACCCATCTAGCTAAGTCCTGCCAGGTAGGGGGGGTGGGGGGGTCGTTAAACTACTCATATTTTCACTCATATAATATTACGTTTGTGAGGTTTAAACGAATCATACATGACTCTCCTTATTACTAAAAACTAACCTAGTCTAGCAGCGTTGATTCTGCCATAATTAAGACACACTGCTGCAATGTTGATTGTTTTTCTTACAGGACCGACAGAATATTCACCGGACATTGTCCGACGGTCCGGTAGGTTTTTCGAACGCTGATTATCTGTTAAGATATCATATATGTGTTCATTATTTATGAAGGAAATTACATAAAGTGGGACATTTCGGAAAACTGCCCATAACGTGAGCACTTCCTCTACCCTTAGATCACCACTCGCTGAAACCAGCCATTCACATAGACCGTAAATTTTACGTCTGACATGAAATTTGATGACTTCTATAATGGGGGAAGCTCAGATTACGTGCATGGCCGAACAGTGGGTGAAATTTAGTGAAATTTATAACGGGGTGTTCACCTCATACGTACAATTCACGGGACTGTGTTTATGACCGAACAGTGCGATTGATGCTCTCTAAGGGGATGTTTCATCATCCACATTGTGTGCATTAAACATCTTATGGTTCATTGCAATGCTTTTTCAAAGGGTGTTTTCTCTTCACCTGTTAGATAGCTGGCGACATAACGTGTAGAAGGGTTGGCAGTTTCTGCGGAAAACCCAGTTATAAACGGCTGGAGGAAATACCTCAATTTAAGTGGAGGAACTCAAAATCTTTAATAATTTTGTTAATATTTTATGGGAAAGTGTTGTTTCTTTCATCCAAATAACACATACATATATACCCTTTTAGTGATAGAAATAACATAACATTATATGTATAGTTATGAAATCCATAGAAAGAACTATACTTTTGGACAGCAGGCAAAAACCCTATTTGTAAAAAAAAACTTTAATCTACCTCAAAATCATGTAGTTTTGTAAATATTTTACTTTTTTTATTAAGTAAAAAACACCATAAACATTATTCCTCATATCAGAGAAATTGTAAATCTTATAATGTGTATGTAATATATGATCCATTTAAATAGTTTTAGACAGTCCGCAAAAACCCTTGTTATGGCAAAAACTACATTTCTACTATGACCATATGAATTTAGTTATTCAATTTAGTCTTCTTGAAATAAGAAACAACTCTAATACTTCTTTTTGGTGCTCCAACATGGGTATGAGTTATTCTCTATTGTGTGCTATAACTATGCTTTGATCTGATTGAAGTTTATCACAATATGGTGTGGTAACAGTTTTATTAGAACAATTTATACACAATGAATTGTATGTTAATCATTGACATTTCTTAGTTGTACACAGTAATAGCACATAATTATGTAATATTCATATTAACGTATGGTTATCAAACCTTTATACGACTTCTTAATATATTGAGAGGAATTTTTATCACTTTTCCCTTGCAATTTCATGATAATTACTACATATAATAAAACTATGTTTTAAAATCTAAATGGAATCCAACACATATACTTCTTTTCTAGTTCCCAATTGATCAAACCCTTGGACCATTTCATAGTCATTAGAGGGTTTAGAACAGTTTCCGCCATATTTCTGCCACCCGTCCAGTAGAAATAAGTTTCAAATGGTCCAAAACCCAACCCTGATGTGGGGCGCGTGGATCAAAATCATAACATTCCTCGCAAACACTCATTTTTCGCCTGTGATCATGCTGACCTCTAAACTGCACTTACATGAGTGTCGTACGGAACATTTATATTAGAAAAACGTTAGCATACTTCTGTCCACACGTTCTTGCATTTTGAAGAGTGCTTAAAATGCAATAGACTTATTTAATTATCAATAAAAGAGGAAATAAGGTAACGCGAGGCAGTGTGTAGCATCTTCAGGAAATGATGGATGAGATAGTTTTATCTATATTTAAACTTGGCTGACCCCTAAAAAGTTGGGTGGGTGGGGGGACTTGAACAAAGCGATCCGGGAACTTTGTACTGTGAACAAGGAAACCTGGCTGGCCCCTAAAAAGTTATGAACCAAAACAAAAAATAGTGTGTGCCCCACTATACATGTAGGTATCAACATTTAAAAACAAAAGGAAGGCAATTGCAACATCAGGTATATGTCATCATTATCATCATCACCATCATTATCATCTACTTATTGTTCTTGTCCATGATGGAGTCTGCCCTCCCCACATAAGACTTGCATTTGCTTTCTGACACTTCTAGAACATATGGGATATCAACCAGATATTGCACATGTTTTCATTTGTTTCAGATGCTATAGTCAGGTCTGTCCATTGATAGCTAGTTGGTTAAGTGATAACAGTCTGCAGCATGGCCACCTCAAGCAGTAGCCATGGTTCTGCATCTGCCTCGGCATCCGCATCTGCATCCGCATCGGTTAGCTCCTCTAAACCACTCAGCACTAGTGCTAAAAGGTATATTCTATGACATCAGCTTGTATACAGTAAAAGAGTAAATCAAACAAATTAATCTTTTTTTGTAATCCCAGATCTGAATACAAGTGCAATCCATAGGCATTGCACTAATACACTATGTTAGTATGTATGTAAACATTTAGATTCACACTTTCAGAATCCAAAAAGAATTGGCTGAGATTACTCTGGATCCACCTCCTAACTGCAGTGCCGCTCCAAAGGGTGATAATTTGTATGAATGGGTTTCCACCATAATGGGTCCTCCAGGCTCCTTGTATGAAGGAGGTGTTTTTTTCCTGGATATACATTTCTCACAAGATTACCCATTCAAACCACCAAAGGTAATAATTTAAAGTACTATCAGATATGAGTGTCAGTTTTTTGTTACTAGATCCTTGATGGTACAGGTTTTTTGTTAAGTCCTTGGTTGGTTGATATTATTTATGTTGGTGAAACAGAACAGTGAATACACCTAGCTAATCAACGTCAGAGATTACAAGGTGTGTACAGACATTGTATGTGATGTAAGTTGGCCTTGTATCGGGGTATAAAACTTGTCAAAGTTGCTCACTGACCACAGGGCTGGCAAATACAGAATGTAGCAGACCCTGCCAAAAAGTATCCGGCCCTCAATTATGTCAATATTGAGAACACAAAAGAAGCCTACGCATCAGGCCATAAAATTTTGAAACCAGCTTGCCCTGGCTAGAATTATCTGGCACCAAACCACCTAATAGGCCCTATTTCGCACCTTGCTTGTATGCAAGAATATTTTAAGAAATAGTTTACAGGAGAGGTACTTGAGGCTATATGTATATGTAAAAGGTAACGAGTGCCAGCAACTTGAAGAGTTCTCTTATGAAAAAACTTAGTGTGTCAGACATCAGATTCTCTGAGTTAACATTTTAAACTACCCGGTATGTTTTTAATTCTTGTACTGATAGGATAATTTGTTCATCCATATTTTTTTCAGGTTACTTTTCGAACAAGAATTTACCATTGTAATATCAACAGCCAAGGAGCAATCTGCCTGGATATTCTGAAGGAGAACTGGTCACCTGCACTGACTGTCAGCAAGCTTTTGCTCTCTATTTGTTCTCTTCTCACTGACTGTAATCCCCATGACCCTCTTGTTGGGAGCATAGCACAACAGTATATAACAAACCGAGCGGAACATGATAGGATTGCTCGTCTCTGGACCAAGAGATATGCAACATAATAACTGACTTGGTGTCTCCTTACAGCTTAAGACATTTCAGATGATAGTCAGTTCTCTATTAGAAATCATGTTGATATTTTACGGAACTACGGTCGATGAAACTTCTCAACAGCAATGGAATACATTTGTTTTTCAATATTACAATAAAAATATTCGGCTATTTATTCTTTCATGCACTTCGTAGAAAAGAAAATACTTATTACATGAGATGTGTCAATATACAAAAACAGAAAAGGCAATGGAGATATTATATTGGGAGAAAAAAATTGTGAATTTACTAGTTAGTGCCTAGAGGGAGCAAGGCAAATCCACTTCTACCCAATATTGCTTGCTGATTCCTTGAACCCAACTTATTTACTTCATTCTTTTGATAATAACATTTGCTTTCCCTCAAAGTGAATGGACCTGGAAAACTCTGCACACTAATTATATCAGTTGAATCCAAAGTGAATGGTGAAAGTATAGCAAACTAAAATGTACAAGAAATGGCAACTTTCATTAATTCTTGCTTGATGCAACATTTGTGTTGGAAGTTTTGTAAGACTATATCACGTAATTATATTTATAGTGTGACAGCAAAAAGCTGTTGAGATTTCAACCTGGACAATATTGTGTGTGTATGCTTATAATATATTTGTTGTGCAAAGTTGCATATTTACTTATCAGAGATACTAGCACAGTAAAATATATTATAATTTTATTTTGTTTGATACATAGTCAAGATTGTTTTCTTAAACTGAATGGTGCAAGTTGATGTAAAGTATGTGTTATGTGAGTATTGTCAACGTAGTTGTAGTGAACGTTTTTGAATCAAGTTGGATAATAAACTACAAAGATATATATAATATATATTGCCATGAATAGTATTGAATCTTGATAGCTACTAGCTATCCAAACACAAGCAATTGAATTTTTTAAAACGTGTGAGCGTATATGAATTTATTAAGTCGTATGCAATATATGACCGTTAGGAAGTTGTCTAGAGGGATGGCGTCACTTGGGAACCTCACAGCAAAGCCATGTATTTAGTTTTACTATATTGGTAGTATAAAGCAGAAAAAGTGAGATAATATGCATGGCCATGGTCATGATTAAGCCCGTGTCCGCTCATATTAAAATGAAATTTGTGAATTTTTTAGCAGAACAGAAATTCATACTGATTGGGTGCCTATAAAAGCCTTCATTCCCCAAATTAAAATGTTACAAAACAGAGTCAATATATGATTGATTGGTATTATGAAGAAGAGCCATTTGATGGCAACACATAGTTATATACCATAATTCATATCTATCATTTTTTGGCCGTGGATAGTTTGTGCATACCATATGATCTGTCTGTACAAAAGAGCACATTTTACAGACTTGGTTACATGGGTTATCAAAACATGAGTAACTGATATTTGGTTATTTCTTTCAATTACAGTTTCAAAGGCATTTTGTGAAAACAAATTTTCAAGTCATTGGTTTTTCCTTTTGTCAATTTTTACATAATGCCAAATGTGATCTACTGTGCCATATTATTGTATCAACTAATAAATACTTTTTTCTGCGAAAATTGTGTTGTTTGATCTCTTAGCTGCAGGGAAGTCAGCGTCGATTTTACTGAAGCACGGGCAGGTGTAAATTTTTTTTAAATCAATTGTACTTTGACTCAAGTACACCTTTAAAGTATTTGGTACTTGTATTGAACTAGTTTTCCTTAGGCCCCATAAAAATAAAATGTTTCTCGTCCCCTCCCTCCTGTGTAGAGTAGCCTCCTGAACATTTTTATTGCCTTCCCAGTGATAAAAAATAAATGGCCCTCCCGCCTGGCTGCAAACAAAACGGCACTGTGTCGGAGGCTTGTCATTTGTTTGCTATGCACACTAGATATCATACTTCATTGACTATACTAGTTGTTTTATAAGTGATGTTTTATGATTTTGATAATAGATGGCCCAATATTCAACTTGAAAAATGAAAGATTTTGCACAGAAGAAAAATAAAAAGTGAACCCCTCCTCATTTTTTTTTATAATATGAGGACGGGAAAATCAGCAAAATATAAAAAAAAGATAAAGAATAAAATTGACCTCCCTCCTATGTGTAGGAAAATAGGCAGGACAAGAAACGTTTCATTAATTTTATGGAGCCTTATATAGATTTAATTCCTTGCAAATGTGACAATGTCCACTTCTCCATCTGATATTCTTCATCAAGGATCAAGAAAGTTGCACACTGGCACTTTTTGTATTGAAATATGTATAGTTATAGACCTAGAATTGATTGATGTTCAATTAGATTAATTACCACTGGCACATAACCATAACCAAGCTAATTTCCAGATTCCTTTATGAACTTTAAGGTATTCAATGTTTTTTCCCCGACATATAATAGTTGCTTTGATATATCCTATATATAACTACAATGCATTTTAATAAAAGGAACCAACAACATTAATTACTGCTATTGTAGCAGTATCCTATATATTTGTTCGGCTATCTCCTCTTTAACCTGACTAGCTGGACGCTATCTGACTACAGGAGATCGTTCATGGTACTGTGTAGTTTTGCACAAATATGTTTTTCATTGTCAAAATGGCCCTGATGATTGTTAATTAGCAGTTTTATAACAAAAATAGCAGACAACGGCAGCCATGACAGCGTCATGTGGAGTAGTGTGATGTCATAAAGACGCCAGAGGCGTCACATGGATTCAAATAGTAGGGATTACCACCACTTTGCCAATTGGGCTATGTGTGCATTAGTGTTAAACGTGTGAGTTGATCCTGACGTGTCGACTGCGGAGTGATAACTATCCTTTAACTTCCAATGTCTTCATTATTCAATTGTATTCTTCATTCATACATCAATCACATACATACATATATATATAACAGACAATAGCGACATCAGCCTATCATAATGAAACTGCGGTGTACTCTATACCTCGGATATAGTGACCATAGTACTAGACGCATTGTTACTGCTGCGTGGTGGTTATATACACAGACACCAGACATGCTGACATGCTTGTCTGCATGTACACCTTGAACCATATGATCACAGAACGTGACTTACATACATGCTTCATGATTAAGTACGTTTCACCTTGATCTACATATTGAGGCTAACAACATGTCATATCACTGGACACAAGTGTACACAGCTGTATGAGGTGCACTACCAATCGAACCGCGTAACAATTAGAACCTTCAATTAAGACCACCTCTTTAAAGACATCACCTCTATTATAAGATGATACATAGCAGTCCCAAGTCTTCATAAATAAGACCATTGCAAACGTCCCTAAAGAGACCACCCCTATATTAAACCACTCACAGCCAGTCCTTGGGCACTCTTCATAGGGATGTTCTACTGAAGTGTGTAGGAATATCTGTGCCAAGGAGAGCATTATGTTCCCATTATCATAGACACTAATTTTTCATCCCATAGCTTTTGCATATTACATGCCAAGTGGATTTGCAGTGATCAATGACTTACTTGAGAAATACTCATATGATCTTCAAGTTGTAGTCAATCCAGGTAGTTCTTAGTCTGTGCCAAGTATACTACATACAAACTCAGAAATCCATAGCTTGGTCTGTTGCTTGACTTCTTGCTCATTGCAAAAGATTATATATTGTGGTATAAGAACTCCCCTTTCTCAATTTACCTTTGGTGTTAATGGCTGTTCCAAACCACACTGTCTCTAATCCGACTCTCTATATCATATTTGATACCTGGAAGCTGTCTGGATGGGAAGCATGCTATCAGGACTTGGCCATCAGTGTCAGATTTGGGGCTGAGCTTTTTAGGACAAGGGTGGGTGCTGTCAGGGCGATAGGTGGGAGTGGATTGTGTAGACCTGTGCTATGCAATATTTGTTGTTAATAATTGGCGGGGGGTGGGGGATGTGCGGCAGGAACTATCAGGACAGGGCGGTGGGGGTCAGGATGTCAGATTGCGGAGTGAGCTTTATTAGGACAGTGGTGGTGCAGCAGGGGGAGGGGGAGGTTGTTAGAACAAGGGTGGGTGCTGTCAAGACGAGGCGTGGGATGACAGGACATTGCAAATGGTGTAGACGCATGCTATGTAATATATTGTTGTTGAGTAGTGGGATGGAGATGGGGGATGGACAGCTGTTTAGTTCAGAAATAAGGCATATTTTGGAAGGTGCTAAGTTGTCATTGCAATGAAGTGACCAGAAGTATTGCAAAGTATCACTCATGCCCGTGGTTTGCACAAGAGTGGGTGCTGAGGTAAAAAGAGTGCTGTAAATCCCTTTCCTATGTCCATGGAGAGCATTATGTTCTTTTTTACATAAACACAAACATTTCCTGCCTCAGCTGTGACTAACATTACTTGGTGAGACCTGCTTTTTACAAGCATGTACTTGGAGTGACTATTACTGTAGTGGATGGTGTAGACCAGTGGTGAAGACCCCAACTACGTAATATTTGTTATTAATCAGTGGTGTGGTGATGGGGGATGTCGGCAGTTACTATCAGGACATGGGTGGTGTCAAAATGCGGACATTGCGGAGTGGCATTTATTTTTGGGTGGGTGGTGTCTTGACTTTCTTTTCATCATTGACTGCTGTTATATGGTTCCAAACACCTCCCGCCGATGGATCATACTTGATGCTTATGTTTGCAGTGTAGTTATTGTGTTAATATTATTTATGTGTTTGTACTCTCTAAATAAGAATACTTATAGCCAATGTTTGGGGGGGGGGGGGAATCACAATGCCTTTGAATTTCACTGGCTATTACAGAGGATGCAGGCCCATAACTAGGCTGAGGCAGAGGAGGCGGTCGCCTCCTCGCTTTTTTGGATGCCTCCTCTGCCTCCTTGCTTTTAGATTTTGCCTTCTCGCTTTTTTTGCTGAAATATTTTACAAGTTTGTAATTCAGATATGTTTAAGTCTATTACTGGTTAGCGATGTGGTCAAAATATATTAGTATATCATAGGATATAATGAGACCTCCTCACTTTTTTGGCTCTGGTTAGGGGACTGGGATGGTACGTCACCCTACAATGACGCCTTGGCTTGATCTTGGATGTTGGAGTCCCTACTCCAAACTGTATCTGGCAACACCTCTCTGCCAGATTATCCACCCGACCGAGAATAGGCAGTGCACTCCTCCACTACATGATATTTGTTAGGGAATTTACGGAACATTATACAAGACAAGCTAAGACAATCATATGTTCTAGGTAAAATTTACCGTTGGATCAACATACGTAATATACCCAACAAAAATAAAATAGATTTCTTAATTATGTTGACCCCCTCAGCTCACCATGGCAAATTCTTAAGTTACAAGACTGAAGTAAATCACCACTTCATTATTTTCAGACTGAGAAGTCTAGTGTATTAGTACTTATTTGCAGAAGTATGCGGTAGTCTTCACTTCAATTTCCTACTAGATCCACCCACTGTGTACTTTGGTGTAGTGAACCCTCAAGTGTATTTCCGGATACTGCCACATAGATATCTTTCTAGTATTTTTGTCTTTTTAACATTTACACACATATCCACCAGTCAATATGATAAAAGCTATTATCCTAATAGGAGGACCTTCTAAAGGTTTGTTAACAGATTGATATAAACTGCCTGTCAATGTTGGGTAACGTAAAATATTTATATGATCTTGCATTATCGATCAAGTGGGGGGTACTGGACTCTGGAGGGTTTCTGTTTCTGTTCGGATAATCCGCAAATTAGCCATTACTGGCCTCCTCATAAGAGGCAACACGCGGATGGGTGTGAGTGCGCACATTCATAGTTATAGTTCCTTGGTCAACCGACTCTTGAAGGTGTCGAAAGAGTCGGCGCCCACCGTTGTGCTGTTAAGACAGTTCCACTGTGGTACAGTTCGTGGTATTGTGGCGTGCCACAGGGGAGAGTGTTTGTCACTGGCAGCTGCACGGTTCAATTTCCAATGGTGTGCTAGCGTGGTTCTTCCTGTGTGTCTATGGATGCCCACGCCTCCCAGGGGATGGCCAGATCACCATGTAGGATCTTGAACACTATGCCCAGTCTCTGGTTCCTACGACGGGTCTATTATTTTAGCCCATAAGAAACTTTTAAGAGGGCCGTAACACAGTGTACTTTCAGTTTTTGGCCCAGCGGGCTGCTTTGCGCTGCACACGTTCAAGTGCATTGATGTCCTCTTTCGACTGGGATCCCAGATTACGCACCACAGTAGTCCAGCGACGGTCGAACCAGTGTTTGGTAGGCTATTTGCGAGTTTATACGGGGCTCCTTTGAGTTTCCTCCTCCCGAAAAGCCCAACCTCTTGCTTTGCTTTGTCTGCTGTGTCAGTGATGTTTTTCCACTGGGAGGCTCTCGTGCCATGACTGTCGGATGTAGTCACCCCAGGTGCACAAGTTAACACTCCGGACGTAAGTCCACCGAGGGTATAGAACCCTCACTGGTCTAGTGTATGCCTTGCAAGGTGTATGATGTTACATTTCTTCACATTGAATCCAACCCCATGTCTGTCCCCAGTCATGGAGTGCCTCCAGATTGCAAGGTGACCTGGTCCTCGTCGGAGATGATGGATCTGTAGATTAGGCAGTCTGCCGGCTTAGGCGGCAGGCAGTTGATGGGCTGAGCACTCGGCAGGTCATTGATTAGGCAATAGGAACAACAATTGGACCCATAACTGTTCCCTCGGAGGTACACCTGACAGTACAGGATCACCATCAATACGACTGCCTGGGTGGGAGCGTACACCATCCACCAATACACTTTGGGTGCGGCCGTTGAGAAATTCAGCTATCCAGTCACTGGTTCGCCCACTAATACCGTAGAGGCGGATCTTCCTCATCAGTCTTTGGTGTGGC
The DNA here is from genome assembly GCA_019095985.1 of Streblospio benedicti. NCBI lineage: Eukaryota > Metazoa > Annelida > Polychaeta > Spionida > Spionidae > Streblospio > Streblospio benedicti. The sequence goes on from CM032662.1 coordinate 18,450,211, forward strand.
ACCACATCGAATGCTTTGGAGAAATCCAGTACGCCAATGTCTATTTCTTCCTTTCGATCAAGCCTGGACATCAGATCATGGGTGGTTGCTAGTAGCTGGGACTCGCAGCTCTAGATCTAGATCTAGCCATACCCTACTGGGGGGGGGTTTAGCTACATTGTTTGCGAACAAAAATATTGTTATGACTTATGTTATGTTATTTTAAGCCTTGTCATCTACCATTTGATGGCTGGGGTATGCCTATTTACCTTACACCTACAAAATCGTAAATGGTCTAGTTGCTGTCCCCTTGAGTTGCTACCTAAATCTACAAAGAAATAACCTTCACCTCCAGAATATCATTGGCAGAACTCACTACTATCGTTTTTCCTACTTCCCTCGTACTGTTTATGATTGGAATCATTTACTAAGAGAGATTCTCCAATCAAAGTCTATGGCAATATTCAGAAACAATATTGTCACACTAACACATACTCTTCCTTATTAATCAACCTAAACTGTTTTTATCCTGCACAAAATGCACCTTTGGTTTTTAAATTTAACTATCCTATCTCCGCCTTCTACTTTCACCCTCTTCTGCACTAACTTCTTGATCTTTTACTATTTTTCTCTCTACCTCTTCTCTTTTAACGCACACAGCCTAAAAATCATCTTGTTAGATGGCTGGCTGTTGAAACTTGAAACAAGTTTTACTTGACTGTCGCCGACTATAGTCCACTCTACTACTCGAGTCCGGTGGCAGAGTGGATTAGTGAGTTAGCCTGAATTCAACAGCTAGGCGGTGTGGTGCTGAATGGTCGTGAGTTGGAATCCAACCAGAGACTATGTGATATAGTCGTAGCCTGACTTGGAGTCGTAAGTCTAATGATGCAGGAAAACAGTTGAAGCAATGTGGCTATATATAAGACCGTCAACACCCAAATGACCAATTAGAGCTTGCCGGTTAACCATTTGACTCCCTAAAGCCACTAATAAGATGTTGAATTGCATTGTTTTATGTCCAATGCTATCACATTAGAAAGTAACCTTTGCAGAGAAATAAGCCACTTCGTAAATAGAAGTGACGTCACTAGACCATAGCTTAAAGGGTATAAGTTTGCGTTATAGATGGATGATTTACTATATTACAATGAATGAAAATCTAAGGTTAGGTCATAAAACCCGCAAATATACTGTTGCGTCGAAATCATCCGCTTTCAAATCATTTGTCAATGAGAAATGACCAATATGCGATTGATTTGACACTAAGAATAATAAACCCAACAATTATAAGTTTGTCAAATATTAGTTGAAAGTCGGAGATGTGTGAAATCCATTCCATTAGCACCTGTCAATTACCTACCGGGAATTTCTGACGAAGATAACAATAAAAAGTAGTTAATAACTTAGTTAATTCTCTTGGGAATTGAATAATATTAAGTCACCTGTTGTGAAACAAGTGTGGGCGTCCATATTTGAAGTCAAAAGATTAATTCTGCGTACATAGCTGTTATTAAACCCCCTCTAGATCCGGTGAAAAATCTCTGTCATGGCCGAAACCTTTTGGTTACATTTTTACACAGGATTTAGAGAAGCTTTTCTGGTTTGTTTAATGCCAAATTAACCTATTCTTTTAGCAGTGCATTTTTTACACCTTTTCAACTAAATTTATAAATAACAGATTATGATTAACAAAGTTATTTAAGCATTTTTGTTGCCGAGTTTTACTATATACTGTATAGAAAAATAATGTGCAATACACATCTTTATCACACTTGACCTCATGACGTCACCTGCAATTTACGAAATCACTTATACAGGTATTACATTAGACAGTTAAAGCAACCTCAATTACGAATCTATATACTGCTACAGACAATTAATGGCCTGTTTGGAGCCATTGTTAAAGACAGAGTTCACTTATGTCTGAAATACTTGAGTAGCAGGCAAGTACCAGGTACAGAGTACCAGTACCAGTGAAATTTCTATCCGTGAGGACCCTAATTTTCAGATATGATTTGAAAACTCTGTGGCAGCATGACAAGTGAGAGTCTGTGATAATGATCCCAATATGAACTCACTGCATTTGTAGTCTATTGACTACCTATCTTGAGAACCGTGAAGGCTATGCACAATGCATAATGACTCACCAGAAAAAAAGTAATCTCATTGGCATGCTTGAAATTTTATTATGATAATGAATTAAATTACATAAATTTTTGTTCTAGGCACCAGGTTCAGACCTTTATCAATGGATGTCCCAAAGCCTCTTTTCCCGGTAGCAGGATTTCCAATGATATATCACCACATTGAAGCAGCCAGTCAGGTTAGAATGTCTATGAAATCAATTTTGAATGGGTATTTTATGAACAATTATATTATTTTAATGAACCCTTCAAGGCGAGTAAGATCCGTGGCTTGAAACTCAACCAGATCATGAAGATATTTGCTAAGTTTACTCAGGCATGGATGATATCAGCAAAATGCAATTTGGTTTATGCTCCCTGACTAATATTATGGTTGTTATAAAAAATACAAGATTACATTATATTTTTGTTTTAATGGTCTTCTCCCACTCCCCGCCTTCAAGCACACAATTAGACACAATTGAAACTTCATACTAAACCCCTCTCGTTTATTAAAGAAAATTTGAATATAGATATATACTCTAGTGCTATGATAGTCTTCATTAGTACATTATAATAGATTTTTATTTCAGGTGACCGATATGTCTGAAATCATTGTAATCGGATCATATCAGCCAAGTGAACAGTTGAATCGTTTTATCCAAGATGTGCAACATGAATTTAAAATACATATTCGGTGTGTAGATTAGTATCATATGTAATATAACTATGTCTCTAGAACTATTAACCACCTGAAAATTGTGTATTAAATCATGATGATCTAATAGTTTATTCAACATAGAGGTTCTTATATTGACTATTGACTCCCAAAGAAAGATGGACTCACAATCACATCCTGGCATTTTTGTTTTATTTTTCATTGTTCTTGTAGATACTTGCAGGAATACACCGCTCTTGGCACTGGAGGTGGGATGTATCATTTCCGTGATCAAATTTTGACTGGTAGTCCTAAGTACTTTTTTGTGATGAACTGTGATGTTTGCTGTGACTTTCCTCTGAAGGAAATGTTGCAATTCCATGAGGCTGTAGGAAAAGAAGGACACTTTACTATTCTTGGGACTGAGGTATTGGCATATTATATTTGATTTTTAATGATAATATATTTGATTTTGTTGATCTGTTGGACCTTATTAGGACTTTGAAATTAGACATAGAATTATAATATATTATGACTGGAGACTAAACAAGTATGTGTAGAAAAAAAATATATTTTATCAAATGTTATTCTATCTACATATTTATGTCTATACAGTGTATAGTATAGTATACACATATACAAATTTTTAGTTTATGCTGACTTAATATTTCTGGCCTATATTTATGGAGGGAACAAAGTGTATCAATTATTAACATTCCATTTTCATTTGTCAGGCTACAAGACAGCAAGCCTTAAACTATGGTTGCATAGTGGAAAACAAAGATACACATGAGGTGGGTGGTATAACAATATTAATGACATGAAAGTTTTGTATTTCTTGGGCTGCATTCAATATTAATTTTAAATGAATTATATGGAATAGAAATAAAACAAACAAAATATGATGTTATATTACAGGTACTTCATTATGTAGAAAAGCCTCAGACCTTCGTATCAAGCATAATTAATTGTGGGATCTATCTCTTCACCCCAGACATATTTCCTCATCTTGCGACAGCTTTCAATCTGAATCAAGAAGAAATCAGGTAAAGAAATCATGATTTGTGTTGTCAACTTTATGATTTTAGTCACAGTACAAAATAGTAACTACTTTTGTTATACTCACTGCTTTTATCATGTTGGCATGAGTTTGAGGATAATCTTGACAGGCTATAAATTATGCCGTCTGTTCATTTCTTCTCTGTGTTATTTTTGATTAAACATTTTCACAACACATACCGGGTATTTGTGGAAGATGGGTTTAGCTTTGTATACTTGGGTCTTGAATGATGAAATAAATTAGATGCCAAATTAACATATAGAATGGGTTCGATGAAATTAAACTCAGTTGAAGTTGAGCAAGCATGAAGTTCAAATCACCTTACCAATATCAAGCTTTTAATATTGTCAAATTGCAGTTTGAAGTTGGTTTATTTAGAATTTATATTGTTCTAGAGCATACTATTGTCCACTCACAGGACCTCATTAGGGATCAAATGCATAAATGTTATGATCACCAATCCAGCAGTTTGCCCATTACACCACTATCTTCGAAATCTGTGAGATGGTCTATTTCCATCAGTCCAAAGGGACTGATCTGCAATTCTACTAACTACACCAGCTTTCTATGTAGTTTAATGATATCAAAGGCATATTGTGTTGTAGAGTCTAGAGAATGGTTTGAATAAAACGGAAGTTATCACAATTCTATATTTATATTTTTTGTTCTTATTTCATTTTTTGCTTTAGAGGGGGCTTCCAAATAAGGGACAGGTATGAGCTTCTATTGCATGATTTCTATACCTTTCAATGTTTTAATTATTAAGATATTCTGTGTTCCGTTTCTTCTGTTTCCATCTAGAATCTAATATTAACACATTGTAATTTATCTCCTGTTTGTCTAATATGCATTTGATAGAAATAAAACTATATTTGACTTTACTATATGTCCAGTATATATGTGTTGTAATTCAATTGATTTTGAAATTCTCCTTATCAATAGATATTCCATTTAGATATGGCATTGTATGTATAGTGATAAATGAATATTCATATTTGGTCATAAAAGGTTTTTACGCTAATTAATTGTGTGTGAATGGTGAAACAGTTTAAAGTTTAGATGTTTGCCTCCTGCTACTCATAGCACACAAACCAAATCAGACACCTTTTAAAATATTTTTGGGAGGTAAAAACCAGTACAAATATATTACAGAGAACACCCACTGATAATAATTCAAGAATTAATTTAACTGCACATTTGCTAATCTTCACTGCTAGTGTAACAGGTTTAACAATATTCAAAGAAAATTTCAATTGATGAGAAGAATTTTGCAATCAATTTACATGTAGCCTGGGACATGTAGTTAGAAATATACAACACTTTGATAATTAGAAAAGGATTAAAAAGTGTGATGAGCGTTAGATGTAGAGCGCGTTTAAAAATGACTTTGTGTATTTTAACAGTGATTCATTATCAATGCTTCCAAACTTTTATTTTCATTGATTCTTTATTGATGTTCTTTCTGCACTAGAGAAGTTTTGGCACAATATTTAATGTTTGTTATAATTGGTATGGCCTACCGAGTATGTTACATGTATAATAGGCGCACTTGAAAGTTTCTTGTGGAGGTTGAAATCTCAAGTTGGTGCCAGCAAAGACTGTGTTCCCCAGTAGTCGGTGGTTGTTTTCCAGCTGCTTATTAAACCTTCTCTAAAACATTAACATCAAATAAGGCAACCGATCAAGGACTAAAAGTCTTAGAATTATACTTGAATTCTTGTCAATGGCCAAACTTGGAAATAGACCTACTTGTATTAGAAATTAGTATTAACTATTTAGATTTCCCCAGAAAAAAATAGATTCATTGTAACAGCATTATAGCAATTCCTACTATTAGAATGATGTTTGTTGATTATGATAAACAAGCAGGATGTGAGTTTCTTTTCCACTACCTGTTCCAGTTTGTTTTTCCTTCTGAAAATCGAAATAAAGTTATCAAAATGATATGCATCAACATTAGACATAGTCAAGTTCTGCAGTGAAGAAAATATATACAATAATTTTGTACCGCATACCACAAGTGTAGCTTTAATGCAATCAAGGGCATGTATGGCATGGCTGAAAGCTTGTGCCGTAGATTTTCAAATGATTCAGTGAAACACGTATTTTTAATGTTTTTTACGTGTGTGTATCAATGTGAATTCGGGATAGATGAGGAATATAAATCAGTGAGCTGTTGTGTGGCGTGTTGTAGTTTTGAGGTGGAGAGCCACCACCGGACACAGGACTCAATCATGATGGAGCAGGACGTGTTTGCCGAGCAGCTCGCTGGCACCGGCCGCCTCTACGTCTGCCACACAAACAAGTTCTGGTCGCAGATCAAGTCTCCTGGGTAAAAATGTACACTTTGATTACTGTTATGTACGACTGGTAAATCCACTAACTGGTAGAAATTTCCTGTTCTAATATTGATCACACTTTTGCCGGTGAAGAATTGTGGCACTCGCAAAGAATTTTTTAGTTGAGATATTTTTACTCCAACTGGCATAGGTTTGTGAAAAATTGTGTAGCAGATTGTCAGTTCCACTGAATACACAGTTACACCTTTTACCAGTGCTCTATTCAAATTTCTAACCCTGTGGATATGTGCAATGTCAGCTGAGGGGATGGAAGCAGGTTATGAAACACATTCATTTACATTTACCTGCAATGAAAAACAGGGTTTATAGATTATCAATTTTGTCTATTTTGGTTAAATATGACTATTTTGGTTAAACTGGTAGTATAACTTTTGAATTCTCTATTAAAAGCACCCGGTGGCTGGATTCATGACTAACGAAAAAGGTCTCTGTTATGGAGGATTGTGAAAAATCGTCTTTTAGAGATAGTATTTAATTTAAGATTAGATAATCTTTATTTAATATGTGACCGTTCATAGAAAGCATTCATTTGAGGTTATGTGGTTCTCTAGCGCCGCTGTGTACGCCAACCGCCACTACCTGGCCATCTACCACCGCACCCATCCTGAGCGACTGGCAAAAACAGGCGGAGACGGGCCGACCATCATTGGGGATGTGTTCATACACCCCACCGCCTCTGTACACCCCACAGCTACGGTATGTAACGCTTCTCAATCATCACACTTTAGACTACAATAGAGTTAAGACCCGGTTATGCCGTCATTCATGTTACTGGTCAATAACTGGTTTTTCCTAGATATTTGGAAGTTTGCACTAGGATATATGTTTGTACTAGGATAATATGGCAATCTTGTTATTGTCACTGGATTGGCCAAAGCTGCACCAATGCTACCTCTGGTGAGGTGAAAGGCACACCACTACAGGTGTTTGATTCAAAATTATTGTTACCAAAGGCACTGTTGTCTATTGTCAAATCAAAGTAAAGGCCTATATAGAACTTGACAGGATTAAATAATCATTTTCACGTGATCATGTATTAACAATTTAACATTCAACTGTACCATTTAACTGGTCATCCTTAGGTACTGCGTAATCTTTTTTTTTTCATTTTTGAATTCGCTATTCTCCAATCCAGTTGGGCCCCAACGTGACGATTGGCAAGCATGTGACTGTGGGTGAGGGAGTCCGTGTGAGAGAGTCCATGGTGCTAGAAGGGGCAGTACTGCAGGTGAGTGACGGAAGAGCTATTTTGTGTACACAGTACACATATAATATATATATTAATAGACTGTATTTGAATAAACACCCCAGAATCAATGGAGACGGAAAGCTTTGTTTTCAAGGGTACTTTTTACGTTCTTCCGAAACTAGTGTTAAACATCATAAAGCAAACACCATTCCAAACAAGTTAGAATGCGATAAGATCCCTCTCTGCAACTGTGTATGTTGTGACTCAGAACAGACTTTTTTAAGTCACATTTAATTAATATAATTTTCAACATCTTTGTTGTTGTCAGGACCACTGCTGTGTACTGCATAGCATTGTGGGTTGGCAGTGTACGGTCGGCCAATGGAGTCGTGTGGAGGGAACGCCCTGTGACCCAAACCCCAACAAACCGTTCGCTAAACTCGACAGGTCAGATCTGTTCAAGCCTGATGGAAGCCTCAACCCATCTATTACTGTTATAGGTAAGATTTTATTCATAATAGAAAATCTAGCGTATAATAATCTCTTGGAGTACTGCTCTCAACTTGACAGAGGTGCTCCTTTATGGAGGTTCATGGTCTTTTTAGGAAGGTTTGCAGCTGCAAAAATAATTGTCTCATTATACAGGTGGTCATATTTAGACGTTTTACTGAAGAAATATTGTTTTAATTGATTATCATGTAATCTCATTTAACTTTGTTTATTTCAGGTGCCCATGTGCAGGTGCCGTCTGAGGTTATCCTTCTAAACTCCACTGTTCTTCCTCACAAAGATCTTGAGCGTAGCTGCAAAAATCAGATTATTTTATAAAGAATTATTTTATGAAAGACTTCGTAAATAAGTAAAAAGCAATATGGTATTGATTGCTCTTTATGTATTTTTTTACGTGTGATACACAATAATCAAGAATTCTCATCTAGGAGTAGTTATTCTTTGTTGAACACATTTCCTGAAAACTTCGGCTGAAAACCTGGATCAATGTAAGAAGTGTGGTGTAACAAGCCACACAAATTTTGCAATGTTTTGAATCTGTGTTTTCATTTGGTGGTGTGAGTTGGAAAGTGTTGATTTTATGACATTAGCTACCCGTTCGAAGGTCAAAGCCCTACTTAGGCCATGTTATTTTGTCTATTAGCTATCATGTGTTAACTGTTACTGAGATAACAGTTCAAAATATTTCAATTTTTCTCTGTAGTAATAGTTTTGATGATATAATCAGCCTTTACAAAGTCACTTGGAATAAAAATTAAAATCTAGTTTGCTGTTATGGAAGTTTTTATTTTGAATATATTTATTATGCTACATGAATGGTTGATAATGCTACATGTACATCTTTTGTTTGAAGAAAACAAATGGGGATCAGTGGGAAGCATTCAATGCTTAATGGGAACTTCGGTAATCTATCTTTTTCATAGTAAATGATCTATAATCTTAATTGTAAATTATTTATACAATTGGAAGTTGTTATATATTTATTGTTGAGAAAATAAAAATGTATGAAATGCATGTGTACTGGTTTAATCATTTGTAATAGCACACACCAAATTGATAGTAATAAAACAAAATCCTCATGTAGAAAACTTACTATCCAATGCATTTTTATATCATTCCATCACCATATCAGACGGATCAAGCAACACTACTGAACTAGAAGAAAAAGATTCCGTTATTCGGAGAAGCAAATTCAACTTTATGAAGTGATATAATTTTGAATTTTTATTACATCAGCTAAAATGTTGTAATGCATTAGTGTATGACTTCTAAATATTTATTCACCCTTTTGTTATGCACCATTTCATTCATGTTAAACATTTATATGACCAAAACAGGTCATTGTGTTCACAAGTTTTTATTGAAAACAATTAAGTAGCAAGTGGATAGGCTATTAAGCACCTGTTCAAGCATATCTTTATCATGTTTTTGTTTGATTTTGTTATCTGTACACACATTCTGTGGTACAGATGTGGAAGATGTGGAAGGCTTAATAGTTTGATGACGGTAATTCCTTCAACTATTAGGGTCCATCTCGATTGGAGAATAGCTAACATTAATTCACAAATGAAAAAGAAAATTTCTACATGGACAACATCATACACTATAGCTGAGTGTCTGGCTGGGGGGAGTGCTGTTTCCACTTTGCTCATAAATTTAAGCTAATTTCACACTGAACACTTAAATTTTAGCTTATTTCCCGCTGGACACTTAATGGAATTGTTATAAACTAAACACCACTTAAATTTTGAAATAGATTTTCCACTTATTGATTTAAAAGCCATTTCCCACTTTACACTTACAGGCCATCGTCACTCTACCTATATATAGATAGAAAATAGATGATAAGTTACTTATTCTTAATACTAAAGTTCAATCATAGTACATGGTTGTACGGTAATTATATTCTTCATTTTGATAAAACTAGTATACTGTGTAACTAATGATGATAAGATTCAGGGTGATTCAATAATGCTACACGTACTGTACAGCGGACCAAGCTTATGTGGTCTCATTAAATGAGTCCCAGCATCAAGAGAGGGGGTATTAGTACATGTATATGTGTATGACAACATTATTACTATTGTATCATAAAGCTCTCTTAGTGATTAACCACTTTGTGCTCACGAAATATATACATGTATGTATATGTATGTATATGTATTTAACACTACATGTATATTGTTATTCATATAGAATATGATCTGGGTATCAGCCAGCGTACCTGTTTTAGGCTGGAGTTTTCCTCTAGTATGTACTTTATCCCGTCACATTGAAATAAAATGACATAGTCCTATACCATTACAATTTTTTAATATTTCCACAAAGTTTTATCTACTCGCACTGTCTCCAAAGCAGGAAGTTGTTTTTCATTGGCTCGATTTACTTTATTTGCTTTATGGTAAACTACCACAATGCTTTTGTGATACAGTTTGAGTAAATATGAAAATTTGGTGAGCATATTAAAGTTATGATGGCATACGACTGTGTCAACTTATGCCAATACTGTCACATGATCAAGTATATACCAGAGCATAAATTCAACTGAAAAAAATTGTCCTGGCTCCCATTGTGTTTCTGAAGTTACATATACCCTATTTTATTTCTATATGAACATGAATAGTGTTTGTACAATAAATATATACTATATACATCCCCACACCCACCCCTTCCACGATGTCCTTAGCAAGGACAGAGCTGAGAATTAGCTTACTATAGAGGTGGTCTCTTTATAAAGGGAGTTAGGTTTATACTGTATACTAAAGCTGCTAAATGAAGCAACCATACGACTTATTTCATTTCACTTATAATCAAATGAAATTATAATAAGCGTATTTACAGAGACATAAGATGGGTAGATCAAAAACTTTAACAAACAAGTGTTCTGCCTGAATAGTCTGAATAGAATGATGTCACACTGACAATTTCAAAAAACAAACCAAAATACGTGATTGTTTACCGCGGACAACCCGCATTATATTCCGCACATCTCCGCTGCACACTGATATGACAAAAGACCATGTTATCCCAGATACACGCAGGCTGCAGCCCGCATCCCATAGATCTCTGAGGCGGCGGCGGTGTCGTGATGAATGATTGACAGGCTCTGCGCAGTGCTTCATTTGCGGAGAGGCTCTAGTCTAAACTTTGGGAGTTCGGGTCAACGAATTCTGATCAGTGCAGTATTGGAAGGAAAGTCACTTGAGTGTACGAGAGTAAACCCGACGTTTGTTTGTTTTAGCGAAATTTGATCATGGATTTTCAAGATTATGATTTAAATAACATAGGATATTGGTCTGGGTATTGTCAATAGATGTGTGGATTATGACGATTGTATAGACAGTATATGACAGTGTCAACAGGTGAGAGACTATATCTGCATATTGGAAATACCGATCGACAGCAGTGCACTGTTGTTAATTGAGATGACAGTAGGGGGATCAGTTTGACTTATGAAAGCCATCATATTTCAGGGCCTCATCTTAAATTAAATCTCTTATGAGTGTTGACAAGTTACATAAACCATAAAGCAAAAAAGGTGGACTTCTTTCTGTTCAATATGTGTCAAATACCAAGTTGTCAAACAAAACCTAACAAACTTCTGCAGAGTTTAGAGGATATTGTAACCTGAAGAATTCTTATCCTGTATGCTACTGGATTAGGAAGCAATATGAGCATAATATTTGGAGGAAAACTTTCTAACTTTCTCAAAAGTTTTCTTAGTAGAGCAATCTCTGATCAAATGTTTATTTGTATCTGTCAAAAGTCCTAAAGTGATCGTGATATGCCAAGGGATAGCTTGAAAAGTCAGCCTGCTGTTTCTAAAGTATTGTCTGACATAATGATTAATGCCTCAGATTTATGGCTATCAATACTACAGACTTGACCATTATACATGCCTGGTTTGGTGAAATTTGGTTGCTTGGTTACATTTCACAATTTTGGTGAATGCCCCTGTTTTTGTCTTGTCCTTGGAGGTTTATGGTTGATGTCTTTTAGTTTTATACCTATTTAAAGTTTTAAAGATCTAACACTGACACCTGGAAATGCTTTTCTTTGTAGTTAATTAATTAACATGTGAAAATGTAATAGATATGAATTGTTATCAGCCCCACCTAGTCCCTTACAGTATATAATAATGTATCCCAATATGTTGTGAAGGTAATATGATTTATGGATAAAAAGCTTACAAAATGAATGTCAAATTGAAAACTTAAAAACTTTGCATGCAGTGGCAGTTTTTTTTAATTTACGCACATATTTTGCATGACTAATATCCTCCTCAGAAAGTAACATCAGTTATACAGCCTTCAATGATTGCGTATTACAGTACATCAGAAGATCTTTATCTTTCCATTTCAGAGTAGTGTGTTGTAAAATATAAATGGGGCAAGTATTGACAGTTTGCATTTCCTAAGGTATTTGGTTATTAATAAAAAGGTTTCTACCTCCATTTGAATGCTCTAAAGCTGTATGTAAAGGGCAGGCAATGCAAAAGTTCCTTTTTGGCTATCAAAAACTATATAGATAAGGAGATGATATCGGAGCAAAATAATTGGGACATAAAATGTACGTTGAAATTACATGTTCAGAACTTCATTACTCTATTAGTGTCAAGATTCCTGTTATTAGTAATGAGGTTGAATGTTGAGCAAATGCACTCTTTAGCACATGCACAGCAAGAAATTATGTTGTGGTATGTTAAACAGACAGATTATGACTCTGGTGATTGGAACACAAATTATATGATCTTATATGATTTCTGGTCGGGAGCAACAAAATAAGTCATAGAGCACTAAACAGTCCCTTGTGCTTCATGTTATGATCCCCGTGATAGCTAAACGGTATTCCCTAGACCTAGATTGTTATGCCATTAGATGTCCATTTTTTGGCAGTCAATATGTTTTAGATTTTTCCTTTGAAATAATATGTCACTGTAGAACAATATAATTGTTTTGAATTCCGCACATTAGAGATCATTAGATCGACATGGAAGTAAACAGAACACATTTTGATTAATTTGAAATTATTGAAGTCACTGTCCAGCAATAGTTTGATATGAAAGCAAATACTCAAAGACTATACATAGGTTTGAAGAAAAAAAATGCATAGATACTTTTTAATTGAATATGCTTGACTAATATCTCTTTCAAGTTTACTTATAAAAAATGTTTTTACATATAGATTATTGAAAGCAATACAAGGTTATAGATTGAGAAGTTTTTATGTATTGACTTAATGAAAATCTTTAGCTGAGAGATGTGGTAATACATTGGAAAGTACATGTACATGTGCACAACAGCTCCACAGGCTGTGTGAAAATGTCAGCTATATTAGATAGGCCTCTTCATGGGGTTATAAAATGAGTGCCATGTCGATAAGTCTTTTAAAGACATTCTGAAAACCCGATAAGTCACATGTCACTTAATGTGATTGTCGAGTCTGTGTTTTGTCGAGAGATAAGGATTATCAAGTGAGTCATTGACATGTAAAGGGTTAAAAAAAAAAGGCTGAAATACAGCTGCGTCACCACACCACTTGTAGCTCATGCGGAGGCCTGTATTAGATGGCATATATGTAGTGGCAAATTATGATATTTCACCATAATTATCATGGTGATGATTTCCTATCAGTGACCAGTACTGCTATTAGTTTAAATGGCTGTATTCATATTGAAATTTATCTGATGGTCGAACTTCAAAACGATGCAATAGAAATGTAAATTATGCAAAATTTAGATGCAATGCGTCCTATAAAAAGCAAACAATTGTGATCTGAAAATATTGGTTTTGAGGATAACAAGTATTAGGTGTGTTTACAATATGGAAGATGAAGGACATTTGTATTTAAGTGATCTTCAATGTGAATTGTTTATTGTTAGAAGAGATCTAATAATGATAATAAAATTTTGACATGGAGCAAAGAATTGATATGAAACAAACATGATTCTATCATATTCTCTAGTTAAATGCTAAGATATCAAATGTGCAGAAAAAAAACTAGTAGCAGTTAGCAAGTAAAGTGAATTTTGAATACAAAGAAAAAATGAAAGGGCAAATTGGTTCGTTGAAATTGTGACAGTATAAATTTTTTAAGTATTGTGTACATTTAGTAGGTTCCAGTGTGTAACAATTCATTATAAACTGTGTTGTGGGGATTGAAGTCAGCCTTTCGTTATTGTGGATAAATGTACAAACACGTCTTGAACAGGAATGCTTTAATCATGTGGCAACTGGTTGCTGTTTATATCATAGTCCATTTGTGATCACAATAAACGGAGAGTTTCACTTGTTGAGGAGAAACACAGATGTATTTGGTTTATCTCAGATTTCACTGTCGTCCAAGGTGAACTAGGTAAGAGACATTGCTAGATATAAACAATTTTTAGTGAGCACATCAAAAATTTATGGATATTCATATGGTCCCAGAATAAGTTAGATTTTCCTTAGCTAAATGCAAAAAAGTCTTATGTTAGATTTCAAATTGATGTAGAGTTTTACCCATTCAACTTGAAGTCTGGTGAGTTGAATGTAAATACATGTACATGTATATGGATGCCTTAACCATATTTTCATTTGCCTTCATGATTCTTTATATTATCTTACATCTGACAGCTTGGAATTCCAGATAATTAATTCATTAGGTATACCCTTCAATTTTGACAAAAACAGACATTGTATATGACTGCAAAGTAGTATTTCAAATTTCTAAACCGTTTTCAGAATTAATGGAGGTTTGTTTCCTTACATAAACTATCTGTCCTTGTAAAATATTTATAATACAGTTTAAGTGTGAATAAACATTACAAAACATACGTTAAGAAAGTATATGAACATCTAGCCACATTTCAGGGACTGCACTTGTCTCAGAAGGTCACTAGTGGATGGAAGTGGAAGCTCAAAATTTGGCTGCAAAAAAAATCAAATGTACATGGAATACTTGCTTTATCTCCAAAATATTTTTATTTCTCAACAAACAGTTTACATAGGAAACATAGATACATAAACTAGCTTCCCAAGTTTAACATCGAAGATACTCTGTCACATGTTTTTGTCAGTCTGCAGAATTACTTTCAGTAGAAAAATGTCCAATTTGTAGACTGCCAATGAAATGTCAAACACTTTCAGATACTACATAAGAATTCTATCCTTCCAAGTTACAGTTCTAGCATTGCTGTCATGGTCAATATTCTCACAAAAAATACTTTTATCGGACTGTGCTAGATAGTTACCTGTAAGTATATTCACATTTCACTACCAATTTCACCATCAACCTATATCATACTATGCTAAATAGTTATTTATTCACAATCAATTTCATGAATTTGTACCATCAATCTTGTTGAAACTTCTAGCTGTTCTTAGTGTTCTAGATTTGATATTCTGAAATGAAAAGTTTGAAAAGTGTGGTTTATCATGTTATTACCTAACACACCAATGTTATAAGGAATTGCAAGACATTCCTGTCAAGTACATTCTCTGAATATATTGTGACAGAAAACTACTCATATTATATACCATGGTAACTTTAAATAGGCAAGTTACAAATTCAGTGTGAAAGTACATGTAGGTATTTGTGATTTCGCTTAATTTTGGGGGCTATAAATTGTAAAAATTATTGAAAACCAAGTACAACTGTGTAATGATCTTACGGGGTAATAGGAAAATTAAGTCCTGCTTTGTCTTGCTATGCTGCTGTGATGGAGTGAATAGGGACTCTCGACCAAAAGGTTGTGTGTATTAGCCTACTGTATTCTATTCCTGATCAGGTCTGGTTGCTGTTGAGCTGTTTCCATACAGGTTGCAAACTTCTCTGTAGTGCTGGTACAGATGAATTAGAATGTATAGCTACTAGATGCAAATGTTACTGATAAGCTGTTAAAATATTTATATGCACAATTGTTGCAATATGCATTATGCTCCCTATAAGCAGTATAATATGACAAGGATGCTAACAATCTGATGTAGAGATGAAGTCATTAAGAATGAGATAGTGTTGAATTGTTGCTAAATAAACATATACTGACATGAAAATTACTGCCAAAACATTGACTCATTACTGCGATATTCATTAAGTGTTATGGTGAAATTGAATATTTTATTGAATATTTTATGAAGCCATTAATTAGAGTTTTCCATTTTGAACTTGCTGCAATTCAGTTCTACAAGTAACTTTTAAAACCTGATTTATTAAATTTTAGAAATAGAAGCACAAATGTGGGATAAGGATATCTGCTGCCCACTTACTATGTAATGGTTTAATCATCATTGTTATTACCGGTACTAATATCATGAAAACAAATTGCATATTATTTGATGATCTAAATGTGATATAATTGTATTATGGTGACGTTTACAGGCATCTCCCCATCACCATATACACATTGCCATTGTTACAACAAATCCTGTTGACAATTTAATTATATGTTAATGGATATTAAAACACAAAAGTGATGTTATTTATGTACCATTTAGTCTTCATCTGAGCTTAGTCTTGATTTATCTTTAGTTGTTGAACAAGATGTTCTTTTAGAATTGGCGTAATTATTTATAATCATTCTTTTTTAGAATGGTTCATCTATAATCGGTACATATAGTTCAAGTGCCTCACATTTCGTGAATGCTGATATCCCCTTTTGACCACACAGTGTGTGTTCATGTGAAAGTCCCTCACAGAAAAATAATTTATAGCACATTAACTTGCAAGTGTTGAAACATCCTTTACATCATGCTTCTGCGGCCTTTGGAACATTGTGGTTTAGAGTACCACACTGTTCTTAAGAATGAATTATTGGTTTCATTGAATTTATTTTAGACACCACATCACAACATCTTTCGTTTTAATAGAAGGTTCATGTTAGATTCACCTGAACAAAACATGTTTTGTGAAAGTAACATGCCTTTCTATTCAGCTTGAGATGTTTAAGTTGCTGCATGAGAACGTTTCTCGCACGTTTGCAAACTATTAGTCTCTAGATTCTATCACGAATGTCATGCAATAGTTTAAATGTATACTTTTACATTTTCTACAATTTTTCATGTGTGGTAGGTTAGTTTTTAATACACCAAGCAATCGATCAAAGCAGATGACATTTGGTTTTGAATTGCTGAATCTTATCAGAGAAGTCTGCATTTTACCATTTCAGTTGAAATGTTTATAAAATCCTTCTTGGTGTATGTATATAATAGCTACCGGTTTTGGCAGTTGGATTTAGATGTGTATCTCTAAAGCGGTAAAATGTTTTGAGACTCAACATTGGTGAATGTTAGTTTTTTAAGCGTTGTGTGCATTATTTAGTTGTAAGACGACACACTATTATAATGGTTTCTAATACCATAAAATGCCTTCGCCTGGGTATGTAACTTAGTCTTTGTACTTTTTTAAAGTGACATAGAAAATAGAATATGTCCACTCGCATGATTCATAGAGTATTACACTCATGTGTTACACTCATGTGTTCAAAGAAAAGGATTTTCAGAATTTATGGGCAATTTATTAACTACAAGAAACGCCAACACACATTTCCTGTCCTGACATTGGAGTCAAAAGGCTCTTTTTATGTGTTGGTTTCCCATATTTTTTTCCCATATTTATGTTTTGATACATTGACCCTGTTCAACTGATGTGCAAATCTAAGTAACATGACAAGTCTTTTGCCACTTTCTTGTATTATACGCTTTGAATATGTTCAGTAACATGAATCTGCATATAAGTATATAAGAGTGTACTTACTCCCTCTGTAATGTAGCTCATCAACAAACAACTTGTAACTGACACGCTCTTGATACTATGAAGATATCTTGAGCAAAATATCGCTGTTAGATCTACTTGTTGTTTTAGGGAAAGTTTCCTTGATTACTGAAGTTTTACAATAGTGGAAGAATTTTAGAAATATAATGATGATAAAAGGGGGATTGAAAAAGTGTCCCTATTTGTAAGGTGTCCTTTTTAGTGAGTTGTTCCCATAGCAACGTTTTACTGTACCAATATTTGTCCATAACCTAAAATGCTATAGAATTGTTGACATTTTTATTGATGCTTTCAAAGTTACAGGTTTGATACTAAAGCTTCTGTCCATTCCTGTGTGATAATAATTGAATTTGGTCACCGTAAAATTTGGACGTTGTTTCATGCATGTAAGTCATGTATAAGCAGTAAGTGATACCAGACTACAGAGATTAGGAGCGGGCAAGTTGTGCTAAATTGTTATGTCCTGGATCAGACTACCGCCATCTGCTAGTGATCACTATGATTACATTTGCTCTTTATATTAGATATTGATTTGTTCTGTGTACAATGTACAATAATAGTATAAATTATAGTCTGTGTTCTATTTACTGTATATTAGAATAGTAGTTTTCAAGATCATATGTGATAGTTTATCGTCATTATCACATGGTTCTGATGTGGCTGACTATGATTGGGAACATGCTAATAGGTCTATGCAGTGACTAAACGGGACATGACAACATAATTGGTTTTGAGCGTTTTTTTTAACATGTTAAAATTGAAGTAATCCTGTTGAGAATCCTCTTCTATCTAACATGAGAATCACATACACATTTACACTTCTTCAATATTGATAGGTATTAAAGAGTGACTGAGAAACTTAAAACATTAGAACTGGTAATAAGGAGACATGCATTCATGGTCGGACTCCATGTAGGGGGCTGTGTCTATCACATACTCCAGAATGTCAAGTTATCGCCAGAATGGGCCACTTGATATTGTCAAATGAAACGATCATGGCTTCAGCTATTTTAGTTGTAGAAACATGCTTGCGAAGAGATGGTTAGAAATCAATACTACCTTAGGATTCTACGTAGTTTCACAAATTATCAGACAAATAAAACTTGCTTTTTCGTCGAATTCTCATAACTGCTCCATATCATATAATGCCATTATTCATCTGGCATCAATTGATATAGTACATCTCATATGATTAAATTTTCATTTGCAGAGATTACAAATGTAGCCCAAAGCAAGATGGGTGAATGTAGAAAATTGAGTACAGTACAACATCCCTTCGGAAAGACTATATCCATAAATAAACTTTTCATGTTTCATGTTTCATGTTAATATTAGTAATTCATAAATAAACTACCACTATATGTTGAAATGGCTTTAGAGGTTCTGCTCCATATACTAGAAATCTATGTGACATTTTCAAGCTGAAGCACATGTGAACCACAAATGTCCAGAGATATAGAGATACCAAGATCTGACCGTGAAGTATCAAGTTCCACTTGACTACATTGAGCAACCCTGCAGGTCATTGCTGGGAATGATTGCATCATTCTCAATTTCTGGTATCACAACCATGAGGTTGTGGGTTTAAGTCGCTGTTATGCTATGTGGTCAAGCTGCTATGACAAAGAGATCAACTCAGATATTTTTACCTGACATTTATGCTTTAGTGAGCACAAATCAAAAATTATAACAGTATACATGTATGATGTATTTATTCCATTACATGTTTTTATGTTATTGAATCAAAACACCAAATAACATATTTAGAGCCATGCTTTACTGTGCACTTGCACAATAAATGTTCATTTTTCTTAGTCATGAGAAAATGTGTGAAAAAGAGGGAAGAATCAAGTGCGAAAAGCTCCTGTTCATGTTCAGAAGGGTTGAAAATCTAATTATTTCCAAATTATTAGATGGTTGTGCAGTGCCAGTTCATATTTTATTAGGAGAAACTGTTATTGTTCATCACAAAGGAAATGAAAAGAGAAATATTACATTCAAAATATGTGATCCATTGTGCATAAGCATTTAAGCATCATTTCATCAGTGATTCTTCTTTATACAGCGTCAATGATTCTCATGTATTTCATGACTTCTTAGCTTTAAATAGGTATGTATTGAGGAGTTGTCCTTGATAACTATTGTAAGCACTTTGGATTATTTGGATTGATGTCAAAATCTTACATGTATGTCAAAAGGTTAAAATCCTATATTTTGGTGTCCTCCTTGTCACCTACTGGTAATCTGAATGCTATCATTGAGACCTGACATTCCCATGGTATGTGCTTCTGTTTTGCCTGAAATCTTGGTTATCACCTGAAGTCCTACACGTATTAGCTTTTAGGCTACAACATTGTTTAGTTTAGATGAAAGCTCACATGTCAACCTCTTCCTTGATCACCTGCTGAACTGTTTGTTCTCATTGCAACTACTGTTTATCATGTATTGATTAGTATAGGAAGAAGATATTAGTTAAAAATATTATGGTTTGGTCTATGGATTTATTAATCAAATCTACCGGTAATTCTCATCATTGTATCATAATCAAAGTATTATTTACGATTTTCAGGTAACTAGACAACCATGCCCATCTTCAAAAAGGCAAGCTCTGACAGCGGTGGCATTGTGCGGTTGTCGGAGGTCAACAGGCGAGCGCTGCGCCGGAGTCGTATGCCCATCATCAAAGATGTCGATGTTCTGGATATCATGGACACTATGGTGCAGGAGGATGGCTTCAAACCGGAAACTAGAGATAATATTCTCAGCTATCCTACAAGGGAGCAAAAGATTGGTGTCTTTTTAGATCAACTCGAACTTCGGGGGGATAAAGCATTTATGTTATTCAAAGATTCATTGAGAGAAAAATATAAACATTTAGTGTATATCATTGATGACAATATTAATAATATCAATGAAGATGACCAGTCACAGCAAAAGGAGAAACCATCGATATCAGGAGATGCAGTAAGAAAGTTGCTGGCAAATCGTCAGCGGCGTAAATTAGAATACTCCCATGGCAGTGAAAGTGTGGATGATCTGGACATTGTGTTTGAAGATAAGTTAGAAGAAAATTACATCGATGCTTATAGTATTCCAATGAGAGGTAAACTTCAGAAGGATAAATGGATTAAATATGATTGCACACCTAAACAGCAAGAATCTTCATTTGAAAAAACTTACATGGGTATTACAAAGAGAGACTTATTATTTAAAAAGATTAGCTTTGATGAAATACCATTGGGTGTAAAGAAGCCACTCATCAAATGTGACTGCTACATTTTGGATAGAGAAAATAAATACGGTTTGAAACGGACAAACAATTTCTGTCCTCGTAGTGTACAACAAGATAGAAGGCGAGGCTCTGAAAGAACATTACTAAATCTTCCTCCTGCTCCAGAGCCACCCGTTCCAAAAAGTCCTGGTCATCGTAATGCTAAAGATCCTCTTCCTTTGCAACCGGATCAACTGCCGGCAGAAGTTCCTCCTCCCCCGCCTGTTCCTCCAAAACCTGGCCATCTTCCTCCTCTAAACATGACCACCCTATCAACAAATGAAGAAAAGAAGGAGCGCATTGAACCAGCTTTACCACCACGATCATCATCAACTAAACCAGCTGTGATGACAAAACCAAAGGCTGACATTACAAAAGTCCCAGAATCATCATCAAATGTTGAAGATGCATCCCTCAAACAATCAGTTCCACCAGAAGAAAAGGAATCACCATTGGAATATTCTCAGCCAGAGGTGAAGAATGATAAGAAGGAAGAAGCTGCTATGCCTCAGAAAATACCAAATGGTGATTCTTGTCCTCCAGCTCCTCCAGCCCCACCAAAAAGACAAGTGCCTACTAGCTCTTCTAGCACTGCTAGACCTAATTCTGGTTCAGCCTCTTCCCCGGAGCCTGCAGCTCCCCCAGTGCCTCCAAGAGTAAATGCACCTCTTAGTCCAGAAACATCTTTAAACAAACCGCTTCCACCACAAAAGCAGGAGAGCAAAGACAGTGTAGAAACTGATGATCAGAATAATGAGTCATTTGAGGAGTGTGACGAGAGTCTGATGAGTTTGCAGATCCCAGCACCAGACGACACAGAGGAGGAGAACAGCACAGCAGCGGTAATAGGTGCCAATAACGACACGCAGCCCCCAGATGGAGAGGAAGACTATGAAGCAATTGGTAACACCCTAATTAAAATCTACAATAGTTCAATATATATAATAGCTTGGGTTTTATTTAACGACTGTATTCAGTTGTAGCCTATGAATAAGAATGCAAGATTGAAAGGTTGTTTGATAATCTCTGATGGGAATTCAAGTTAAAATCTATTTCTTTGTATTTAAAAGCATATTCATATACTCATACCATGCATTGAATAAAATAGATGTTGCTATTTTATTAATTACCTGTGCTTTTAAGAAATGTAACCTGTGTGTTTTCCATCATGAAGACAAAAGTTGTCTAAACTAGTACAATGTTCACCAATCCATCAAATTGTCATATATTTGAGGTATCACAAGGCCAAGTCAGCTTAAAAATGTCATGATAAAGTTGGAACTCTACAGTAGGAAATTAATGGGATATTAATCAATCATAGAACCTAGCTATTAAATGGAAGTCCAAAAGAATCCTTGTGATCAAAGTCATCCCATTAAAATGATTAGTAATTCATTGTGCATTGGGAATTAAGATAGTAGTCTTTCCCTGTGTACTACAATATGTGATTTATCAAGACCACTTGTAAACCCTGAACATTGGGGAAAACTAAAAAAAATCAATAGAGACTCTGAGGTAGTCTCTACAGGGTTTTGCATTGTGGTGGTTTCTTTATGAAAACTTAAGACAGGTAGAAATGGTCTTATTATACAGGTGGTCTCTTTGTAGATGTGGTTTTAATTTGAGATTATACTGTAATATAGTTATTATTTAGTGACTAAAGTAGTGATTAAGGACTACTATTGCATCCTAATAAGAAGGATAAAAGAGATGCCTTCTTAGCTAATTTTTAAGTTGCTTCAAGATCCATATGATCAGAAGTAAAAAAAGACAATTAATCTTGGCTTATTTCCCTTTATGTTTCTTGCTGACCAATGTTATTTAGCTAGTATTATGTTTGTCGATCTGCTCGAAAGTTCCAAAATTATGCGTATTTTTGTTATCGTGAGACCAACATTCTAATATATGATGCATCTAGATTGAACTACGACTTGCCAAATGTAATTCTATTTCAATTACTTTTGTAGGTCAACCAGAGCCTTCTGTTCCAACAGTTAACAGCAGCACAAATGTGAAAGCAGGAACTTCACGAGAATGCACCCCAGATGAGGAAGACACTTCAAGGCAGGATGGATTTTCTAAGGCATCTGCAGACTCCTTGGATAGCTCATTTACACCTGCGAGTATTGCACTGTCCTCTACAGGAGATTCGGGAGTCGATGCATTACAAAGTAACAGTACTATTACCACAAACTGTGTTAAGGAAGAGAAGACTATTCCAGCCAATATGATGGCACCAGTGCTTCCAAAGCAGTGGTCAGATATCCAAGTTCTTGCAAATAATGAATCATCTGACAATGATTCCTATTATGAGGACATCGATGCATTAGATGGAGATCGGTCTTGTAAAAGTAGCATAGCTTATCTTGACCCCAAATCACAGCGATCTTTTGACAGAGGTAGGTTTGGTTCAAGTTATGGGCCCAAATCCAATAGCATACGAAGAATCATGGACGATATTGAAACCCAAAGGTTGTGCATTTTTAAAAAATGGTGAATATGTTGTAATAGAAAAGGATATTGCATGTGAAGTTCCAGAACCAATGCAAGAAGAGCTAGAAGAACTTTCTAGTTCTCATTCTAATGACAGTAAACAGGAATCATGTGAATCACTTGCTGGTGAAGATGAGTGTTCTGTCAGTAGAACTCCCTCTGTTAAAAAGACTGTTGCTGCTTTAGAAGCAGCTGCAAAAGCAGCAAGACAGAACTTTGAAAATGTAAAAGATGAAATTGATCCAGGGTCTATAAAGAAGGAGGTGCACATGCAAGGACAATCAAAATTAGATTTACACTTGGATTTCCGTTCTACGTCCTTAGCATATGATAAGAATGGCAGAGTTTTCTATATACCAACACGGTATGTCAAAAAGCAGGGAGATCCGGAAGATGAAGTGTGGTTCTATCCTTTTCCCATTTCTTCCAACCAAGCTGCTTTATTCTTATCTGTGGATAAACAAGAAGGATGCTTTCTTGTTTATAAACCTTCCACTCCTTCAGAGGCCGTATACAATTTATCCTTGTGTAGGAGGAATGGAGATATTCTACACTACCACATAATAGAAAATGTACATGGTGATGTAATGATAGAGGGTCATGATCATTCCTTCCTTAATGTCATCGAACTTGTATCATATTTTAAACAAAACAAGAGTCAACTTGCTACCCGCCTGCGTAGACCTTTGAAAGAAGTGAAGATGCCTATAACGCCGGGATATCACTATGAACTTAAGTATGAAATAAATCGAAGCCACTTATCCCTTAGCTCAGATATAATAGGGAAAGGAAATTTTGGTGTTGTTTGTTCTGGTCGGTATCAGAATATATCAGTGGCTGTTAAAGTATTACAGCAGTCTGACATCAGTCAACAAGAAGAGGATGATTTTGTAGAAGAAGCAAAAACAATAATGGGTTTACGACATGACCACATTGTGAGATTAATTGGATTAAGCTGTACTGCCAAACCGTTCTTTCTAGTCACTGAATTTGTTCAAAAGGGTAACTTGAAAAACTGTCTCAGAAATCGGACCATTGCAACAGACAGTATTGATATTTTGTTTGATATTTGTATCCAGATGACCACTGCACTTGCTTTCTTGGAAAGCAAAAATTACATCCTACATAGAGACATCGCTGCACGAAATTTTTCGTTGCAGGCGGATTTGTGTGTCAAACTTGCAGATTTTGGACGGGCAAGATATGTTGTTGATGACAACTACCAAGCACCAAAAAATGAAACTATCCCAATCAAGTGGGCATCTCCTGAAGTCCTTGTTCATTCTAGGTATAGTTTAAAGTCAGACATTTGGGCTTTAGGTATCACATATTGGGAAATATTTAGTTATGGCGAACAACCATATGGATGTCTCTCGAGTGAACAAGTGGCAGTGTATGTGGCAGAGGGAGAACGTCTGGAAAAACCTCCAGGGTGTCCACCAGATTTGTTCAACATCATGAAGAGCTGTTGGCGTGAAAATCAAGATGATCGACCATACGCATCACAATTATGTGATAAATTGAAAAGTAAATCTTCCATTTATTACACTCCTGCACCAACAAAAGTGGCTGAAAATTTAAACACCAAAAAGAAGTTCCAATCTGCAGCCTCTAAAGATTCAACATTCATACGTGAAAAGACACCAACAACGCCAGTTCTTTCTAAAAAGCATCGTCAGAAAGTTGCTGTTGCAAATGAGATTAGAATGAGACGATCTTTAACTGGAGGAGATATAAAACAGGAAAGTCATTTTCATGAGGACAGTGGTTTAAGAGAAAATAAATCTCGGGAAAGGTTGCCAACGTCCTCTTCAGAAACTTCATTGACAAGTATGGCATTAGAAAGAGATGATCTTACCAGAGGAGATAAGATTAGAAAGAGCTTAAGGAAGATGATGAGTATGAAACCTAAAAGAAAACCGTCAAATGTTAAAGATATGCAATCATATAAGGATACGCAGGGTATGAGACATTCAGTGCCAATTTCCATGCTTGAAGATTATGATGATAATTATTAGTACCTTTATTTTCTATATGTTTAAATGTGAAAACAATCATTTATGGTGCAATATTGAATATATTCTACTATTCAAGGGTAATGTACATATTATTATAGGTTATATAAGAAAGACTTTTTTATATACACATTTATATATATTCATATAGTTATATAGAGGACTCTTCAAATACTTATTTTTATATTTGTTTGGAATGTTATTATGCTGACACAGAAAATATTGCACAATCATCTGTCTCTCTGTGTTTTGTCATTTATTATTTATATCATTCTTAAAGAGATTGACTATTAATTGTGTAATGGAAGGGGTTTCTCCATGATGTTGGGAAAAGAGGGGCAGGGGCTCAGGATAGGGTCACTTCTATTTAAAGTGTGATAGTGGCTGGTGGTGGAGGTCATTATCACCTCATGTCCTGATGGTAGATTTGTTATTACTATTCAACTGTGTAATTCCTTTTTTTCCCATTTTGCTGACTGGTTTATTCATCCACCCTGTCTGCATTAAATTGATCAGTAAAGGAAATGGACAATCAGAATTGAGATATTTGTTTTAATGGTAATCACAACTATGGTTATTACATTTACTTTTTAACAGCCGAAGCTCTTAATTACAAGCTAGGAGCAAAGATATTATAGAACTAGGAGCACACAAACAAGAACAAAATGAGAACATAATGCATCCAGTATTTGAGTAGCATTGACTGCATATGTACTTCATGATACCCAATTTTGCATTTACTCAGTTTTTGTAAGAACATGTTAAATGCTTTTATATGTATGAAAGCGTCTAAAACCAAGATAGCGAGAGTGACTGTGTCACATACATATATCTTTTAAAAGTGTAATATTTTCTGTGTCTGCAGTTGTCTGCATTTTATATTAAAGAAAAGTTTTTGTAGTGTACTATTTACAGGTGCATTTGCATTGACATTTAAGTCATATTGCACATATGAAACTTATTTGAATTTGAATGATAATTGCACGTTTTGTACAATATATACCAAAAAGGGCATTCTAAGTACATTGTAGCGTTTTTGTATTCTTTATATACAAATTATACACAAAACAACACACAATCCTGCCTGGAGGTGTGAGTTAACCCAACAGACTGAATCTGAACTCGATTGTTGTAAATTTTTTGTACACCTTTTTAGGCTGCACCTTTTACTACTGTAGTTAACAAAATACTAATATTGTCCTTTGAAATCCATCACAAATTTCACACAAAACACCTTGGAGACCTCACCTCTCTCCTTATCAAAGGTCTAATGGCTGTGCCTCTGACTCCAGTCCAAAAGTCTTCACTTGATGTGGCTATCAAAAGGAGTTCCTCACATTGATTAGTGAGAGTGAGGTTGCATGTTCTCTCGCTTTGAGTTCTTCACTTGTCATCATCAAGTCCGCCATGGAACATTCCAGTGGAAAGTATCTGGAAAATGCATGTTTGCTGACCAGGTTTGGCGCCATGGGGATATTGAAACACACAGGCGGCAACATTCCATAGCATCTGAAAGCATTATGAGTATTTCACACATATTACAATATGATATAATGTCCCCATGTCCTGTACATGCATATTACTTTGGGATGGTTTTTATCATGGCAACACCTTACAGGAAGTGCACCTTTTGCTGGTAAAGACATGGTGGCATTTTTGCTAACAACACCCCCCCACACCCCCCCCCCCCCGACCCCGCCACTTCAAGACAAACACATTGCCCCCTCGATTTCATGGGATATATATAGCTGAATCTGTATGGGTTTTAAGACATATCATTGGAATTTGTTGCATTTCAAGCTATCAGTATTATCAATGTGATATTGCATAATTAAAGAATCGGCATAATAAATCTTTTAGGCCACCTCTCTAAGTAGCTCACACTCATACGTGGTCCCACGCTGTGTTCGATAAACTTGAGGGGAAAGAATAAAAGATGCGTCGTCAGCTATGTCCATGTAGCGGCAAAGAGTGGCAAAAGGTAGCAGTGGGAACATCTTTGCTATAGAGGTGATGAGGCGCATGGGAAAAGTGGTCATTACAGAGAAAGAAGTACAGTAGAACCTTCAATTAAGACCACCCCTATATTAAGACCACCTCTGTAATAGGACCATTTCCGTGCTCCTAAATGTTGATAAAGTGTAAAGTGACCAAAATGGCCTCCATATAAAGACCACCTTTCAATTGAGACCACTTGAGGTCAGTCCCACTGATGGTTTTAATATACAGGTACTACTGTATCCCTGTACATATTATAGGTTAAACGTTTTACAGTACTATGTATAGTATATAATGACTGATAATGTGCATTAGCAACAAAAAAATCCAAACAAACCTATTTTATTTTTGTACATATAGTTATTCCTTTGAAAATAAATAATACTAAACACTAATAAAATATGCCTTTGTGAATTTCTGAAGGCTCTCACCCGGGTTCTGTAATGCCTATTGACTGCGTCCTAGTAAGTGCAGGCTTCTATGGTGCCACAAGCCCACACTACGAACCCAAAGTGATGTATAACATTATTTCATTTTCATTTTTGCATGCTGTGTTATATTTATGACCCACACAGGTGTCTGTCGCGTGTACACCGCTAGCTGCAGTGTGCGGCAGTCAACAATACAACGTCAGACCCACGTACGCTCAACTTGAGATTAGTTCCCCAAGTGATAACTGGCTGATAACTTTTAAATGCGCACCTGTACAGCGGGGGTGTGGCGGCGGCGGCCGCCGCCGCTGGATGGGTCGCCGCCGCCGGCGAGACGCCGCTACCGGGCGTACAGCAGTACGGGCGCCCCGCAGCCGCCGCAGCCGCGTGACGCTCCTTTTTACGCCACTTTGCGCGCCGATTTTGAAACCAGACCTGAAGTGAACATCACGAGGCTTCTTGAAAACTCTTGGTACACATAGATAAGGGACAGACAATTCGGACAATTTACATTGAGACTGTGTGGGGTGGGGATCACGATCACCCAGTCACATTTTGTTTTATATAATATAGAGAGAGATGGGCAACTACCCATCCAACTGGAGTAGTTTAGTTGCGAATCTCTATAACTATTGGGACTACGTGGTCGTGGTGAGGCAAATGGAGGCGCGTCCATAGAAATATTGTCGTTGCGTACAATTGTATTTTCGCACTTGTCTAAACTATCATGCATATTAGGCCTATTTTTTCTTCAGATTACACCATTAACGTGCTTACTTCATGAAACAAATAAGCATACAAAGAAAGAAAGAAAGAAAGAAAGAAAGAAAGAAAGAAAGAAAGAAAGAAAGAAAGAAAGAAAGAAAGAAAGAAAGAAAGAAAGAAAGAAAGAAACGAAGAAAGAAACAAAGACACACACATAAACAAACAAAAATAACAACAAATATGTAATTATCAAAAACGCGCTAAGAGGTGGACCATTAATCACTAAGATCGACGAGACGGATTTACAGGTACAAGTATATCTAACTTCCTCCAATTCTAACTTTGAAAATGTGTTAATCAAAAGGCATATACACCACACATTCCAAGATTAACTACCTGAATTCGCGATTCTGGCAGATGAATTCTCTCCGCTAGTTTCTCCCTCATGAACACGTCTGGATAGTGCGTCTTCAGGAACGAGCTTTCTAATTCCTGGAGTTGACCAGTAGAAAATGTCGTTCGACTTCTTTTGTGCTTGTTTATAACTGTAGTGGGGTGAACTGAGTCTTCTTGAGCAAATCCTAAAATGTTTTGAATTGAGAATCTGTGATTTTCCGCATTATACGTGGGTGGTTCCCCCTCATTATATGTTTGTGAACGCCCGGATTTAGAAACTGCGTTCCTGTCTGAATTCTCGCATGAAACTACGTCCATATTTGTGAAGTGAACAGAACCAGACTTTTAACGATATTTATGATCACATTGAAAGTTGATAAACCAGTGAAGATGTCAACGAGATTTGCATGTTAACTGCACTTATATATTCTCTCTTGTATCAGCCATATTAATCTACGTGTAAGTTAGCTGTCAAGTCTACTATTGCCCGTCACGGGATTAAAGGAAATCCAGAGATTACAAATAAAACCTTTCTAAGTAGTGGAACTTGAATGTGCAGGAATGTAAATACCTCATTGTGTAGAGGCTTGCTGTACAAAAACTACAAATTTGGCTCAACTGTTCCCCCTCAATACCAAAAAGTGGACTCCTCTTGTCAGCCACCCCGTCGAATAGCTCACGACACGAATCCTTACATGTGGAACGAGTTATTTAAGTCAATCTGCGTTTTTCTATCAACGGCGTTGACAAACTTACTGTAATATCAGGATGTAATTTATCTAACTATTCATCGTTTAATGATTAGAATGTTGTAGGGGTTTCCATAGAGGATGTGAGAATCTTACACCCGTCTGATGAGTTAATGGCATGTGTGTGTGTGTGTGTGTGTGTGTGTGTGTGTGTGTGTGTGTGTGTGTGTGTGTGTGTGTGTGTGTGTGTGTGTGTGTGTGTGTGTGTGTGTGTGTGTGTGTGTGTGTGTGTGTGTGTGTGTGTGTGTGTGTGTGCGCGCGAGCGCGCGCGCGTGCACGCGTGTATGTTTTCTACAGGTGATAAAATAGTACAAAAGACTAATTAGAACGTAATTCACAAACGTTAAGGAACACCTACAAAATTACGCCATATAATGAAAATAGTAAGAGATTATAAAGATTTTCCAAAAGTGTCTTTTTTTTCTTTCCTTTTTTTAAAAGAAATTTTAAATGAAAACTCGCGTTCGCTTTGGGACCGTGAAAAGTGGTCTTATTATCTTATTATAGAGGTGGTCTTAATATAGAGGTGGTCATAATTGGAGGTTCTACTGTACTCTGTTAACGGGGTATATGCAATGAATGAATAAACATGAAATATCAAATTTAATGGTGACACAATCCAATTGCTACCATATGATATCTCATTTTGTTCTTGTCAAATTCCACTGCCAAGTAGCGCACTGTGGGACCTGTTACAACCTGAATGCTGATGTGAGTAAAAATCCGATACAGTTACATTGAAAAAGCGGATGCCTTGTTACATGGAAACAGTGGATGCCTTGTCTATACCCGAAAATTAAATAGACGTCATCTAGGTCTATTTTTTTCTTTTTTTCCCCCTTTTTTAAAGCTGGGGTGTGGGGGGCTATGGGTTTAATTTTTTTGTAGATTGTTGCTTATCAGAACTGTGTATAGATATTGAAATTGTAGGTTTCATTTTGTTTGATACTCATATAATTGTAATTTGTATCAACATTAAAATGTTAACAGCATGTAGTTTCATTATGGGTCACTTTTTCATTGTCAAGGTGTAGATATGGGCATAGGCAGATCCAGGGGGGGGGGTGCAGGGGACGCGCGCCCCCCTTTTCCCACCAAAATACTTCATTTTCATAGCGTTTTTCATGAAATCCTGTAAGTTCCTTAAGTGACCCCCCCTTTTCCGAAAACCTGGATATGCCTATGTATGGGTCACTTTTTATGCCAAATTAGTATATCAATGGGTAAACTACTGTTTCAAAGCTCGAAATGGCTCACCGGCGTACCCATTTTAGAGGAGAGACCCCCCCCGATGCACAGTGGACTGGTGTTACCTCAACTTTTACTGTCCATAAGTCAACGTTGTTCTAAGCGGTACTCATATCAGTATATATATATATATATATATCTTATATATATATATATATTATATATATATATATCTTATATATATCTTATATATATCTTATATATATATATATCTTATATATATATATATATATATATATATATATATATATATATATATATATATATATATATATATATATATATATATATATATATATATATATATATATATATATATATTATTGCCCATAAGTCAACGTTGTTCTAGCGATGCCGCGTACTTTTTGAACACTTTTGATCTGTTTATATTGGCTTTACATTGAGTTAAAATCATGCCCGTACGTCATGAGAGGGGAGAGGCGGTACCATACAAGTGGGTACGTATATTACAGTATGTCATACACATTACCATATATATTAGTAAGTGTAACTATTAAACAGTACACAACTGATGCCCCCCACCCCCCCCCCAACCTACCCATCGCATGCATCGTGAGGGAAACGCTACACATTGCTGTAGTGATTGACTGTCCTGTTGATCTCACAAGCCGTGTGGGTGCCGTTATGAAATTTGAGCAGACGACATCTATAAATAGCAAGGGGAAAGCCTCTGTATACGTCACTAGGCAAGCAAGTCAAGAGGGGGTGTGTGTATCGATCTCAACATGACTATAGAACATATACTATATATTTTGACATATAAATGGTCAATGGATATGACAATCCTGTGATTGTATGCATGCTTCTACAATAGGTAAATTGTCTACAGGATAGTGGCAGTAGCACTGCACACATAAGAGTAGGTCAGTCACTACTCAACAGCTCAACTTGTCATGTAATGCTAAAAGGCCAATCATTTAAAATGTGGGGGGGGGGGGGGTGGGGGAGGAGGTGTGTTATGTATGTTATTGCAAAACTTTTTTTTTACGTGTTCACTTGTAAGCATGGTTTAGGTTTTAATAGTTTATTTCAGTGACAACGCCATTAATATATAATTACTGACCTTGCTTCGAAAGCGGCGCCCCCGTAGTGAATCTCGAATTTCGGACATTCTTTAACCACCAGTGCCGTTTTGCGCTTCAAACCTATACGCGTTCCCTGCCTTACTACTATTTCAATGTTCCCATAATCACTGTGCGTTTCAATCTCTCTTAATTTACGAGAAAACTGCTTCATAAATGTCGAAGTCGACAACGGGTTGCGCCGCCATATTGGGTGTCTGCGTGGCGCGTAAAAACGACTGTCCCGATAATAGTTTCACAACGCCCCCGCCTACTGTTTAAACCAAAACCGCACCGACTGTTGAGATTAATCGTCGTGCTGTTAAAATTTATGGACTATCCATTTGCGTCCGTAGGACGCGGGCCTGCTAGTTTACATAAATATACAGTAACATATACATTGTATGTGTTTCCCAATGCTTGCGGATATATATATATATATTTTTAAACTTCTCGCTCTCACACACGTCTTTTTAGCAAGCATATTTCTACCAACGATAGATATAGCTGAAGACAGGTTTTACAACCCTAAGCTTCCATTTAACTATATCAAGTGGCCCTGGCGGGACTCGAACTCATGACCCCAAGGTTGTGAGACCAGAATGATACCATCATCCCAAGCAGCGAGCTGTTAACATATACATTAATATAATATATGAGACAAAGAAACATGTTTACATATAATACATTACTACACAATATGGCCCAGCCCTATCGGCTTATAGAGTCACCTATTAAATTTACATATATTTGGTGCGATTATATACATGTCATTATTTTGAAAATATAACCTCCTTTCTTCTATTGAAACAATTCAAAACGTATTTTGCAGTATTACGAGTGCAATTTTCAAATATAAATTCCAGTTTATTTTCTAAAGATAAATTATTAAAATTTGTGTTTATATTACATAAATTAGTTAACCATGTATCTCTTAGGTCACCATAAAGAGAACATTCAAAAAGGAAATGAATTTCATTTTCTATTTTGTCCATATTACATAGCTTACATATTCTGTCTTCAAGTTTTATATTGTAAAATCTTCCGGTTTCAATAAAGAGGGGTAGTATACCAGCTCTTAGTTGGGCAGTAAGAGACCTTTGAATTGGCTCTAGGTTATATAAAACATAGTTTTCAACATTCAATTTAGTCTTGAATAGTTTATAAAATCTGAGCTTTGGTTTTGTTTGAATAGTAAGCAATATGTATCGCCCACGTGATAAGACAATGTAGCGCTTGATGCTTTTTTTTTTGCTCACATGTGCTATGATTTGACACTATTTTTTAAAGAACAACTATAATAATTAAGAGAATACTGCCGTTGCAGAATTGTTTACAGGTGAACATAGGCTTATAAGAATTGTTTACAAGTGAACATAGGGTTATAAGAGCACTCAAAATAAATGCGTACACTATAAAGCTTTGTATTCCGTCTTAGCGCATATGTGGTGATGTTTAATTGTATTTCAGATATGTTTTAAACATTTTTTAACAATATCGGAATAAAAAAAAATTCTCTTAAAAACTAGACATGCTCCATCTTGTGCCTCAAGTATTCAAATGACCTGGTCCTACTTTTTATTATAATACAAAATACAAATACATTGTATGATAAAAAGGTGATTTGATGTCAGATAATAGATTTCTTTATGTTTTGAAGAATCAGTGTATGTAGTTTATGTACGAAATGGCTAGGACCATAAAAGTAAGAAAAAGTATGTCTAAGAAATCATGAGAATTCTTTAATTTCTTCAGTCAAGAAAATTGATGTGGGGGACATTACAAATATAATAAAGATGATATAACATGCACCGAGTTATGGTATTTGAAGTCAACATTAATAACAATTAGTTTTGGAAAGTGGACTTTGTTCACTCATTTGTAACAAAATAAGTTGTTTATTAATGAAAACATGAAATTATCATTGCATCGAAGTATATGTTTTATGTAAGTTGAAGCTGATGACACTTGGCTCACAATATGAATGTCATGTGACTACTACAAGGGGTATAAATCAAGAAATTCACTTTTAATTTTCATATCGAAGTTCTTGCATAAAATTATACGTACCGATAACTAACATGATAATATGTTTAAAGCAATACTAATTCGACCTTTTAAATTCATTATTTAAAGTTCATATTACATGTGTACAATAATGTGTTAAATTACTGTATTTTTTCTTCAGAATGAATTCAGGAAACGAAGAAATGGTTTCATGGCAATTGAGTGATCTTTGTGGAAGAAATTCCAGTAACTTTACCATATGGAATGGACAGGATTTTGGCCATTGTTTTGAACAGCTAACAATTGTGGCAATTACACATGCTATGTTTGCTATTGCAAGTAGCTATCATTTCGGTAGACATCACCATCAACAATATCGTGGAGACATTCCTCACATGATATCGCTCCATATTCGTTTCATTGTGTCGGTATTACTATGTCTTATTCCATTGCTTCTGCTTGGACTAACAGTTCTATATTTAGAGTTTCATCCAAGTATTGCCGATATTGTGACATGGGCAATACAGTCCGCTTCATGGCTAATTCACTCAGGCTTTGTTTGGAGGTTAAAAAGACTGTTTCATATTCATATAAGGGGACCAAAAGAGACAATTTTTTCCTTTCTGTTAACCACTGCATCTACAATAATTCAGTTACGGACAGCTATTCTGCATATGAAATATGCTCCAGCTGAAAGCAATGTAGTTGAAGAAAGCTTATGTATTATTACCAGCATTCTTCATTTGATATATATTTTTACATGGGTTCCAAATAAACGACCTGATATTATAATCAATGGTGTTCAAGTGCAGAATGAAGATGGTCTTTCTTCAGAGTCAAGGCCTTTGATAAATGATAATCTCAATTATGGTGCAATAAATGTGACAGGACAGGAGCTTGGTGTAGCAGAGGAGGGGGCAAATGTCTTCTCAAAACTATTTTTCTGGTGGGCAAAGCCATTGATGCAGAAAGGAGCTAGAGGGAAAATAAAGGAGGCTGATGATCTTTTCACACTACCTCATAAATTGAACACAGATTTGATTGATGAATCATTTTGTAAGAAATATGACAGTTTAGAAGGTAAAACTAGTATTTCGAACGTTGTTGATGAGGAGATCTCAAATGCAGTCAGAAATAGACCGATGCAAGACCACACAGTTATTCAGCCACATCATCAGAAAAAAAATGTATCTTTACTCAGAGCATTAAATCAGGCATTTGGATGTGAATATTATTCATTAGGCATTTTGAAGTTTTTTGGTGATAATCTAACATTTGCTGGACCACTGTTATTAAATCTTCTTGTTAGCTTCATGGAAGACCCACATGAAGAATACTGGCATGGATATTTGTATGCATTAGGATTATTTCTTTGCACATTTCTAAGTTCATTGTGCTCAACTCATTTCAATTATATGATACAAAAAGTAGCACTGAAGATCAGAGCTTCATTAATAACGACCATTTACAGAAAAACTCTTGCAGTAAATTCAGTGTCGCTTTCCAAATTCTCAACAGGACAAGTTGTCAATTTTATGAGTACGGATACAGACAGGATCACAAATTTTTGTCCCAGCTTTCACAGTGTATGGAGTCTACCAGTCCAGGTATTTTAAAATAATTGTAAACATTCTATTAAAACTTTGATATATTCTCATGTATTGTATCCTTATTCATACTCATTTTTTCAGGTTGCTATTGCTTTGTATTTGTTGTATACTCAAGTTGGTATAGCATTCATTGCTGGTGTAGGATTTGCAGTGATTTTAATACCAATAAATCGATGGCTGGCAAATAAAATTGGCAAGTTGTCATCGGAAATGATGCATTATAAAGATCAACGAGTGAAGGTAAATTTATGTTTCTTTGATGTGTATAATATGTATAAAGATGTCAATCGAATTACAATTTACTGATAGTATAATACTGTGACAATGTGTTGTC
Source organism: Streblospio benedicti (assembly GCA_019095985.1). NCBI lineage: Eukaryota > Metazoa > Annelida > Polychaeta > Spionida > Spionidae > Streblospio > Streblospio benedicti. The sequence goes on from CM032662.1 coordinate 18,486,182, forward strand.
ACATAGAATCGAAATTATGTTATTACTCGGTTCCAGTAAAATTGTGTGTTAGTAGAACTAAATTGAAAATTAAATGGCATTCACCAAAGTTGGGGCGACTAAATATTTTTTTATTAAAACTAAACTAAACTAAATGACAATTTTAATGATTAAACTAAATATACTAAACTAAAGTGACTCGGGCAAATGTTATGATTAAACTAGACTAAACTAAATGATCACTTGATTAACTAAAACTAAACTAAATTTTGCAAATGAAGGATATACGTAATGAAATAACACTTTTTTTTTCTATTTCAACTAGTTTATTTTAATGTAAATATACATATCATTTATTGCATTCTTCAAATAAGGAAAATTTTGCAAATTTATATGATGGCTATATACAGATTAAACAAAGGATTTGTTTCTGAAATCATTGTTTTCAATTTATCAAATAGCATTTTGAAACACCACAGAATATAAGAAAACAACACTCTGAAATTTTCTGCTAGGCTGAAGTAGACAATATCTGATAAGCATTAGATCATAAAATCAAAAAAACACAATCTACCATCCTTTCACTGAATCAAGAATGGTAAGCAATCTATTTCAAGGCAGAATCAAAGAAACTGCTAATTGTATTGACAATCTAAACTAATTATTTTATCTTATTAAAGCTACAGGAAATTGCCTTACCTCTATAGCTATACACAAAGAGAGCTTGCAATCCATTGACCCTATTACATCATAGTGGTCACTGTTAGACCATTTACACTGACAAAATAAGCAGTTAGCTATTTCGTGCTCTATATTGTGCTCTGTAAGAGTTACCCTATATCTGATAACATGTTTTGGTGGATTGTTTTAATCAAAACTAATCATGATTAAAATGGAAATTTATGATTAAACTAAACTGAACTGAAATTTTTAAGTGTGTTGATTAACTAAAACTAAACTAAATTACACAAATTCTGATTAGATTAATCGATTAAAACTTATCTCACCCCAACTCTGGCATTCAGGCCTGCCCAAATCAATTTTCAACAATGAATGATGAAGACACTTTAACAGTCACATGAAACATAGATCACCAGAATTTTCAGTTATTGACAATTGACTTTGACAGGACTTTGTGACAATGACAACAATCAATTGAACTATAATTATGTACAATTGTCTAACTCTACTTTTTTCTCTAGCTTATGAATGAAATTTTACATGGTATCCGAGTTATTAAGTTTTATGTGTGGGAAATGCACTTTCGTCATAAAGTGAATCTTCTAAGAGATTCTGAAATGAAAGCTTTGAAAGGTAGGTCTATCGTGTGCGATTATAAAATCTTATTTTGCTAATCTCTATTATTGTTCAGCGATTATTTATAATTTGATTATGTTTTAAAAACTGATTATTTACAGGGCGAAAATATCTTGATGCATGGTGTGTATATTTCTGGGCAACCACGCCTGTTCTGATCTCTATTCTGACGTTTATGACGTATTCTTTATTAGGTCATCAGTTAACGGCAGCCAAGGTTAGAGAATTTCACTTTCTGATATATTGATTACAGATTACTGGTAAATGGCAATACTGTAAAACTAGAATATTTAGTAAGATGAGTAATTTGCTACGGTACTACATGTACTTGCAAGACTTTTAACAATGAGGTCTCCAACATGGGACCTTCGACCGATGTGATTAGAAGGTGTTGGTGACGTCGCATCTTGTTGAATCGTAAGTATAGCACTGTGGTGTAGCAAATTATTAACCATAATCAGGAATAAAATCATTTATTCCTGCCATAATGGATATTCCTACCAATAATAATAGTCGACATAAAGATAGAATATCTAGTAATCATTGAATTTTGTGCTTTTGCATTATCATGTATTCTTTCTTGCTTACTTAATGTCATGTTTTATAAATGGCTTATATAGAATATTATTATATAGCTACAGTTCTTTGGTGACCTTTTTTTCTGTGCGTTTTTAATAAACCAGGAACTTTGCAAACTAAATGGACACAGCTATGTATAGCTGTACCTTATAATGTTTTTTGGACAAATGATCATCAAACTTTCCGATTGGTGTTTAAAGTAACGTTTGATTCCACAGGTATTCACAAGTATGGCTTTATTCAACATTTTGCTTACACCTCTGAATGCATTTCCTTGGGTAATTAATGGTCTCATGGAAGCCTGGGTGTCTATAAAGAGGCTGGAAAGCTATATGCAACTCATTAATCTTGATCTCACATCGTATTATACTCACAATAATGGTATGTTTGAAATGTTTTATTCCAATGTTTGAATATCCAAAATTCTAGAAATTTACTGTATATAAGGAAAGAAGATATCTTTTTCTTCAATTCAAACAGCAATTTAATATTATTTTATATTATTAATATCGTCACATTCATAGCATAGACAGCATCATACACATCACTCATACATGCAGTGTGAGTGAAACAAAGTACAGACATAACCAGTGTTACATGGACATCTTTGTTCATAGGTTTATTCCTCATCTCACTTCAGATATAGAAATTATTGATCAATTTTGTTCTAGAATCCGAGGCTGCTCTTCAGATATCAAAGGGGCACTTCAGCTGGTCTGATGTTCCTTCCCCAGTGCTTGATAATGATGCAGCGTGTAGACCCAGAACCTTGTGTTTGGAAAATATTGATGTCACTATGCAGAAGGTAGTAATCATGATGTTCATATTTTATTTCTTAAAAACTTTATATATGTTTTATTTGATCAAATGCACATCACATTTCTTTTCCTCAAATGTTGCTATTAATTTCCATGGAAAGGGACAACTTGTGGGTGTTATCGGAAAAGTTGGCAGTGGAAAAAGTTCCCTTCTTAATGCGATTTTGGGAGAGATGCAATTATCATCAGGTGTCATTTCTATCAACAATATTGAAGAAGGATTCGGTTACGCTGGACAAGAAAGTTGGATACAAGTATTATGCATTTACATGTATCATTATCAGCATCAGCATTTAAAAAATTTCAATCAGTTGTAGAAATCTGTCTTCAATTAGAGTATCTCACCAAATGGCATGACTTCTTTTTTATCAGCATGGCACAGTTATGGAGAATATTCTATTTGGTTTGCCGTACCGTAAAGAATTTTACGATTCTGTGATATATGCATGCGCACTAACAGACGACCTGAAGGTAAATATATCAATTTATATCATGATGATAGTGAATTATACTATATGTTGGAAACTACATGTATTGTTGATTTCTATTGAAATAACTGTTCACTTCAATAGATATTTTCGTACCTGTACAATGATAAAACTGTATATTATTAGCAATGTTGCGTTTGAATACATTATTATAAAATAAAAATTTTCATATTTCAGATTTTGCCATCTGGTGATCAAACTGAAATAGGAGAAAATGGAGTTACTTTGAGTGGGGGTCAAAAGTCTCGCATTGCACTGGCCAGAGCAGTCTACCAAGTATATATAAGGATCATCTGTATATTATATCGCATTACATTGTATTACATTACATTGCATTGCATTGCACTGCATTGCATGAAGTAACATTATGAATTTAGCTCACAAACCTTCTAATTGTAATCCATCTTCAATTACCAAATTTGCTCTAGTTGCAATGCTAACTTTTGTTTGTATGAGACCCCCAAGGGGATTCTGATTGTATTTTGAATGACATCACATGAACCCCTAGAGTCTTACACACTGAAGCTTCATACAGCTTTATTAGGTGGAACATGAATCCATGAGAGCACCCAATTGCTTAGCAAACAATAGTTTAACTATAGTTTAACTAATAGTAACTACATGTATCTTGCATTGAGTACCAAAGAGGATAGGCCACAAGTACTTACATTGCTAGAGAAATTGGCGTCAATAGGTGTGCATTCATTTGTTAAAACATATATACTATTTGAAATTAATGATAAATTTGTACTTATTTTGCAGAACAAATCTATATACATTCTGGACGACCCTTTGGCTGCCGTAGATGCGCATGTCGCACAACACTTGTTTGAAAACTGCATTCAAGGACTTTTGAAGGACAAAACACGTATACTTTGTACGCACCATACTAAGTTCTTGCAATCGGCAGATGTCATTTTTGTAATGAAGGACGGAGTGATGGAAATGATAGGTATAAATGAAAGGTTACCTATTTTTTGAAACAAATATTTCACCAGCATGTGTCGAAACATTTGTTTGTGACAATTAGAACTTGTGTCAAGCTATCCCTCATGTTTTATTTGGGAATGAAATCATGTAATCCATTACAATATAGTTTTTGTTGTGACAAATGTACAATTTAGGCGATCCAAATGTACTTGGCATCTTGTGTTAGAAGTTTTGAAGGAGAACTAAAAGAGAGCAGCATTTTTTTTTCTAGGCCCTCCATCACAGGTGTTGTCAGCTGCTGATTTAACAACAAAAACCAAAAGATCTCAAGAATGTACGGATCAAAGTGAAAGTAAATTAGAAAATGACATTGAGAATGTCGGTGCCCTGGTAGAAGAAGAAGAAAAAGATACGGGTGTTATTAAGATGCAGGTGTATAAAGTCTATTGGAAATCTGTGGGAAGTTGGTTGGCATTTATGGTGCTCCTCTCACTTTTTCTAATGCAAGGTAAATTTTGTCTTGTTCAATGAATGATTTCAAATACAGTTATTTAGCTAACTGTAATTTTGAGTGTCATGTTAATATAAAAATGTCAAAATGCAGTGTGGTTTGGTGATTTGATGCAGTGTGGTTTGGTGATTTAATAGTACACTTTTGTTGATTACATTCCTCCCATGAAAGAAAAAAATTCAACTACATGTATACAGTTTTCAATAAATACGAATACTAATTTTGCAGCATATTCGTAACTTCCAGATTATTTGTCACTGACTGGTGGTTGACCTTAAATGACAGACCCGAGGATAATATATAAAAAATGACCTAACATGTCACATGTACCACAACATCACAACAAAACAACCAGCTTAACAGAGGCATTTCACAACATATTTGCTCAGTAAGTAAAACTTTCGCACATGTGCAAAGAAAAAAATATATTTTGGTCTTTTAAATCATTATTCGTTAATTTAAGATTATTTGTTACATAATACAGTTTGGATTTTTCAATATGGACTTTTTTCAGACCCAGTAGAATTATTTTGGGATAATGTGACAGATTCTGTCGAGGAAAATATAAAATTCTATTATACTGTATATGGCAGTGGTCATAAAAGTAATTTGTTTTATTTTTTAGAAAAATAGCATTTTTATTTGCCTATTGGTGGCCTGTGTGCTATTTTTTTTTCCTCACAATCAGCTGATTCAAACTATTTAAAGGTAGGTAGAGAAAATATGGTGAGCATGCTTACTAATGCTCATTTTGTCATACCACCCTTTGATCTCAAAATCTCAATGAATTGTTGATTGCATTCCTCCCATGAAAGAAAAAAAAATTTATAGGCACCAACTACATGTCTCAATTTTTGAATTAAAACCCAAATCTAATTTTGCAGCATCTAAATTGTAGATGTCACTGACTGGTGGTTGTCGTATTGGGTGACACATTCACATGTACCACAACATCACAACAAAACAACCAGCTTAACAGAGGCATTTCACAACATATTTGCTCAGTAAGTAAAACTTTCGCACATGTGCAAAGAAACCACATATATTTTGGTCTTTTCAATCATTATTCGTTAATGTAAGATTATTTGTTACTTACAGTTTGGATTTTTCCATAACTTTTTCAGACCCAGTAGAAGAACCGTACCTTGGGATAATTGCATTCTTTAGGATAATATAAATTTATTCTACCTAGTTTGTATAGTCAATCAACTTTAATTCCAATTGTTTTTAAGTTATGCATTTTTATTTGATTATGGTGGCCTGTGTGAAAGAGCATCAATTCACAATCACTGATTCAAAACTATTTTAAAAGGTAGGTAGATAGAAAACATTCATGGCTGCAGCCTAATGTAATACAAACCAAAATGGGGTATATACCACCAATGATTTTAGAAAAAATCTCAAAATTAAAATTGAAATCTCAATGCAATTTTTTCTCAAATATCAATTCACGGAAAAAAACCAAAATCTCAACTAAAAACTAAAATTGTAGATTCCCCTAATGTTTGTTTTGGGACAAAGTTTCAAGCTAGAAACATGGTCATGATGAGATGAGCAATGGAGCCTTACAATGCCAATAACAAAAAAGCTGAATATGCAGAAAAATGTGCATCTTTCTCTCATATTCACTCGCTATCCTACTTTAATAACATATTAATGAAACCACATGCCTAACCCGAAGATAGTATTTTGAAAAACATGTATTTTGATTTACATTTATAGGCACCAACCTCGTTCTTTGATGTGACTCCCGTTGGGCGTATCATGAACCGCTTTTCATCAGACACATACGCCACAGATGATTCTCTGCCATTTGTCATGAACATTTTCTTTGCTGCCCTCTATGGAGTGTTGGGCACTCTGGTGGTCACTTGCTATGGTCTGCCTTGGTTTATAGTCGTTCTTCTTCCACTTGCCATTTTATACTACAATATACAAGTAAGTTTCAACATGATAATCTAACACGTATGTTGTATGATAGATTTTCTTCCACTTTATAAGTAAGCGCGAATCGCTCACTACCAATTTTAACACTGCACAAGAGATTATGTTTGTCTGAAATATATAACACCTTGAAATTATCTGAATCTATTTCTGTATCTGGAAATTATATCAGGGTCATTTCATTCTTCCAGAATTACTATAGATTTACATCACGTGAGATTAAAAGAATTACCAGTGTAACACTCTCCCCAATTTATGCACACTTCTCGGAATCAATATCAGGACTATCCACGATCAGAGCAATGAGGCATATTGACAGGTATAGGCGATATATCATTCACTTGAAACTTGATTCGTCTCTAACTTCTCTCTCCCACTTGTTTCTCAGATCAACTTTATTTTTCCAATTGTTCATTAGAAGCTCTTATTAAAGACCACCCATTTATTTTTTTTATCTCAAGTGATCACAATAGAGGTGTTTGCTAATCTCTGAAGATCTCTGGAGGTTCACTGTAGTCTCTTTATGATGGCGTGTGACTGAGAAAAGGGGTCATATAGCAGTGGTCTTAATGGGAGTTTACGTTGTATGGATAGATATAAAGCTGTTTGTAAATTTATTTTTCAGGTTCCAACAGGAAAATAAATGTAGATTAGATACAAACCAGAAGGCGCAATTTGCTGGACAAGTTGCGGCACAATGGTTGGGCATTCGATTGCAAATGATTGGTGTAGCAATGGTGACGGCAGTCGCTCTCATTGCAGTATTGGAACATCATTTTAAGACTGTAAACCAAGGCAAATACTCTTTGTAAACCCAGTAATCATATAATGTTGAGTAGTGGAGTAGTCTTACTTTACAAATATTGCTTCAAATTAAAGTCAATTTTACATTTAACATTTTAAACAGGTCTTCTTGGTTTGGCGTTATCATACGCATTGGCAGTAACAGGACAACTTAATAATTTACTAACCAATTTTACGGAGACAGAAAAACAGATGGTTAGTGTTGAGCGAGCAGATCAGTATATTACACAAATTCCACAAGAGAATGAATGGTCGCCAATTTCGGTAATACACATAATTTTTTAATTCATTTTTTCTAAATTCACATCAGTGGTACATTATTTACATAAATTTCCAAACACCTTTTTAAATGAAACATTCATAAACCAAGTGATCAATATAATTATATATTATTATATGTAATTAAGTAATCAGACTTATGACTCCAAGTCAGGTTAGGACTATATCACAGTCTCTGGTGGGATTCAAACCACGACCATACGGCACCAATTCGCCTAGCAGTACAGGCTAACTCACTAGTCCACTCTGCCACCTGGTTCCAAATCCACCAGAGACTATGTGATAACTAGATAGTGGCCTCCACGCCCTCGAAATTTAGCAACGAACGTTTATTCCCGCCCTCAGTTCCCTTAATTAAGACTCAATTTCTTAGAATTATATGTAGAGGACATTTTCCATAAGGTGAAAGAAACTTCATCAGCCATAACCAAATTTCTAGACAAATAAATCCATAATCCTACTGGTCTACGTTCACCATAGATCATATAATTTTTATGACTCATAAGTAATATTTATCTTACGAAAATATAAGTAAGGGATGATGTATATTTTGTCACCCTTCTCAAAAAAATGGAGCGATATTCCATTTCGAGCGAGGGGGGTTTCAGTCAAGTTTTGGATACACCACTTTTTTTTGTGGGTCTAATATTTCATCGCACGCAAAAACTTTTCATACCAGAATTCTAATATTTTCTATTTAATTGTGGCATTCCAAAAAAAGGATACAGAGCAGATATCACACATTCATTAATATTATGATTCCATTACATGATGTACATTCCAGATATATAATAAGTATTATCTTATGGCATATATAAGTAATATTTGAATGAATATCGCGAAACACGATGTAGATATCTGTCTATGCCAAATAGTAGCTCTAGTCTCGATTGCAGAAAAATGCATCAAATTTTCAAAAAATTTCGGTGTCCCCCCTCCCGCAAGGGGTGTCCCCCCTCCCCCCCCACCGGCACCAAGATACACGGCGCCTATGGCGCCGCTATCTCGGCCGCCGACTTTATTACATTTAACAAATTCATTAGAGATTGACTTGGCACAGCACATGAAACACGATTAGCGCAGAAAAAACAGCTTGTAAAAGAATGCTATTGCCACCTAATCGAACAAATAAAATTTATCCGACACGATTAAACACTAACACGTTTAAATAACGATGTAATTTAAGAAAAATGTAAAAAATACCTAACAAAATTTGTAACATCCGCCATATCGATGTGCATTTCGTCATCATAAATCACGCTCATACGAGAAATGATGACGTATTTCTGACATCGAACAAACTAATTATTGCGCCATCTGATTGGCTAACAGATGGCGCAACTACCAATAATATTTAACGTTACATTCGACTGACTACGCTAATCAATGATTAGCCTTTATTACACACCGAAACATGTCAACACCGACCATACTGAGATGCGACTAGGAGTAGCGCTACAAAAGCTCATTATCATAATTTATGCATATGTATGCTGGTTTCAGAGAATCAGCCTTAGTCAAGCGCGCATCGTTGTTGCATATTGTTAATATAGCGCTTTCGATAAACGATATGTTAGCAGACAGGTAGGGCGATAATAAAGAGCATTATTGCTAATCTTGATCTGGGGAGTATTCGATAGATTTCTTAAAATATGTAGAATATTATGGTCTCAAAGTGTGATAATAAGAATCAGCATCAATACTTTGAATAATAGAACCTTTTAAGTGCAACCGGCTGGTGCAGGTAACAATATATTTTGATTTTTTTTATGTGGTTGAACTTTATCCTGCTGGGTTACTCTGATTTCCGGGTAAAACGCAGTATGTTGCTTTATTACGAGTGAAATTATAGCGTTCATTGTATTGCAACATCGAATTCAATTCTCCCATGAAGTTAGACTTGGCCACGAACAAATGCAGAATAAAATACATATATCACAACAACGACATTACTATATTTATTTCTTAGTGATGATAAAGATTAAATGTTGTAAAATTAAAGAACTGCCAAATTTTCGGGCCTGACGTGTAATTCAATACGATTTCCACCAAAAAACAAAAATCTCGAAAATCCCTTCTAATAGAAACATATATAAATTTACTTTGAAGCAACCTCTCTACCCTCCGCCCCCCCCCAACCTCACTAATACAATCATTTAGCACAAACAAAGTTCGTTGCTAAATAATTATAGTCCTAACCTGACTTGGAGTCATATGTCTAATGACTTAATTACATATAATAATACATACCCAAGTCCATTAAATCATAAATCCTTTCATAATTATACCATAAATGATCATCCAAGGGCCCAGAGCTGTTAAATTGAAATTTTCTCAAAATGGGGGTTGGGCTGTTACACGGGAGTAGTTATTACATAATTCGAATGGACATTTAGGAAAAAGAGGGGGGAGGGGTGTTACACGGGGGTGGGCACTTGGAGGGTCGTATACGGTATATGTTGTCATTTTCAGGTTTCATAAAAACAATTAGTATTTGCCTAACCTTTTCTGTTGTAGACACCCCCTGTGTGGCCAATGCAGGGAATCGTCCAATTTCATCGTGTGATATTGCAATATAGGGCAAACTTTCCCAATGCTTTAGATGGTGTATCTTTTGAAACAAACCCTGGTGAAAAGATTGGTATTGTAGGACGTACTGGATCTGGAAAATCCAGTATTTTCTTGAGTCTTTTTAGAATGGTGACCTTACAAGGAGGGCACATATCCATTGATGGATTTGATATTGCTTTGCTCCCAATCAAAGATGTCAGGTATGATACCATTTTTAAAAAAATCTCTATTAAAATAAAAATTTAGTACCATGAGCAGATAGATAGGTGCTACATCTTTATATAATTTCATTTTCAGATCGAGATTTGCTATTATCCCGCAAGATCCGTTTTTGTTTAGTGGCACAGTACGGGATAACCTTGCTCCTACAGAGTATCACGATGACTCCTCGCTATGGAATGTGTTGCAAAGATGCCACTTGGTGTCCATGGTGGAAAGACTTGGTGGATTGGATGCACTTATTGAGGAAGGTGGACATTGCTTTTCTGTTGGACAAAGACAGTTAATCTGTTTAGCAAGAGCTCTTCTTACAAAAGCTAAGGTAATTTGTTTTCCCATCACTAAATTTAGTAATTATATCATGTATTACAATGGATCACTACTGCACTATTTTTTTTTTTTTTTAATTTTAAATTCAAGTTATCTCTAAACAGGTCATAGAATGCATTGTTGCAAAATTAATTTTTATGTAACAGTGTTAAAAACATGCTGCAACCTACTTTTGATTTTTCTTATTAATTTTTCATTTTCATTTTCGTGTTTTTCATGTTGTAGATTTTGTGTATAGATGAAGCAACAGCATCAGTTGACCATGCAACAGATAAGCTAATTCAGGCAACGATTTCTCAAGAATTCACATCCAGCACAGTATTAACTATAGCTCATCGGATCAACACCATACTTAACAATGATAGGGTAATGGTTATGTCAGCAGGAAAAGTGGTGGAATTTGACAATCCACGAATTCTGTTAGAAAACAAACAGTCATTGTTTTATGGATTGTACCATGGATCATATTAGTTGCCAATTGTAGCTATTATTTTAATTTATTAGTTGCATTTTCATGTATTGAGATTATGTATTGGGATTACCAAATACTGTCCATCTTTGAATAAATGTCAGTCAGATGAACTATGTATCAAGATTGTTGAGATCAATGTACAAAAAAAAAATAAAATAAAATAAACAAAACCTCTCAATTAACCGAGATTCAGAGAAAAACAAGTTTCTATCATGTTGCTGAGATCTCACAAATTTGATTCATTTGATTGAACTTTGTACCAGGCATGCCCAACAGTTCTTCATTTCTCATAGCAAACTCAATCCCCATTTGTGGCTAGCGTGTTTAATTATTGACACCGATTGTATCAGTAAATTATATATATTTACTGGTACACACAATTCAATAAAAATCAAATTATTTATTTTAATACTGTAAATATAAAAAAATGCACAAAGCATTACATCAGCTCTTTATTGAAAAAGAGGTTAACACAAAATATGAACACTTTTGCAATAATATTCTAGAAATAGCAGGTGCATCAATTGAAAATAAAATTTGGTGACCTAATAATTATACTGTACTTCATGAATTCAAAATAAAATATTCATATCAATTATAATATCTAACAAAACATTATACATACAACATCCAACAAAACAGCATAACAAAAATATTCCTTTTAATAATATAGGACGGGTATATTTTTATTATGGACAAGTATGATTATTTTCCTAACTGTGGGTCTGGCTTTATTAGGTTTCTTTGGTAATATTTTTAACATTTAAGTGATGATGAATATCCATGATGTTTTACCTTAAGAACCAAATATTTTCGATCTTGTTTCTCAATCTGTTGATGTATGTACAAAAATGAGTGCAGAAACTGATTACATGTTGGAGAAACGAGTAGGAAACTGTTTAAGGATGTCGAAGAACATGGATGCATGGTAGTACACACCAAAACCAGCAATTTGTCGTCCAATGATGATATCCACAAATCTTCCTTCGCAGATTCTAGTCAATCTGAACTACATCCCTGACTGGGACAACACGAAGGCGATTAGTTGTGAGTTCAATATGAGGAACACACACGGATCCAGAAAACGATTGTTATAATAAAAACCAACAAGATGATGAACCTAGACGAAGGCGTATATACTATGCCTTATCGCATGTGTATAACAGTATACTGAGGATGAGGGCTGCTCAATGGGACATCCTCCTTTCACTGACCTACATCCTCATGTCACCTCCTGTCATCCTGTGTCACGTCAACATGAAAAAGAATGACAGACAAGGTCGAAAATATTTGCAAATGTAAAAAAAAAAATCATGGATTTAGTGAACAATTAGTGTTATTAATAAATGCTGTTGATACCCTCAGTGGAAAAATAAAACTCAATTTTCCAGCCAACACAAAATCCTCGTTTATAAATTTTCTCAAAAAAATGTGTAACCCTACAATATTGATTTTCCCAGATGTATCTGATAAGTTATCAGTAATTTGATGAGCTAAATATAATTTATACAGGGTTCTTTCATTATCACTTACATTAATATTCCATTTGCACCATCCATATATACAAATATATGTTTATACAGTGTATTTTTCACATAGATTTACTCCCATTAGAATTTGAACCCCTTGTAATTTTGTTATGAAAAATAATTACAACACAGATTTATACTATCTTAAACCAACCTGGGAAATAAACAGCAAAACTGTAAGTTAAACTTGCACTACCAGTTCATGAAATGTATCTTCCTTTGCCAAAATGTATGATTACTCTTTAGCATCTGCTATACCACCTTGTGTGATGGCAAAAGTTGCCTCATTTTCCGGTAAGTCTGGGCTGTCGTAAATTTTGGCAATTCGTAACTCTCCCCTTCCTTTTCTTAAGCTTATTCTTGTAGTGGAAGCATGTGCCATAATATGACCCCCAATTGGCTTCTTTGGATCAGCTTGAAATGACATTGTTGCACCAGGATCTGATGTCATTTGATTTGTAACAAAAACAGCCACATTATATTCTTCTGATATTTTCTGTAGACGTGAAAGCATTTGTGCTAACTTCTGTTGTCTATCTGCTAATTCTCCTCTACCACTAAAATCTACACGGAAAAGAGCCATGATGGAATCCACAATCAATAACTTAAAAACTCCCATTTCTTCATGAAATTTTGCAGCTACAAAGTCCAGCAGTTCATGTTGATGCTCACTTGTATAAGCCCTGGCATAAAGGACATTGTCAAGGACAGCTTCTTGATCAAGATTAAATCGATCTGCTATACTTCGGAGCCGATCAGGGCGAAATGTATTCTCTGTATCTAAGAAAATGACTTTTCCACCGGTGTAACCATTAGCTCCTGGAAGTTGTGCAGTAACACACAAAGTGTGAGACAACTGTGTTTTGCCAGTCCTGAATTCTCCAAAGGCTTCTGTGATTCCCATACTTTCTATACCACCTCCTACTAATTTGTCAAGCTCTATGCTACCAGTAGTTACCCTGAAACACTGTTTCCTTTTATCGGCATACTCAAGAGCAGTAAGAAATCCACTATCACCCCCTAATTTTCCAGCAACTTCTTTTATTTTCTCTACTTTAGCTTCTGAGAGTCCTTTGATGGCACACAGTCTAAAATGGATGCAAAATCTATTTAAATACTTCCTAGATATTCAATTATCAAATATTAGAAAGTGTTCATAATCACATAGAAAATATTAATCTTTATCAGTTTGATTTTCAGTCTGTGTAGATGAAGTGCTCAAGTTATTTGCGACCTCAAAACCTCCTTCAACCATTTGGCGTAAATGTCCGTTTACCGTAATTTTGTACATTGTTTTTCTAATTGCTTACATTCTATGACTAGAGCAGTGCACACCCATCCCGTAGGTCACACCCATCCCGTATGTTTAAAAAAAAAATATCTTGCATCCAAACAAGTACCAAATAATATTACTACTTTGAACACGATAGTTTTCCTGGTGCCAAAGTGTAAAAGCAAAATTTCTAGTGAGATCTAATGTAAATAAACATGTTCAAATCGCATATTATCGCCACCTACAGGATGTGTGTGCACATGTTATTTCATAACAAAATGCATCATAGGTCATGTAATTTTAATGAACCATAAAAATTGGGTGTATCTTACGAAAATACAAGTAAGCAGCTTCCTTTTGACACCTTAAATGCTATTGTTGGTTCCTTAAAAGCTGTGCTACGATGGTTTAAAAAAAATATATATACGGGATGGGTGTGAGGTGCTCTGCGTCACCACAGCAACATAACGTCATACATATTTGGACGTAAGTCGTTGCAGGTGGCGTGACATTTAGGCATGATGTATTCTGCTTTATTAGAATATAAAAATGTGCTTTAAAATCAATATGCATATTATTATTAAAGGATTTGTGGACATTTAAAAGACTAACAGTCAAACGTAATCTGAAGTAGTACACTTGGAAAATGTCTTATTAAACGATAATTTACAATGTGGCCAAATGAATGCTCAATAATTTGACACTGTTACATTTGATATGTTGCATCAGCACTCTTGTATTTACAGCCGAATCCTTAATGGCCCTTATCTGGTAAATGGATGAACGATTGTACGTCTATCTCCAAGGTAACATACACGTCTTGCGGTATAACTGAACATAGTGGAGAAAACTATCTAATAATATAGATAAATATTCGTTTAGTGAATGCTAATAAATGTTTTTGGTGGTGAAATTGAGCACTGCCACTGACTATATATTACTTGAGCACGACGTCTATGCCTAGCTATAGATGGGTATTTAACTGTGCCCTAGATCTATACTTATGGAAATATTTAATTATCTGTTGCATGAGGTTATGAAAAGGTAGTAGTATTGATAAGTGGGGGGGCTTATACAAGGGCAAGGCTACAGACTACAGTAAATAATCTACCTTTTCTTGGTGTTCATTAATATCCCTTTCACAGTGCAAATGCCAGCTTGTTTTAATTTCTTTATGTCCGCTACATTTATACCATGGTTCTGTAAGATATCAATATCCATAAAAAATGATTCTTCCACATCCTCAACGGCTGTAATCTCTTCAACTACTTGATCTGTCATATTTATACGTTTGTTATGTTCTAAAAGCAGTTTACACTTTTTGATCGTCTGCCAGAATTTTACGTTTAATTAGCAGTGTTCCTTTTTATGCAAAATGTGCGGGATAACTCTACGCCTCTTTCTCTGGGAACGTTATGATCACATATGCGTCTTCCGCGTGCGGCTACACGGCCGTTTGTTAGTTGAGATCATTTACTAAATAAGTAGTGTCACAAGTGAAGCTCCTCAAAGTTCAGAAACTCTGGCTGTCGACACAGTGAATCCTGTTGTGACAGGTACAGTAACAAGTCTGGATACTCCCTCAGTGCCAGTG
>CM032662.1:18501918-18583130 GCA_019095985.1 Streblospio benedicti
CCTAGCTATAGATGGGTATTTAACTGTGCCCTAGATCTATACTTATGGAAATATTTAATTATCTGTTGCATGAGGTTATGAAAAGGTAGTAGTATTGATAAGTGGGGGGGGGGGGGCTTATACAAGGGCAAGGCTACAGACTACAGTAAATAATCTACCTTTTCTTGGTGTTCATTAATATCCCTTTCACAGTGCAAATGCCAGCTTGTTTTAATTTCTTTATGTCCGCTACATTTATACCATGGTTCTGTAAGATATCAATATCCATAAAAAATGATTCTTCCACATCCTCAACGGCTGTAATCTCTTCAACTACTTGATCTGTCATATTTATACGTTTGTTATGTTCTAAAAGCAGTTTACACTTTTTGATCGTCTGCCAGAATTTTACGTTTAATTAGCAGTGTTCCTTTTTATGCAAAATGTGCGGGATAACTCTACGCCTCTTTCTCTGGGAACGTTATGATCACATATGCGTCTTCCGCGTGCGGCTACACGGCCGTTTGTTAGTTGAGATCATTTACTAAATAAGTAGTGTCACAAGTGAAGCTCCTCAAAGTTCAGAAACTCTGGCTGTCGACACAGTGAATCCTGTTGTGACAGGTACAGTAACAAGTCTGGATACTCCCTCAGTGCCAGTGGCAGCTAGAAGCTGCACGTGAAGCAGACGGCTAGGAAATGTATGCCACGTGACATGCAGTTTCCACTACTAGTCTCTACCACACACGCTTGCTACGCCGGAAGTCAGTGGGCTGAAAGAGACTGCAGTCTACATTGCCACCGCTGCACCAGCCGCTGTACTTGTCTCACCTGTACTGTGCTAAAGTCACTGCAAGAAAATCTACTGCTGATTTTAAAAGATAAAGTAGTACTGCAAAGACTTAAGAAAAAAAAATGTGTGAAATTGTGGAAACTTCTCAACCACGTTTACGAAGAGCAGCTAGTAAGGCAAATGCTTGTATGAAAATGTACACAGAAGAATCGATAAAAAAAGAAGATTTATTTGTTCATGATGAAGATGCAGGAGTTAAATGTAGGGAAGGTTATGGGGCAATTGCTTTACCCATCACTGTTCTGCCATCTAAAAATACATGTGCCAATCCCAGTATTAGAACCATCTTTATAGGACCATCAGGAAATGTTAGAAACAATTGGTTGAAGGTTATAACTAAGGAAATTGATGGTGTGGCAATAAATCAGTGTTTAACCTGCTGCTTTTCAAATCCTGACCCAGTTGAAGTTGCGCGTCATGAAACAGCAACCCACGATGAAGTCATTGAATTAACAAAGATGGCTGCTCAGAAGCAAACACAAAACGAGACAGTTTTCTTATTTTTAGAATGTCGCCATTGTAATTATGTAACAGCAGATAGACTATGTTTGTGGTACCATTTTAACACTGTGCACGATGTTAAAAACATTTTTCAGATCTATACTAAGAATATTGAGGCCAAGCTACCATATCTGTCTGAATATTTGAAACATCATAGTAAAGAATTATTGCACAAGTGTCCAGTTAAAGGATGTGATGAGATGGCAATTCAACCCAAATTTATTGTACTTCATATGCTTAAGGAGCATGGCACTAACAATGAGAGCGTATTTGAAGGCTATGTGAAAATTATACAAGAAAAACGAACCCATCAAAATTCTTCTGCTATAGGACGAGATGTGTATGTGTGCAGTGATTGTTATTACAGTACTCAATGTCTGAATCATATGAATGCACATGTGTACTCTTTACATACACATAAACATCTCCTTTACATTTGTAAATATTGTGATGAACAGTTCGTTAATTCACTAAAGGTCTTGATGCATTGTTCTACTGACCATGGGGATGAAAATCCTATGGCTAGTGTAACAGTCATTGAAGATAGACATAAAGAAGATAGTAGTTTGACAAAATGAGTACATCATTCTGTCAAATACTAGTATTGCCATGTGAATAGCCATTAATTGTTTGTTAAAAATATATCTTATTACCGGTGATGAACAACACATAGTAAGATCAACTTTATTTCATGTAAAGAGAAATGATTTAATGTAAGAATAAAAAGAACAAATTTTTTGTATGTATGTATATGTATATATATATATATATATATATATATATATATATATATATATATATATATATAAGTCTAGATTGAGATAACAACAATTATTCCATTGCCCTACAGATCTGTTTCATGCTTTAATTTAGCAATCGTCAGGGGCCTTTTTATTTGATGGTGTACAACATTATAGTACTTAACAACTTTAGCATAGTATTTTACAGAATTCTTAGAAACAAAAAAATCAATACATTAGCAAGAATTTCCTTCTATGTCTACAAGTGTTTACAAGTTCTGATTTCTTGTTAAGGGTGGCCATGTCATTATGGTATATGATAAAAAACTTCTCTAAATTACACAGGTTACATTTTTTGGTTTTATTATTATATCCGTTAGCTTTTGCTACTATTTTCCACTTTATTTGATGTTCTATTCTGTCGTTTTTCAGTTTCCATATGTGTTTACTAAGTTCAGTTGCATTTTTCAGATTTTCATTGCTGAATGACTGTTTGTGATTAGCATAACGGGTTTTAAAAGATGTCTCAGTTAGTCCAATATAGGTTGCAGTGGGTTGATTGTGGACATTTACCGAGGCTTGGTACACTAATGATTTTTCGAGACACTTTCCATCTAAGGGGCATTCTTCTTTCTTCCTGCAGTTGCATTTGCTCTCATTAGTCTTTTCTTCCTTTAACTGCAGTTTGTTATGTCCATCTATGTAGTTTTTTATGTTTGGCATACAGCTGTATGACAATTTGATAGTATTTTTGTTAAAAAAATTTTGGGAGGCCACGTGGTGTTGGTACATGGACCTCCAGAGGCAGGCTAGGTAGCCAACTGAGCCTCGGATTGGGGGAGGTCACACTAGCTATTGTTTTCAAACTAGGTGAGTTCTTTCACGTGCAGAGGGGACCTGAGGGGTGGCTAGTCCTCACACAGGGCCCCCCGGGGGGGGGGGGCGCAACACCGCGCTGAAGCCAACGGCAAGGACCGGCGCAAAAAAGTCATTATACTGGGGCCGCCCGTACAAATGGGGCACCGCGGGTAGTCATCGGCGCCAAAAAGCCACGCCGCGGCCACTTTTCCTGACACTTCTCCTAAAAGGTTGCACGGTGCCATCGAAGCCTGTGCCGTCCGGTTGGGGATTATTCCCTTTGATCTCGCTGCCACCGCCAGGCTTTGTCGGCGGCTTTAAAGCACCGTGGGCGGGGTTTGGCGGCGGCTCTAATGCACTGTTGGCGACATCGCCACGGCATGAACCCCGCACTTGTTGAAATTTATTTGCTTATTAAAAAAAAACAAAGAAAAACAAAAGCTGTGCCGTCGGTATACGCCCGCGGTACACGTGTCGTCGGCATGTGATGTAATTGGGGGGGTAAGTAGTACAAAATAGCCACATCATTGATTCACTTGTTATTATTGGAACATTATTAGTGGTAATTATGGCCTATTCTGACATTCTTTTCAATTACTCATATGTATTATATTATCCAGAAAATTGTCAATTTTGTCGATGCCTTGTTCTGTTTTCTGATTGATTTTTCAATTTTCAAGAAAAGACTGCATGTATATTTCTGACCAGTGTGAATGTTGAACGCAAAGGATGAAAAAATGTGTATTTTATAATCAAAATAAAGTTTTTTTCATTGTAAACAAATCTTTGTTGTTGATTGAAATGCAAATTGCTTGCTTCACATGACCAATGACCATGAGTCAATAATGGATAATGCATGCAAAGGTCAGGTTAGCTACAGAAAAGGGTTTGGATTCACAGGCCTACTTATGAAATTATGTCTAGATAACCGAACAATATCTGACTAAGCAAGAGTCATAATACGCCCACATATGAATTATATTTTGTCTGTTAGAAGTAAGTGCTCACTGTGTTAATTTTGTTATTAATTTCCAGCCAATTTTTTCTCACTTGTGAAGTGTTGCTGGTCTAGTCTGGGTTATTAGTCCTATAGGTCTGTTTAATAGTCACAGCTAGTATATTTTAAATCTGGTTAGCAGAGAACAACGACGGAGTAGGCCAAGTATTAGTATGGTCATCTATCATTCTTAATTTTTTTTTTCTACAAAAGTGAGCAGATGTAATGAATCTAATTTTCATGACTATGACTTGTTATTTGTAATGGAATCTTTATATTTTTGACAGTGACAGTCACTTCACAAAGTCTATCCATTTTTTTTCAGCGATTCACGTATAAGCCCAATTAGATCTAATCCTGGTAGATCGCAGATCTTCACATAAACTTTAAATTTCTCTTCCTTGGCCTATGACTTTGTGTTTGACAGTCATTTTGGGCTAATAAGAATACAGTTTATATTTTATACTTTTTCATAGCTTTGTGAAACATTCACATTGTCTTTTTTAAAGTATTTATCTAATCCCCAAACAGCCAAATCGAAAACCTTGGAAACAACTTTTTTATCTAAGATTCATAGCATCTGAAAGAGCACAAAAAACATGCATTGTTCAGGCGTGTTTGTTAATAGAACTATATCTTAATATTGTAGAACATTATAGAACTCATGTAGAGTTCACAGATAGATAGTCGGCCAAGACCCATCAATCTTCACCAGGTACTGGTCATTTGGCTGGGTCTCCACCACTATTCCAGTTTTGTCCCACTTCTTGGGAGCGGGCCTAATCTGGTTCTGAACGAAGACCCCTGTCGCCTATGGCCAGTGGTGTGAGAGGTCGGGTGTGTTCCTCCAACCGCCCATGGATCTAGCAAAACGATGCTTTTGAGCCGATTCCTTTGCCTTCCATGCTTCTTGCCATCTTGGATATGGCAGGAGTTGGTTGAAACTATTTATCCAAGTTCATTCCACAACTCAGTGAAGTAACTCAACCACTACGAGATGAGGTACATCCAAGTTGGACCATCAATTCTTATGGTCCAAACATGATGCCCTCAACCGGCGCCCAGCGCCCACACAACCAGTCATCCAAAGTGCATTATCAAGCCGAGGATGAGGTACATCCCTGAAACTGGAGCATGGTCCCAGACTAGACCCTCACATTGAACTAGAGGGGATGTAGAACGTTATCGAACTCATGTAGTTCAATGCCAGGATGTTTGCATTATGTTTGCATTATGACACCCTGTACAAGCATCATCATCAACTCATGGTCATGTGACGTGTAGTCAGGAGTAGTCCTAATTATCCCCTTTTGCGGATTGTATCCACTCCTATTATAGGAGCCATCATGATGATTATAGTGGGAGGCCACGTGGTGTTGGTACATGGACCTCCAGAGGCAGGCTACGTGAACTGAGCCTCGGATTGGGGGAGGTCACACTAGCTATTGTTTTCAAACTAGGTGAGTTCTTTCACGTGCAGGGGACCTTGGCTAGTCCTCACACAGGGCCGCCTTTAAACGAGGCCAAACCATCATCTTTGCCATGTATAGTAGTAACACTGTACGGTGGCGACGTGCTTTCGGTCGAAAATCAGCAACTCAGTAGCAGACACACGACGTAACGGGAGGTGACACTATGTTTGGCCATGACCGGGGCGCGAACTTGCTTTTTTTTTTCGATGTGGGCAAATCACGTTTTTCAGGTCGTGCGCTCTAACGACTGAGCTATTGAAGACTAACCCCTTTACATACGTGCCGCACCCACCTTTTTGCCGGGCGGCACCGAGGATTTGTTACTAAAATGGCATTTTTGTTTAACTATTGGTCCCCGGGGGGCGCAACACTGCGCTGAGGCCAACGGCAAGGACCGGCGCAAAAAGTCATTATACTGGGGCCGCCCGTACAAATGGGGCACCGCGGGTAGTCATCGGCGCCAAAAAGCCACGCCGCGGCCACTTTTCCTGACACTTCTCCTAAAAGGTTGCACGGTGCCATCGAAGCCTGTGCCGTCCGGTTGGGGATTATTCCCTTTGATCTCGCTGCCACCGCCAGGCTTTGTCGGCGGCTTTAAAGCACCGTGGGCGGGGTTCGGCGGCGGCTTTAAAAGCTGGGCGGGGTTTGGCGGCGGCTCTAATGCACTGTTGGCGACATCGCCACGGCATGAACCCCGCACTTGTTGAAATTTATTTGCTTATTAAAAAAAAACAAAGAAAAACAAAAGCTGTGCCGTCGGTATACGCCCGCGGTACACGTGTCGTCGGCATGTATGTAATTGGGGGGTAAGTAGTACAAAATAGCCACATCATTGATTCACTTGTTATTATTGGAACATTATTAGTGGTAATTATGGCCTATTCTGACATTCTTTTCAATTACTCATATGTATTATATTATCCAGAAAATTGTCAATTTTGTCGATGCCTTGTCTAACTTCACACGCGTTTATTTCCTTTTGTTTGCAGATATAGTATCATTGTCACACAGTCAATAAAATTGAATGAACTAAAGTGTCAAGGAGTTTTCTTCAAATATGTATTATGTTAAATAGAAAACTTTATCTGTACTCCCTATACTACAATCAACAATCCAGGTGACTAAATTTAAGCATTATGTGTCTCAAACTTAATAAAAACAGAAGTAGAATGCGTCTATGTAATGAACGCACTTTTTTGGTAAGTACACAAAAATAACAAAATAAGAACACAAAGGAAATCAACAAATTATAAAAATATTAATCATAATTATGCGAATTAACAGAGCACTGCTATAATATACATATTGCAACAACCTTTGTTTGCACAAAAAAAATCATTCATTAACGATCTTTTTTTTAGTAACTAATTCGACATACAAAACTCACTCCTCTGGACTCTACTAGATTGCAGCTTATCTTTTAATCTTTTTTATAAACACTATTGCTGTTCTTTTATGTAGAAGAATCCCAAGAACAAGAAGTTCTAGCTGATTATTGAGTCATTCTGAATGGACACATTATTGATCTAGTACGCTTTAGAGTAGAGTTATGGTCATCGAGTGGCCACTATCCAGTGTTCTCCAAACATCCTCTCCCACCCGAGCTTTGTATAAAATAGTTACAATGTAATCGGAGCGTCATTGCATTGAAGGACTACCGATCACCTTCAAAGTCCTCGGTTACTTATAGAGTTCATACAGCCATTTCCATTTTCATCAAGCCTAATAATCACTTTAGTGTATCATCATAAAGGTTTGTTTATCATCCCACGGCTTGATTCTGCCCACCGGTCTATTCACAAACCACTGTCAAGATGCGCTTTGGCCAGTATCACCATGTTCTATTAGTGACCCAAGGTAAGTCATTACACTCCTATCGATTGGATCTAATAGAGGTACATTTGAGAGGTCTAGTCACCAAGGGCAGTGATAAAAGAGCACGACCATTTCGGTCACAGTTCGGTCTTCTCGGATTTCTCAGAACACAAGCTGTCTCGTCGTTCCTTCGGGCTGTCAGTTGCAGGCTTTTTCATTTCTTCCACGTCATGTACCAGTTTGGCGTGTTCTAATAATAATGCGTTGAACTCGTTTTTTCTTACTTCGGCTTCTTTCTGTAAGAAAATAGACATGCAAGTTACATTTGACCAATAGAATGCATAGATCTAGCTTATAATAAATTAAGTGCATAAGCACGTTCATACGGGCTGTTCATACAGAATGTGCATGAATATGTTGCCAAAATAAATCGTTGTAGATTTTTGTCTTAAACAATGCATTTGGCTATCACTTGACTTACCGATACAGTTTTCTCCAGTAACTGCTGATAACGTTGACTGATCAGCAATCTCTTTGATATAGAAACTTTCCTTTTGTTTAGAACATAATCGTCTGCAACATATTCATTTTCATATTATGAGTGAAAACTTATATTGAACTCATGGGTATAGTCGCGATATTGTGCTTACTCAACACAGACCATGATCAATGATAAAAACAACCACCATTTCTGCCGTGTATAGGTATCTAGGCCTATGGCTTTAGGCCTCAATCTGTCACTTACAAATACCCACAATACATCCTACAGCAGGATTAGCAAACTTTCTAAATGCTCTTCAAAATGTTGACGTCAACTGTTGACGTAATTATCACGAATAGGACCTTGGGAACATTTCATGAATATTTCACACAATATGGTAATCTTGATTTGTTTCATCTGATTTATTTGCAGTTGCTTTGAAAGGATAACTTTTACGCCTGCCAAGAAAATAAAATCTGGCCACCAGTAACTATACTGGGCGATGAGAAATGGTTTACCCATTTATGAGGGGTCCTATTAAATGAACCAAAATATATATAGTAAGATAACATATACATATAAATAGCACACGTGAAATTTCTATGTAGCAACTTATATAATGAAAAGACCGTTGCCTTGCTGTGTCCCCACATGACTAATTTTTGCTCTTATAATTGCAATTGCAATCTACCAATGCATTTTTTTTTATTATGCTGAACATTCTAACCATCCGATAAGTATTCCCTACATTAAGCCACCGTCTACACACCTTCTGTCGTGTCTTCATCTGGTTCGTCAATTTCTATTGGTTTCCGTTCGCCTGACTCGTCTTCAAGTCCTAGCATGATTCTTGCCCCACTGAGTTGTTGAAATGCCATGTTACCAAACTACTACCAATATATCCTTCAAAATTTAACATGCACCGATTATCCGCAATGTGATGTGTAGAAACTTCGTTTCCCCAACTTTGCAGCAAGTTCCTGAAAAAGAATGCGTGAACTAAAATACTATGAAGCAAACTAATCTAATTGGACACACAATGAAAATTTATCTATTTTTTTTTATATCAGAATAATGCTAATGTGCATATATAGCAGCAATAAATAACAATTCGTTGCTCAAAGAGACAACATATTGGACTTCATGTTTGAACCCCAATTCGTACCCCCAGGTCAAGTTTCATAGGATTCATAGGAAGATGCTGTATGACTCTGAATCATTATATGTTTATCACCACTGTCTGCTTATATTAGTTAATGCTACATGGAATTTCCATTGGCTCCTGAGGGTCTATATGACACCTGCATCAGCTGCAGCAGGGACAACTATCTGCAGAAACCTCGTGTATGAGGCATTATAAACAATATGTGGGTGATGCATCATGTGTTTCTACCAGAGCACCCGCAATAGTCAAGGGAAAAAGAGAAACGGAAAAAGCAAAAACGGAACGTGTGGGCTAAATAATGCCACTCCTGAGCAGAGAACAAGTTTTGGTAAGTGCAGACTGTTGCCCGAGGTTCATGGAAACAAACTTTTCATATAAAGCATTACTATGGTAAATACATGTGAGTCTGAGAGGGGAAAACTAACGCATCATTGTCAACACAAAATTGCAATGTAAACTCATCAATATACAATAAAATTGATATTTATGTGAAGTTTGCCAAGCAAAATTAATACTAATTTTACTTAACTTTGAATAGGGCAATCTAAGCAGAGCTCAAAAATAGGTGCATGCAAACGTAAATGTGTTCCTTTCTATTTATTATTCAAGCCATTGAAAAGTACAGCGGAACTCACAGTATATATCCACGCTCTCAAAAGGCTACTCAACATGAGACTTGTGTCCCCATTCAAATTGCAATCATAGTACAACAAAATATACTTTCTTACAATAAGTAAGTTACGCACAAACACATTGAAAATGCAAAAGAAAACCCCGCGTGAATTACCTTTTCATGCGCTATCCGACTGAACAGTAACTCTACTCTCGTGCAGAGGTGTGATGTAGAAATCCGAGCAGCTAGAGTATCAGCAGCAATTTAACACACGTTTATGCACAATAGCAATATAAATATGATGCAAACAAAAAGACCTAAAGTACCACGTGTGCAAGTTCATAGACTCTATTAATGGCAATAATAAATATTGCCTGTCAGAATATCCACAGAGGTCTTGTTTATCGAATGGTGCACATTAAAAATATAGCGCAGCAATGACGTCAATGCGCTGTGTAAAAGTTTGCTGACAGCCCTGGTCAGCCATAAAAACCAACGGAAAATGATGATAGCAGGAGGGCTTAAATAGCTTCATATGTACCTTTCCAATCATAATTACAAATACAAACAGTTAAAAACTGCCCACTCTCCCCAAGCATTGATTTTATTTTGTACTAAAATCATATCAAGATTGGTCGCGTGTGTTGTTTCCAAACTACATTTTGCGCGTATGTTGGGAAAAGAAGTGTTTGTTAAAGTTGCCGCATTTGAAAGTGGACGTGTTACTCTGATTCTAGGATCTTGCGAAAATAGAATATATCCAAAGAGTATAAAACATGCTTAGAGATTATGTTCAGAATGCTAATAAATAAATTCGCTAAGGATTTTAAGTGTTCTGACAGTGAATATTTATTATTGCAAATAATAGCATGTATAAATGCAACACATGTCACAGAGTGGTGTTTATAGACCTCTATTGTTGCTATATCATAATTCATGGTATAGCTTCACTTTGGAAATTCACCGCATATATATGGTTCATTCGGGCAGCATCAATTAAGTTTCCAGAGTTGAACACACTAAGAATGACGTCAGAGTAACAATATGTTATCATCAACGCAAACGTGGAAACAATAATGTAACTGTACTGCGACTGTCACCGGTAGCACAAGTGCGTCACACACAAATGATAAGACACAATCAAAGGATGTACTGATCATTTAAATACTAAAGTTTGGTTTAGGACCCATCTTTAATGGTAATTCCAGATGCTTGCAATGGTTGTGATGGGGTGTGTGAAGTGTTGGGGTTCTGTCGATGCCCATATAATTGTTTTTACTTAACTCTATTTTAAACAAAACGCCATAATTAACGAGTAGCAGTGTAATTCAGAAACAAATATATCCTAATAAATGATGTGGTATGTTGTGTATACTGATTTAAGTCAAACGCATACTATCAAACACTATTTTATCAAAATATTAGCAATTTATCTCAATACTAGATCATTAGAGGGACAATACTTTCCATTTTTCTTCTTTTTTCCTATGTGTGTGTGTGGGGGGGGGGGTATATATACAGTGCAGCCACGTGCACTTTGTTAAGCCCGTTAAAACCACCCAGGGTATGGCATATTCTTCAGTAATCTCAATCGAGATGTGGCCTCTATATGGCGCTTCAAACGTAGTGTCTTGGAACCGTGCAAATGCTCTTATTATAGAGGTGGTCTTTATTGGAGTTTGCACTGTACTCAAACCGTGGACATAGTATATATATGATTATGACGATTTTGATAACATGTTTAGATCATACGAGTTTCACAGTATTAAAACTGGTAAACCTTACAATTCTTCCCAGGCTCTAAAATGATTTGTATTGTTCTAAAATGTGGGCCCCCTAGAGTATAGTGTGTAATGGTGTATTAATAAACCCGTATTATGGTGTGTGTAATAAACCCGTGTGCGTGCGTGCGTGCGTGCGTGCGTGTGCGTGCGTGCGTGCGTGCGTGTGTGTGTGCGTGTGGAAAGTAAGCTAAACCTCTTATCCTGAACACTTTATAAGCAATACCTGTCTTATACAGACATTTCATTGATCAACATAGAAACAGTTGTCTCATCTTTATGTGATATAAGATTCGATAAGCTTTTGAAATATAAAAAAATAGTGAATAGTTTACATTAACGTTATAAAAATATCAATTTTAAAGAGGATGTCACACCTTTGTGCGTTGTTCACATTTTATTTAATCATGATTGCCCTGTGATCGCAATGCACAGGGTCTTGTTGATGTTCGATTGCTGTTGAGAAAGTTGATCCAAAAACTGTAGACATTTAAAAGTTAGTAAGTAGATGAGTTGTGAAAAGCAAGTTGCGGGCGAGATTATAGTGTCCTATCAAGAGATTAAGAGGCTGAAAAAGTAGCTTGGAAGTAACACCAAGATTGACTGCTCAATGTTGAATTTCCATATTTTATCTTTTATTCTGATTCAAATATTACTTTGCACTTTCAAATGAAAAAATAATACAGATTTAGATTATTGTTGTTCATATGCAAAATGAAACTTTGATCAGATCTTGCGTAAATGAGACCCCTAAGCTGATGAATCAAATCTCCATATACATTGTACATGTACATGTAAGGGCTTCAGAAGAACACTGTCATAAAACCTTTCATGGCAGTTTTAGAATTTAGACAAACCTTTTTTCACCCAAATGTCAAATATAGAGTAAATGAAGCAGAAAGTTGTAACGATGGATTAGCAATTAGACATCTTGAGAAATGAACATTTAGAAGACATAAGTGTCCACTTGTTCACTGAAGATTCAAGGATTTGTCGCATTTGGAACTAATTTGGTGCATGATCTCTGAAGATTATGTAATGAAACATTAATGTTTCCATGCTTGATCATAGATTTGCACACTATTCTTTCAAAATTGCACTCTATTGTTTCCATATTCGCACTTTCTTTTGTCAAACTGTTTTACCGCTACAAATTTGTAAATTGACTATGAAATAGGGCTAATGAGCAGAAATACTGTTTATAAACGGTATAAGCCTTTGCTGAACCCTGAACCTCTCCCTCCCACCACGTATGAAAGGACAACTTATGAACACATTTGTGCAAATTTAATGGTGAGCATTTCATAGTTGCCGACGTAGCCGTCATGTTCGTCGTCGTAGTCATTCACTTGCCGTTCGCACGTTTTCATTCGATGGCGGAGCTGCGTTTTCCATGCCCCATTAGTTAAGACTACGACTAAAAATGTGTTCTTGAACGAGTTCATCGTGTTGGAATACACACTTATGCACGCACGCACGCACGCACGCACGCACGCACGCACGCACGCACGCACACACACACACATTATTCAGTTCATCTTTGCACAACACAAACACAATTTACCGTTAGCAGTTTCGGCAACTCCTGTTGCCATTTTTAAAACATCTCTGCGCATGTCAAGGTCACTCAGCACGACTTCCGATGCCGAAAATCGGGTCGTACACGTGAGAGAGATAAAAGGCCCCCTCGTCTCGGATCATGACCTGCTTCTGTCCTCGTATCTTTATCGCTTCCCTGATGGTTCTTGTTCACCAATCCCCCTCCCTATCCAGTACACTCACTTCCTCCCAGTCTATCTCATGATTGTTTTGTTTCACATGGTCTGTGATCGCACTCTTGTTGATCTGGGTGAGGGATTCTTTCCTCCCTGCTCTGGTGAAAGATCCCCCAAGTGTTCTGCTCCACATCCTTCATGTGTTCTTTTTTACATGGGTGCCCAGTTTTCTGCCAGTTTCCCCAACATACACACTCTTACAAGACTTACAGGGAATTTTGTACACCACTTCACATTTATCTAGCTTATCCTGTTTGTCCTTAGGGTGAACGAGAATGTTCCTGATGGTCTGTAGGGGCTTCACCGCTGTAGACACTTGGTGCTTATTGAAGATCTGTGAAATACCCTCTGTTACACCTTTCACGTAAGGTAAGATGACTAAACCTTTGAGCCTGCTGAGTCATCATTCTTTTTCTTTCTCTTGTCCTCTCCTCCTTCCTTCATCTCTTTTCTATCTGTGCTTTCACTTTTTCAAAAGACCATCTTGGAAGAAGCAGGTCATGAACCGAGACGAGGGGGACCTTTCATCTCTCACGTGTACGACCCGATTTTCGGCATCGGAAGTCGTGCTGAGTGACCTTGACATGCACAGAGATGTTTTGAAAAAGGTAACAGGAGTTGCCGAAACTGTCAAAGGTAAATTGTGTTTGTGTTGTGAAAAAAATGAACTAAATAATGTATATAACTAAAAATGTGTTTATTATTAGTTATAAGGGAATGATCATAAACAATGATACCGGGGGTGGGGGGTCGTCCAACTTTTCTGATTCCTTTTGTGGAGTTCGCTGAACTTTTTTTTATCACGCTACGGTATATTTTTTTTCAAATATTTTCTTTTAGCATTGCAATGACGATATAGAGGACTTTTTTTTTTAGCGGGGGGGGGGGTAGGGGGGGTCACTTTAGCGTTGATGGGGGGTCAGCTAACTTTTTCTTCGGCCCCAGAAAATGGACGACCCCCCCACTGCCCGGTTTTCATTTATTTATGATCGTTCTCTGCTGAACCATTATTTAATGTGATTATTCATATGTATTATTGCAAAGTGCTGCATTGCAATTATATTTGCTTATTGTTGTAAACATATGTACATACCTATAGATATATGCTCATCTATTGGATCGTCGGTTTTCTCGGCTTGATCACTCACCCTGCCTTTACAAGTCATGTTCATACCAACTGTGTAGATCTGTGGATATAGCCGTGGGATATGACGATGATATTCTATTGCTGCCTTTAATTTATTAATGGATATTATAGACTGCTTTAGAGGCCGTTTAAAATATTACCGTTAACCGGCAATGCCTGTCTGTGAATGGTGGTAAAATAATAACCAAGTATATACCGAATATTCTGTTAGGACACACAAAAGAGGAACTTGATGTACCTTTCCAGCGAGCGTTGTGACAAATGGGGTGACATGACCGTGTTTAGCGGTGCGCGGTTTACGTTGTGATACCATAAAAGGCAGGTGAGTTATCTGAACTAATGAGTCACGTGACTACAGGTGTAAACTGTGTTTGAACTGTTTGTCTGGATAATATCGCTCACATTGATAAAGGTAAATGACAGTATGATGATTACAGACGTAATGCCATCTTTATTCGCTCAGATCGTAATTTAAAAAGACAAGTACAACAGGTGTAGTGATAAGTTCTAATGTCAAATAGTTGATTTACTTTTTTTTTTAAACTAAAACTTCTAAAAGGAAGCTTAATTAATAGGGTTCAATAGTTTAGTATGTCTGTAAAGATGATATTGTATTGTCTGCAAAATATAAGAAAAAAACAAACAAGTGTTGTTGTCGTGCTCTTGTTCATAACAAGAGCGAAAATCTATCCAAATACACAATGACAGGTATATGATGATTATGATATAAATATATTTTTCTTATGATGTTTTGCAAAATTGCCTCTAATGGACTGGAATCACAATACTGAATTCTGCACTATTATAGTCTTCACCAACAGTAACAATGCTAAAGTGGTGTACAGTAGTCTTCAAGACTTAACCACTCTTTCTCACTAGTCTCTCCCCCCCCCCCCCATCTCCATAGTCTGGATTTTAGAGAATTCAGCATTATTTACAAAGAAAGAAACCACAACTACCTATCCATAAAAAATGTTTATAATTATAATGAAATTATTATTTCTTTCAGATGTTTGCTGGTAAATCATAAAAATGGAGCATTACTGCAATGCATTACTCATCATATTAGTGTCACTGTTGCATCCAATTGCAACATTTGATATTACAGAAGGAGGTATACTCCGAGATGACTATGTATTAGATCGGGCTGGAAGCCCATACACAATCAAAAATGACTTATTCGTGGACCAAGGTGTTGTGTTGACAGTTGAAGCAGGAGTGGAAGTTCGGTTTTATCCTGGAGTGATGCTAGCAGTGAATGGAACTCTAATTGCACAGGTAGATTTGCTTATAGACTATTTTAAAGCAAAATATTCAAAATTTTTGTGATATAATGTTTCCAATTTCGATTTTGAAAAGTTATGCAGGTATATATTTTGCTGAATAGGGTTCTGCGGATAGGAAAATCAAGTTCACAAAGTCTGATGGTGTAGATGGTGTGCCACAATGGCCCTCAGATATACGGCTCGTGGACGAAGCCTCAGTTCATCTTGGCCGTCTGCAGCTTCTGTACAAAGGCAAATGGAGAGGAGTTTGTTCCAATTTCCAAAAGTAAGTTTTTAAAAACTTTTTTGTGTTTGGAAGTTATTAAATCTGATAGGTTGTTTGTTCTTTGTCTCTTAATTACATCAGTTACCAACTTACCATAAATTTCTGAGTTTCCATCTAGATGTGATTACCTGGTAGTTAAAAAATGAATTGACTTTATTTTGGTATATTTTATGCATGCGATCCCTTCTTGTGCGAATCCTGGCTATGCAACAACATTTCATTTTCCAACCAACAAATATCCTTGCTAAACAACAAAACAACCTCATTTTGCATGAACATAAAAGTGATTGCATTTACTTCAAGTTGGACCCAGGAAGATACTGACGTGGCATGCAGACAATTGGGTTTCAAAAATGGCACATTCAGCTTCCTGTCGTATTCCACCAATGATTCCCTGTATCTGCTGTACCATCAACCTGACTGCTCTGGACAGGAAGCAAGCATCTGGGATTGTGCTCGTGCAAACACAATACAAATTGGTTCTAGGATTTGTCGTAAGTAGTGTTCTTATAAGTGTTGTTGCATGGTCAATTCCGGCCATATACAACATGCTCAAATCTGTTTTTGCTTTATATTAAACATTAAATATATTTTTCAAAGAAGTTTCTGTGTTGATCTAATAAGAATGTGTTGCTTTCTTTGTATGTTTTACATAGATTGGTACAAGGAGGTCAGAGTTTGAAAAAACAACAATTAACTTCCAAATTCCTAATTATTCAGTATCATTTCAAATCCAAGGATTTATGAAACAGACCAGTAAACATAGTATTATTGAGATGTAATTATATTCATCATATATGTACAGTATTCTTATTATTAGTTGTTTCTCTTTCATGTTTCAGTGCACCAGAACACAATTCACCTGCAGTGTGAAGGAATGTCTGCGTCCAATCCGGCGAGCAACCACTGGTGGGGGCTCGAGTTCTACAACTCCACCATCAGGACATCAATCGAGGGCACAATTGTCATCAATGAATCTGCTTCAGTTTTAAACTATGTGGACATACTTTATGCTGGAAAAGATAAGGTATCTCTTGTGGATATTACTGGTGGGGTGGGGTGAGGGGGATGGGTTTAACTGACTACCAGTTTTATGTACAGATTCTACCAATATGCCATACTTTATTTTTTATGTGTGAAAGTCTTCAAACATATAGTATTCAATTCGTTGGTTAATGTACACAACACTAGAGATTTTTAGCCAAACAATGTTTGCATGGCCTTAAGAGGTTTGCAGTGAAGAAATCTTGCAAGCCTTACTCCGAATCCACAGTGGAAAAAAGTTACAAATGCACAACTTCAAACTGCTATGTTAGTGTAGCTGTAATTTGCATCATGTTGTAGGCAGGTAAGCCTGCACCAGCGGTGCGGGCTTCACCCTACGGACCACATCTTCTAAACGTCAACGTCATGCACTCGGCACTCGATGGGGTAAACTTCACAGAGATAAAGACGCACACGATTGTTCATAGGTCGAATTTCATCAACAACAGAGGTAAAGTTGTTTTTTTTACTCATTTTCTCTCATGAGCACTTTTTAAACACGTTGCACAGATGACCGCTCTATATCATATGTTTTTCACTACATTTAATAAGTGTAAAATTACAATTGTAATGTAAAATAATGAATCTATTTTTAGTGTAGTGTCAGTTAAAGGCTGGTTGACTGCAGAGCATGTGAAAAAAACTGTAATTTTGGTATTGTTACAAACCTTTTATTATTGTTTTCATCATTATGTGTCATCATTATGGAGACTAACTGTTTTTCTTTAGGACATGGAATTAATGTAGAATCACATTTTGGACGTGTATCGATCACAAATTCCCGTTCAGAAGGAAACTATGGAAATGGAATGAAAACGAAATTTATAGATGGAAAGTATCCCATATTTAACGAGAGAGACACTTTCTGTCAACGAGTGGATGTGAGTGGGAACCAACGCTTTCCGCAGATGATGGTCGGAATCCCCAGTAAAGGTCTCCCAGGGCCTTGCACAAAGGTATTCATAAACGAATAAGATTTAAATTCTGTTATTACTAAATGTGATTCATTTAAAATTAAACAATCATTTATATGAATTTCTTACAGAAATTCCAAACAATGATCGGACATGTCATCACTTTCAACATCTTGGAAATGGAAACTGAAATAGATGCTAAAGGATGGATTGATGTTTATGACGGCCGTGACAAATGGAGTCAAAAAATAGGCCACTTTCCCATTACCAATGGCACACTTCCACAAGGGTTGACGTCTACATATAACTACATGTATTTGGAGTTCAACTGGGAAACTTTACCCTATGAGTGCCCTCTCTTGTGGGATTGCATGAAGTTCACAATTATGATGGATTCAGGCCCAAGTGTGTATAAAGTTCACGTTTTTATTGTATACATGTTTGTTTTTGAACTCATCCGACTTGTCCAACAAATGCAGATAGCAATATATGGTCATAATGATTAGTGATTTTTGAACATCAATGATGTGAAAGTTTTAATAGTAATCTTTTATGAATTTCTCACTAACCTCAAAAGCCACAGTACTGTACTTTTTTTTACTTAGTGGTATTACAACTATTATCATTGAACATTTCAGATTCCGTTCCTGAGCTTTACGTTAACAATTCTGTTTCTGTTCACAACAATCAGCATGGTTTTTACCTTGAGAATGTCAGGAACTATGCCAGTTTGGGTCATTCTAATTTCTCCTACAATGGATATGGAGCAGGTCTGCGAGTCTTTGGAGGAGCAGGTACATTTTTTCTTCTTTAACGACTTCGGATTTTGTCCCATAATCCATGTAAAATGAACTATTAGTTTTGCTTATCATAATCCATACCTTTATGCGAGGATCTAACAACTTAACAACTACACTAGATCATTGGTATTACATTTTCTTTTCTTTCTCAACTCTCTGGAGAGAAAACGTCATTTTATTCAATTGCACACTGTGCTCTGCACTCGATCACCGTTAAAGTGGGGCCAATATAGGAACTAGTTAAGTCTGAGTAAACGCCATCTCAACCTAAAAGAGTTTGAAACTACAGTAAAATAGTGACTTTTAAGGACTCTAAAGGCCATTTTGTCAAATTTCTAGAAAATATTCCTTTATAGATAATTTTGAAATAAGCACCAGCATTAAACAAAGGTGAATAATAAAGATTTGAAAATCACATCATACTCTATTATCTTTACAGGGGATGTGCATGTTAATGCCAGCAAACTGACATATAATCAAGACAATGCTATCAACATCACATATGGTGGAGGGTGGCGTATTTTCAATATGAGCGATTTCACCAATAACATTGGTAATGGCATTAATATCACCATCAATGAAACCAGAGTGGACAACAAGACACGCTGGGCAAAACATCAGCGCACAGAGGTTTTCAGGTACGAAAGTTTTTAAAAGTTAGAAGCAATTATTGTAAATTGCTGATTGATAGCCCATGGTGATTATTTAAGTACCTCTAGAGGTATTAAAAGGGCAGGGGAATATTCAAGAAAACCTAAAATACCCCACTGCTTTTGTCTCAAAACAATCCCATGGACATTATTGCTATTTGACAATTTTTTCAGCTCTTTATGGTGAATACTTTGATTTACCATTGGATGAAATTGATTACTTGTTCGGGAATAGGGTAATAAACTGTAAGCTACTCTCGTGGCGGCTTGCATGCACCATGAATATACTCGTATAATGAGAAATACGTACATACTTATGTTTATTTTTTTTTTCAGATCTCAGATCAATTACAATGAAGGAATGGGTGTTCGTGTCGGTAACTTCTGCCAGAAAGGCATAATTGCCATTAACGACAGTTTTTTCACAGAAAATCGAGGCGACGCAATTCAGCTGGAGTCGTGCTTTCGGATTCTTCCTCAGCAGAATATCACCAATTTTACTGTTGCTTATAATCAATTTCATAATAATTATGGCCATGCAATCAGGATCGTTCCTCTTATCAATGCAGAAGGTCGAATTACAAATAACACATTTACTGGGCATCCTAGACATGTTCTTTTATTGGATAATACTGACGATTTTCTACGAAGTAGAGACTTTACACTCACAAGAGTTGACTACAGTGTTATTGGAAATACGTTTAAAAATAATAAAGGATTTTATGTGGCGCATGTGAGACTGACAGAAAAAAGTGCACTTCAAAAAATGGACTTTAAGTTCAATATATTTAGAGACAATGAGATAGAAGGTGGTTTTCCTACACTCAATTCTAGAACTAAAGCCAATGCAGTTTTGATAGTTTCTTCTACAAATATTAACTGCAGTAGAAACGAGATGAACAATCCAAATTCAAAGTTTGAATTGGCTACACACCTGCAAGATCCGAGTGCGACATTGCAATCATCACAGCAGTACTGGGGTTTGCGCAACAATGAAGTGGACTACAATATCATTATTGCGAAAATCTTTGATCATTTCAGCAGGTATGCAAATTGTTATAAGTAGAACCCTAGTGACATGACTAAAAAACCATCAAATTGGCCATGCATAGGTTTTAGGTTAAGAGATAGTAACTTATGTAATGGGATATCTCATAGATTACAAGTACATTTACAATTCAATGGTGTGATGCATATTTGAGGTGGGCATTTACATGAGTTTTAGCTTTTGGGGAGATAGTTATGATATTACTAAAAAGACAAGGTTAAGAAAAATCACTCCATATGCTCGATTATGACATAGTTATGACCACTGCACAAAAAAGACACAAGTTAATTGTTTTCATGTATTTATTGTATTGAACAGATTCAATTTGGCTAAAATGGAATATCACCCAGTGCTACAAGATGATTGGTTGTATGCTCCCACTGAACAGCTGACGTGGACTAAACGCGCCATTGAAATACCATTCATGAGAGGAGAATATATTGGTGGAAGGTATTTACAATATAACAAATCATATAAACCCTGCTATTTAATCTCTCATAGGATCATATATATGTAGTTAGAGTGATGCCTTTAAGTAATTTACATCAATTAGAAATCCAAATATTGGAATGATATTTAAGCTCTTAGTGAAGGATTTTAAAACTTGGATTTTGTATTGTTTGTTTTTTTAAATTTTTATTCAGTGGTAAATACATGTATTTGTCTGATTAAGGTTATATGAGCGGAAGACACTGGAAGCACACAAGAGATATTATGTAGATAGAGATATAAATGTTTTACCTGAAGGAAAGCTTACTTTCTCTTCTGGAACAATTCTTGAATTTGATAATTCTGTGGGAATATTTTCACAGGTAAGTTTTATTATTGTGTTGAAAATGTGTATGTAAATTGGTCATTGATGCTTGACACATGTAGGATTAATTTGTTTGCTTAAATTATCTGTTGAATGGATCGTATTCATATAAAATTACATTAATTCACTAAATACATTTCAGTGATGTATATGATAGACCACATCTATTAGTATTAAAGAAGCGACTTGCTGCAATTGTTTGTCATTTTTCTACTGTACTTTCTGAAAGTTCTATGAACAAATATTTTTATTATTATCAGGGTGAAATTCAAACAGATATCTCCAACCCAAGTGAAGAGGAGGTGGTTTTAACATTGAGAAATTCGAGTACGTATGTGAACAATAGTCGTGTGCGGTTGGCTGATGGCCCTAATGAGATGGAAGGCCGTTTGGAAGTGCGACCGACAGAAGATGATGAATGGGGAACTGTATGTGATGTGGTAAGAGTTTAAAACAAATTTCAAAGAGAAATTCAAAATGGTTTCAGTAAATTTAATCAGTAGCAATACAATGTTTTAATATGTGTTATGTCTTTTCGCGGCAATTATTTCAGAATCAGTGATTGAAAATTTGGAGGTAGTAAAATCAGCCTAATTGCTACTGATGCAATTAATGATGTAATAATTATGACATGATTTGATAAATCACTTTGGATTCTATTTTAGGGCTGGAGTATCACAGATGCATCTGTTGTGTGTCAACAATTGGGTTTTGTGATACATCCGGATGATTGGAGAGTGAAAGCAAATTTGCCAGGAAGCTCCGCACAACCCATCTGGAGGAGTTATGTTAGGTGAGTTTTACCAACATATTAATCCATGATCGATTTGGTAGCATTGGTTTCATAAGCACTCTCACATTAGCACTACTGTTGTTCAGTGGGGCCATGAGAAGTGTGGAGAAAATTATGAATTATGAATTTTAAAAAAAATTGTAGGAAAAGTGAGAAAAATACTTAAAATCATGGAACTTAAATTAACCCCTGACTGCTCTTACGCATTGCAAGGTTGTAAAAATATCTGTTCATGGCAAATACAAAGTAAATTGCATTTTATGAGTCAGGCTAATTAAGATATGATTCTGTCATGGAAAAGTCAGAGAATTTCATGTTCTAAATTATGCGGCAGTCATGTATTGATCCTGTGCCTGTCTGCTGCAGATGTACGGAGTTGGACATGGACGTGATGGAGTGTGCGGCCGACAGCCACATGGACCACTCGTGTCTCCATGACGATGACGTCTACGTCAGATGTAAACCCCCCACATGGGCAGGTCAGTGACTTTTGGGTTTTGAAAATTTGTTTGTTCAATAATTTATGATCTAATGTGAGTGAGTGGTGAACACTGTGGCAGAAAGTGCTCTGTAGGGAGGTTAGAAAACACTGGTGCAGACGTAAAAGTCATTAAACAAGAGGCAAAGTGCAAGCACCTGCTCTCTCTCACCCGTAACACAATAACATCTTGAACATATTTGTGTAGTTACTTATGTGCAAAGAAAGTCACTGTTCATTTTGAAATACTAATTTAAAATCTTGCATAACAATGGGAGATATATGGTCATTGCCTACAAGTAGGGTTCGAAACTGGCTTTGGATTTACGGAGAAGTACCAGTAACATGCTAACTTGTGCAATGTCTTTTCCATGACTTACATCACCTTATTTCCAAATGAGACAACCAAATGTTCGGTGTGAGCAAGTAAACGTATTGGTATGTTTTCTGTGGTGCTAGTGGTAGTCAAAGTTAGGTTTGAGCACTGCTGTCACACATACAGCCACACATACAACCACACACACAAAGGACTCACAAAAGTGCAATGTAGATTTCAATAGAGTTCTAGATTTACCTTTTTTTATTCAAAGTATGACACCATTTGTTAATATTTGGCATTACTGGACATATTTGCTCATGTTTGCAGGTACATTGTACAGATTCTATGAACAACTATATAGCGAGTGTAGAATTGTACAGATCGATGCAATTCTTACTGGTGCCTCATTATTGCAAAATGCTTCGCTGTTTCGAAAATGTGGGTCTACAGGTGAACATCCCAGGTTGAATCCATAAATAAAGTCCATGTACATGTATGTAATAATTTGTTTGTTGCTTTCAGGTATCCAGATTTTAGCATCAGCTACAAGCAGTAGACTGTACCAAATGACGGTAGAGAAGGCTGGTCTCCTCGACCCCACAGCTTTACTCTACTCTCCGGCAATTACCATCGACTACAATGTTCATACCCTTGAAAGACTCACTGTTCAGGACAATGTAGCCACAGGTATGGGTTTCCAGAGTATTTATTGCTGCTAACATTTCTCATTATTTAAACTCAACTGTATGTCTAATTTTTACCTTGTCAAGAAGGCATCAGATCTTGGTGTTTAGGTTTTGATTTAAAAGCCTCTAGCATTCAAACCATTCAAAAATGTCAAATGTTTTTACTTGCTGATTATGATGATGATTATGACAGAATCTATCTGGTTTATTCAGGTATTGAGATCTTCATAAATGATGTTTATGCTAACGCAAAAGTGGCACACTCAATTGTTCGTAACAACTTTGGAAATGGTATTACTAGCCGAAGCTCATTCTTCGATGTTGCATTCTGTACATTGGAAGGAAATAGTAAAGCAGGTTTTGAATATAATCCTCAAGTAACAACTGTTGAAGCCCTAAATATTCGACGCAGTATTCATGATGCGTGGTACCTTGAAAAAATGAATGGCAATAGTCAACTGGTAAGATTGCTAATACTTATGGGGGATATGAAAGTCAAATCTACATGTAATTACTAGTATGATAGAATATCATTTTTTTTTAAATCTGAGCCTTTTGAATATTTTTTTTATAATAGGATTCAATTTGAATTTCATGGGGATATGATTATGCTATTTTAGATTCCAAATCAAGGCTACAAGTTCTTGTTAACATCAGAATTTATTACTTCAAGTGAACAACTTTATGAAGTGGAATTCTATGTCAATTCAGGATATTTTATAGTTGTTGATGTATTTGATTGGAACCCTGATGTAGATCAAGTAAGTAAAATTGTTAAATTTTATACTATTAATATCCTTTACAGAAATAAATAAAAAATACAAATAGATACAAATAAATAATACATATGTAGATTGTTTTCATCCAAAAGAATAAAGTGCAGTACATCATTTGAGGTAGAGATATCCATGTAAATGTGAGTGCCGAGGTTTCATTGGGTAAAAAAAGGCCTACCAGTAATTTGGAAGTCAG
This sequence comes from Streblospio benedicti, assembly GCA_019095985.1. Lineage (NCBI taxonomy): Eukaryota > Metazoa > Annelida > Polychaeta > Spionida > Spionidae > Streblospio > Streblospio benedicti. The sequence goes on from CM032662.1 coordinate 18,526,165, forward strand.
AATTGAAACTCCATTATGTTGGTCCATGTGGCTATCGAAAACAAAGCTTTGTTTATTGAGAATTACATCAATTGATTTGTTTATTTGATGTCTTTTGTAATACAGGAGAAAATAACAATATTTGATGGTGGGAGAGGTGACCTAACCAATAGAATGCGTTGGACCATTGAAGAGGATCTTGTGGACTTTCCCATTCAATCAGGAAGTACAAAAATGACGTTTCAGTGGAAAGTTTCTTCTGTCTCATCTGGAAGATTAGCATTTGCTTTAAGAAGCAGTGAGTACTAAATTCTCATACATATGTATAACATGATAGACTCATTTCTATTATCAACAGATTTTACTTTATTTTGCATCAATGTCCGCATTTATTGTATAGAGATGCCAATTACTGATTCAAATTTTAAAGACAAAAAATAAATCAAACATATGTATTTGCATTACGACTTTTCAATAAATGCATCAGGTAATAGCTAGTGTACATGTATGCAAAATATTTAAAAAAAAATGAAAAAAAAATGGACAAGAATCTATTTTGTTGCTGTAATAATTCTGCATTGTCTTTCAGAGCCGTGGGACTGGCGCTGGCCTTTCCCCACCATCAAGATGATCAACTGCACGAGTGAGCGTAATGAGCGTGGTGCTGTGACGCGCCATTATAACCAGCCATCCAATGAGTTCCTCGACCTGTTCTTCAGGCATCGCTGGGAGACAATCACAATCACTGGAACTGTCTTTAAGTAAGACAGTGGTCTATCTTTTTTATATGCTTTTGCTGTCCAGTAACAGTTTGTTTGTGCAATCGTAGTTCTACATAGGATGTTGTTGTGGTGCTGTTGTTGTGAAAAGATTGATATTCCAATGTAAGCATTGCTGCATTGTGTACTTTAAATGCAGTGTAAATCATGTTAGCTACTTAGCTATATTTCCTATGGACAAATGAATGAGAGATTGTGTCTTATTTGAATAGAGATTTGTAGCCTTTGATAGCAACGTGCACAAACAAAATATCTATATGTTGTTATTATGATGCTTGTTAACATTACTTGCTTGTTAAACGATTTATAGGACATGATAAAGCATTAACTGAGGTTCATTCGTTTTTCAGAAAAAATTCATTAGAGGGATTACATGTACCATCCATCACAAAATACAATGAACTTTATATGCCCACTTTTGAAGAACTGCAACGCCACACAAAAATTGCAGAAATCAACTATGAAATTAACTCTTGCCACTTTACTCAAAATGGAGGTGGAGTACTCGGTGAACATAATCATGTAGAATTTTCCAATAACGTGTGGATTTGGGAGCTGACACACAATGTTTTTGATTACAATACAAATGGTGGATTTTCTATAGAATTGCCCAAAGTAAACTTGATGTACCAAGAATTGTACAATCACAGTGTGGATGTAAATGACACAATATTTGAATTTAATGAAAACTTTGAGTTCCGTGTGGATGGATTTTATTGCAATTCTAGCATTTACAGAAATCGTTGGTTTAAGAACACATGCAAACTGGGATGCATCACAATATCTGGGACAGAAAAGGATCTTGAAATTCATGATAATGAAATTATAGAAAATAGTGGCAGGTATATCATGGAACTTTATATGTCAAGTCATACACCATACACTCGTTGGGTAGATGGAAGAATAATGTATAATAATTTTAAACGTAACACGAAGCCTGGTGGTGTAAAGGGAGAACCAACACCTACAAGCAGTCCCAAAAGTTATACAGTGGGCATCAAAGGCTTACAGAACATAACAATTAATAGAAATCTGTTTAGTAATGGAATGGACTATGAAATGGTCGGTGGGCAAGTCTCGTCAGCTCTTGAAAATTACCTGGATGTGACTGAAAATTATTGGGGATCATATGATCAAATAACCATACGTAGTAAAATATTTGATTTTGATGATTGGAACAATTATGCTATTGCTGAATATTACCCTTTCTTATTGGGTGATTCATTTGATGCTCCCTTAGATACAGGAGGAAAGCATACACCAGAATGGGACCCGTCAAAACCACTTGGTGGTCGAATTGAGGAGTCAATGACGCTCTATAAACGAACACAACCATATATAGTTTCGAGGGATATAACTGTTATGCCTCAGGCAAGTCTGCTCATAGAAGAAGGAGTTCAGCTTCAGTTTTATCCAAATGTAGGAATACTTGTTCTTGGTTCATTATCAGTTCGAGGAAAAGGAACCAACAGAGTTAAATTTGGACCAATACCGCGAAATGAAATGCAAATAGTAAAGGTTAGTTGATTTCTTATATTTAAGAACTTTAAAATCTAATAAGCCTGTTTATAAAGAAAACTTAAATTTAAAATGTATTATCATGTGTTTTAAAGCATGTCTTTCTAAGGATATTCTAATGTTATGGTAGAAATGTGCCCTGCCCCATCCCTATGTTTTAAAGATTTTTATTTTTTAAACTTGATTTCCAGAGAGATGATTGATAGGTATGAAAGAATATCGATTAGAAAATAATATGAGTATTGTATATCACTGTTATATATGAGAGTTTGTTCAAATGTAAAGGTCAATCTCATTATCGCTGTCAGGATTAAACTTGTATCACTGTGGGAAAAGCACAATAACTAGGAATTCTGTCAGTATAGGCTAGTGGTTAGTTAATGTGTCTGTTGCAAGTACTTGTTGATTAAGTATATGTACCACTGTGGTAGTGGTCGTAGGTTTGAATTTTGTCAGAGGCTTCAAGTATGTCTGCGATATATCCCCACGGATTGGAGAAAGAAACTTTGGTTAATATGGGCATATAGCCAAGTTGATCATAATGAAATATCTATGTTATTACACAATGATATATTCAGGTGAAAGAGTACAACACTACGATCGGGAACCTGCAGACGACAACAGCTGCACCAAGCCGGCCGGGGCGACGGCGGCGGCAGACGACACCCGGCACTGAGGCAATGAGTGACAATATTCAGGTACGGGCGGCGACTTCTGTTAATGGGGTGTGCACTAGGGAGGAGAAACATACTCAGAATTAAAAATGCAGGGACAGAGTTATAGTGTTTATCTAATACGAATCCTTGCATGTTTAATTTTTGGCTTGTGTTCGCTTGAATTGAATTGTGTTTTTTAAACACTCCAGGTGAGACTTCATGGTGGCGAAAGAGAAAATGAAGGTTTTGTTGAATTCTACAATGCAACTGAAAGGCGATGGACGATAATTTGTGATGAAAGCTTCAATGATCGTACAGCAGAAGTGGCGTGCAGGTCAATGGGTCTGGAGGCAAGCAACGTGTACATCACACGCACACGATATTATGACATGTTTGTGTTGGGATATCCCAAGATGCATGAGCAGGTGAGAACGATGAATATCATTTTATGGTAAAATGTTCTGAAGTGCATTCTTTTGCTGGGAACTTATTTAATATCTTTTATCATAATATTCTATTACATACTTTTAAGTTCGTTGAAATTACAAAATAGTAAGTGCCATCAAAGCTATCTTTCAAAATTGATATATGAAAAATCCTATACAAAAAATGATCAGATATTTGTTAATTGAGTGCAATGGATATCTGTCCGCATCATTTAGTTAGAATATAATGTGCAGAACAGATGGAATAGATTGCCATCCAATAACGTTATGCTTTATTTGTAGGTAATTGAGTGGTTTTGGAGACGTACAATGATATGTGATGGAACTGAAGACACTCTGGATCAATGTAGATATAAGCAGAACTATCACCTGTACAGGTCAGTGTGGCATATATTATTTCATTATTCATTGTCTTATTTCATTATTTCATGTTTTCATACATGTACTCATATTATGCCATGGTACATTTGTACCTACACGGTAATATGTCCACATCTTGCAAAGAAACTAGAGTGTCGAGTACCGTGCAAATTGTGTATGTTCTCCAGTGAGTTGAAAGAGAAAATAGATGGATAGTTGTCAGAAAATGATATACCAGTGTGAATTATGACTAAACAAGCACATTTACATTTTTATGTATATCTTAATACAACTACAGGTGCATGGAAGAGAGAGACTATGTGTTTCTGAGATGTGGCGAAAGAAACTTAGCAGAGGAATTCGATTACTGGGGAAATATTCGGTTTTCCACACCAGAGTATGAACATGGTGACATCACGCCCGGATATTCCAATGTTGAACATGCAGATATTTACGGAGCTGGTGTCCTACATGGCGAAAAAAGTGCAGCCATCCAATCTGTTCACAGAGTCCCGACCACAGACTATGTCAAAATCTCAAATTGCGCATGGAATGCGTATGATTATATTGCACCGAGAGATGAATTTAGAGTTAGTTTTAATGAGCTACATAACAATAATGGATATGGAGTCGGAGGGTTAGTGTTGAATGGTGATTCAAATTATAACAATATGCTGTCAAGCTTTCACCCTCTTGTTGAAAATACAGTCCCTTATAACACTTATGGCCTGGTTAGAATGTGCACCACAGAAAAGCTGATATATGTTAAAGATCGTCTGCTGTTGTACTATAAATACAGATTTGAAACAATTGACTGTATCAAGATAATTCGAAGCAAAGAACCAAGAAAACAAGTTGCTGTAAGATTTCTACAGGTATGTAGAGTTGCATTTTTCTCTGTGATGTGTGTAAATGGCACTCTGAGCATCTCGAAATCTGATACTCAGAGTGGTAAATGGGTAATGATACATAAAAATTTGACTTATATTTTATCTGAATTTTTATAGAGTTTAGACCATAGATTTGAACGCCTCCTAAAGTCTATTGTGATATTTTTGTGGTCTGTTTGTGTCTTAAATTATAATTAATTAAATATGTATTTGTTAGAAAAATATTGCTCGCCAATCTCTGCAACTGACGTGATGGTTTTTTTCCTATTTATTTAGGTGAATCTCTATAACGATACATTTTACAAGAATGCTGTGGAAATGTACAATGGTGAATACTTTGACCCAGAATTGCTAATTGGTGAACTTACCCCAAATAGTACCGAGGATGAAAAAAGATCAAAATTTGCAACTGGTAGAATTGATCAGGGCCTGTACTATGATACAATGGGAATCCGAGTGACTGCATCTCCTGCTCATGGGGAATGGGGATTTATTGCCGAGGTGGTCACTCTACCTTTGTCGCCAGGATGGAAACCAGACTTGGGTAATTCATCTCTAAATATTTAATTTTACTTACATGATTCACTACAGGAAACCATAGTTGTATATTTGCCCAGTTTGAAAAGAAAGATTGCACCCTGAGTATTTGTCTAGTCTTTGGGAAAAGATGTAATTAATTGTTTCAATTATGTACTTGTGAAAAATGTATTAATTTCAAATCTTTGACAAGTTAATGGATATGAGAGTACAAGTGTAGCCTTGATATCAACAATCCCCTCATTGTATCACTAAGCAAGGCAGATGTTATACCAATTAGGTTAGTTGTTATTTATTCTGATATATATCTATAGGACCAGGATTCAGACAACACATACGAGACACAGCAATAACGGGGAACCAAAGAGGAGCGTTCTTTTTCCAAAATGCTGGCGAGCTCAATCCCTCTGTGATCATTGAGAGATGTAGAATTCAGGATGGAGGCATCGGCATTTACAACCTGACATCACCTCATGTCATGTCTCTCACTGTGCAGGTTTGTGTCGGTATTGATAATCAATAAACATGTAAAAAAGTTAATGAAATATGCATGCTACATATATATTGCACAAAATGGTTGAATAATAATATTCCCATATTTTAAAGAACAAGGGAAATAAGTAGCTGCTTGTTGAGGTAGAGATCAATCCTTCATAATCTGGCAAATTCATAAGTAGTTTTAATTAACATAGTAACAGTAAGTTTGCATGTAATATAATAGAAATTATAAGGGTTGGTGTCAGGTATTTATTTCTAAAAATAACTTTAATTGAACATACTCTACCCTTTTTGTAATATACTTTTCCTCTTCAATTTGTGAAATGCTGACATTGTTTTCATTCAGAATTCACGTCTTCTGACCATCAGCAACAACTACATTGTAAACAACGCTGGAGGAATATTTGTAAATACCTCGACCAATTCTTTGGCAACTGCAATATATGCAAATATCACAAACAATGTGATGATTTATAACACACATGGAGAACTTCTGCATATAGAAGGTAAGTTGATATATTTATATAGTGTCCATTTGGAATTATGCTCATTAACACATGAATATTTCATAGACTTTGTATGCTATTGTACCAACATTTGAAAAATCTTAATTTTTGGATTTGTTCACTATATTGTGACTATTGTAGGCCACCATTATCAAGGAATAAATGTACGCAATAACTACATGGCTCATAATCAACTGGATTACAATAACGTGGTGGCCTTGTTTGGAACCGCCCTCAACTTCACAACGACCAATATCATGAATTGCACGGGTCAGACAATCATCAATGCCAGTGTTCCTTCACAGGTCAGTTGTTGTAATTCGTTGTATTTATGAACCCATTTGAAGCTGCTATCGTTGAAACTCAGAAATGAAGAATGTTTGTGACAGACTATTTCTAAAATGAAGTGCTCAATACGCATGTTGCACACTTTGATAGAAGATAGGCTTCATTTTTAGAATTACAATGTATGTCACCCTATGGGGGGAAATAGATGGTCCATACTTTGTCTTGTTTTTTCAATATGTGATTAATTAATATATGATATTTATTTATTACAGGTTGCTATTAGCCAACAATTTTATGGCAATGGATTTTATGACAACTACGCCATTGGAAACAATCATACAACAATATTTCTGTATAGTGCAAAAACATCGTTTCGAGACAACTACTTTCTGAACAGATTCAACTTCTACGAACTTGTCACTTACAATAGGACAAAGTATGTTTTATTTAAATTTGTTATTACAGTGTTATATTGCCTTGATATTGGTCGTTTTAAGAGATATTATGCAAGCTGTTGATCACCAACTATTGAACTAAGTAATGTTTGTGTGTTAGTGAACGTGTCCCGAAAGTAATCTTGAATGTGAGAACAGGATGCAGAGAATTCCAACTTAGAATTCCTACAATGTTGCCAATGGTATGACTTGAAGAGGGGTGAAACGACAGATTACCTAACAGGCACAATTAATGGAGTAAAAGAAAATGTGTGAACACTTGTGATATGTAGTACTGGTAGCAGCAGTTTGTGCATGATATGGTATCTTTTCGTAGATACGATGATGGCCAGTTCCCGAATGTGAAGGCCGAATGGAACTGGTGGGGAATGGGTACAGCAGCCTTCATCAGCGGACGCATCTGGGACCGGCGTGATGATGACGAACTCATCAGGGTTAGCTACGAGCCTTTCCATGAGACCAACAGTACGCTTTTGCAAGGTAACAACATTAGGTCCCAGTCTTACAGTCCCAAATGTACATACCCAAATGTAAATCAACTTGAGAAGTGTAGCGCTAAGTTACAAAAAGTTTTATTGCAAATTAAATTTTTCAACAAAATATTTCAAACACCTCTTTGATTATATAAGAATATGAACATTGAGTTATTACATAATGGATCATTGTTACATAATTCTCGATTTTATTGAACAACAAAATCATATGTTCCTGTTTTAGGCCGGTGTTATCCTGGTTGGAGATTATACAATAAGAGATGTTACCTTTACATGGGTGGTGTGACACCATACCATGAGGCACAAATCATGTGCAAGGTAAGATATTCATGTATTCATAATAATGTGCTTCCATGGCCGAGTGGATAGAGTTGGACTCGTGACCAGAAGGTCGCGGGTTCGATTCCCGGTCGGGTCTGGTGGTAGGTGTTGAGCAAACCTACCTCTAACACTGCTCCGTGGCACCTACACGTTAAATAGGTACAGGTCAGGCGAGTGAACGCTAATGTGAGTGATAAGCACGTCTGCGCTACGGTAGCGATGTGCTGTATGCTCCCCGGGTAGTTGAGAAGGATATAGTGTGAAAAGGATGCCAATGACCTGGTGTAAATATGTAGTCGCTAGAGCACGATAACAGTGAATTGCGACTATAAACAACCACATTTACATTTACATTTAAGTGGAGCCTGTTATATGTGAAGTCATGAGAAGTTGGTACCTACTGTCCTCATTAGGGAGGTGCACTGTATGGAGAGGTTTGGGCCCCTCTTTTCATCAAAATTTTGTGCAAACATTGAAATACAGCGAAATCCTATTCCGACATTGAAATTCACTTCACTTTGGTCTCGCACCGTTATTTCTGACTGCTGCAGTGGGTCTCATGATAGTTTTGTATTAGTGTTCTTTTAGGCTGTGTAATATTCACGAAAGAGAATTTTAAAAATTGTATATTATTAACGTTTTCAAGCACTACAAGGCTCCTTATCAAATGAAATAAAATAATGATTATTTGTGAACCAAGTGTACAGGATTTTAAATATGCAGTGGGTCTGACAAAGGACATGGTGGGCCTTATTGTGACGGCAGCCACTGTCTGTGGTATTATTGTAAGAAAACATTTGATTAAAGTATTTTGTTTTTCACTGATTTCTCCTGAGGATTTCTCACGAAACCCAAAGTTGAGGCTGTCACAGATCACAGAGAAAAATGAAACTGCATACCTGTAGAAATCTTACAGCAACTTCTTTCCTTGGTTTTTAGCTTCAAATTATTTTGAATCAGGCAAACCTATCTGTACTCGCTTTCTACACAATATATAATTCTACATGAGAAAGGAAATAGAGGTGTGAGCCCAAAATGGGCGATTTCGATATTTGATGGCATTTGTGGGGATTTTGGATTTTGATGAGAAAAGGTATATACCCCCGGTAGTATAGTACTAGAGAGGTGCTACTGTAAATAAGTTCTATACATTATCTTCATTGTTTTGAGTATTACAAAAAAAGCCTTTGTAATTTTAGACATATATGTCCATGCAATGGCGATTCATACATGGATTGTATGAAATATCCTGATAATTGACATTTCAAATTGAATCCTCCAAATACAAAAACTCAGTCCAAACTTTGACATTTTCTTTAAAGTAAAAGTGCAAGGACGATTAGAAAATAAGATATTTTTTGCTTGAACTTGCAGAAAGATCGCAGTACCTTAGCAAGGGCTCTAGACACGGGTCCTTCGCGAGAATATGAACGCTTCCTGGGAGAAGTCGTGCAGGCATCACAAGAAAATTATGATGTTCACTGGCGTGTGTGGGTGTACTCAGAAAATCAAAAAGAAGGACTTTGTCCAACACTGAAAGATTATAAAATAGATCACGCAGACTGTAATACCCTATTGCCATTCATGTGCGAAAGAGGTACTCCTTTTTGTTTGTTACACTCTTTTCCAGAATAAAACAATACTGATTTGATGTTTTTATGGTGTCTAAAACAATTTACATTTTGCAGCTCCATATGTGGAACCGGAGATGAATTGGTGGCCTGTTATAATCGCCCTATCTGTTACTGGTGCAGTACTATTCATCGTATTTATTCTGATTGGATGTGCCTGCTGTAAAAATAAGCAAAGAAAGGAAGAAAGATTCAAACGTAGAGATTCACTTCGTGCATCTTTACATGCTAGCAAAGCATCTATTATGACTACCAACACTCATCTTGCACCAGAGGTATGACCTAGTTTACTAATTTATGTAATAAAAAAATTACTTCATGAAAACAGTCGACAGGGCTCATTAACTATCACATGAGCGACACTAATTTTGCCTTGAAGCTTAATGGTTAATAATAACCCGGGTACTAAGTGATTGAAAATAATTTTATAAAATCGAAATATTATTCAAATATAATCGAAATATATTTCTAGCTGTATATTCTGTAAAATGTGCTACTTAATAATAGAGAGATTAAATAATCACAAAGTATTTCTCAAACACAAGTTTAATAGCCATGAATGAAAAGTAAGTTAACTTTTCAGGTGATCCAGCAAAAACGGCGACGCCCTCCTCTGAGTAGACCAGATGACAGTAATGGGTTCATGGACCTATCCGGCGCTACATTGGGTGAATCAAACACAGACAGCTTTGACAAACAGAAGCTTGATTTCCACCGTCCCATTACACCCGCATCAACACTTGATTATAATAAGAAAAAGCTAGAAGATTCTAGTCTTTATTCTAGTGATACAGGACCAAGGAGACAAAGGTAATGTTTAAAATTTGATGAAAATATTAAAGCGCTAAAATGAAGAGTATGAATAGTAATGTTGAATGAAGTATTGATTTGTAATGCAATTGCGAGTTTATGAGGAAGTGGGAATGTGGAGAAAAAGGCCAAAAAAAGAGGGGGATGTGGGAAAACGCCAAAAAAAAGAGGGATATGGGATTTCAAGTAAGTGGGATGTGGGAAAACTGCCTTAAAATTTGTGGGATGTGGTGCAAAAAGCCATAAATATTAGATACGTGGGATTTCTTGACACCTCATAACACCCCACAACTCCCCCGAATAATGCTTGCTTCAATTGGTTTTATTTTTTCAGATACGACTCTTACGATGATGAAGAAGCAGATACATTTCCACATTCTCATCCAATGGACAATTTTGAAAGTGGCTATAAAAAGCCTAGACCAGGACTTCAACCAAATCGAGGTCTTCGGCCTCCAAACCAACCCTATGGTCCACATCATGTGGAAAATGAAATTCCAAACATATCACAGTCAAACTTATTCCAAAATGCATACAAAAACCCTTATTTTGATGATATGGCTTCTGTTAGAAGTCGCCTCCAGAGTTCAGAGTCAGAACTTTCGCAGTCCATTATGTCCGGGGCTGCACCGTATAAATTAAGTAAACCAATCAAGCCTCCTTACAGAGTGCCACCTCCCACCCAATCATCATTACACCAGCATACTCTCCAAGATCCGTACAGACCGCCAGCATTGGCGCAAGCACGGGGAGATTCACCACAAGGGTCATCAGCTGACTTGGGACCAAGAACTCCACCTAAAGTCTCCTCAGGTTATCAACTTCCTCAACCCATTGGCACGTCCACGCCTCCTAAAGGTGCAGCAGGAGGCTACCAACTGCCACAGCCACAGCGACCCACAAACCACCCGAAACCCAGACCACCATTACAAATGCACACACATGATCGGAGCTTTGGCTCAGGATCTTCACAAACAGAAGAGAAACCAAAGCCAAAAGAGACTGCGATGTAGTGTCCTAGTAGCAGACAGTGATATATACTTTTGTATTACAATGTATATTTTTATATTTTATATATATTTTTAAATGTTTTATTTCACATTGTTTGTAAGAAGAGGAATGAGTTGTTTGAAGTGTTTTAACTTTTCTGTGCTTTTAATGCAAAGATTAATCTGAATATATGTTTCATGATTTTAGCTGTATTAGCTTTTTCAAATGTGAATCTGTTAGCTGGTTAGTAGAGATTCATAAAGCCATTGATAAATGGCTAAACAAACCCGGTAAATGAAATGTCTCAAGCTTTTAGGAAGATATTTTGCAAATAAGCAATTGAATGTGTGATTGATACTTACGACAAAACTAAGCATATTTGTACACAATTTGAATTGTGAAATTTTCTGTACAACTATATAATAGAACGTAAATAGGCAATCAGTATTTTGTATGCAAGTTTCTTCACAAATGTTAAATTAAAGAGGCACAAAATAATTCACGCTTTAAATTCAGGAAATATATTTTTTTTTTACAAAATATTCTAGTTTTACAATACAAAAACTACAAATTTGTTCAATGTGTTGCTTGATTTAATTACATTTGTTCATGCACAAAAATTGATGTAATAAATAGAGAAAACGCACCTCCTGGTTAATCCTAGAATTTTTTTATTGAAGGAGTTTGGCCGCCGTATCACCAGTGTGCAGCACAAAAGGGATGCAGGTTGACAAATGAGTTCAATAAAAATTTCTAGTATCAACCAGGTGCTTTTTATATTTATCCCATATCACTCTAGAATGGTTATTAACCAAGTTTTAGTCATGCTCATGCATTCGTTTATATTTTAATAGATTTTTAACTATCTTGATATTGTCCTACACAGGAGATAGACCTTGTGCATTTAAGCCAGACTGTAAACAAATACCAAGCTTCAAAGTAGGTTATGTGAAAGACAAGATAACAATAAATATTAAATGCATTCTTACATTTACAAATGACACATCAATGAAGATCAAAATATTTTTCCCCAACAAACAGCTATGGTATTTTACATGTATGTGAAATCTGCATGGGAATGGCATTTCTTAAAGTGTAAGATATGTCAATACGTTGTGCACACGTTTAACATACCACTATTATCTTAGACGTAAAATCAAGAACATGAAGTAGGCCGGCAATACACCAGTGTGGTGTATGGATACTTTTATTCACCAGTAGGATATACAGAATCAGCGTGTGGTAACCTAAGGTGTATATATCTGATGTGAGATAAAACAATTTTATCTTTATTACACATATTTTCTGAAAACAACATATTTGAGCTGATGAAATTTATTATCACGGTATACCAAATACATTGAAATTTTCGCTTTAAATAAGAATAAAAGTCATGCTTTTTTGAATATCATACAACTTAGTCTTTTTCTTGATTATTATAAAAGTTTGCTATCTGATACATTGAAAAAAATTACAATGTCACTCTGTTTAAAAAGTAAAATGTTACATTTTAACACATGCAAAACAATTTTCATAAAAATACAGTGTAAAAACAATAGATTTTTCATACAGTGAAAGATAAAACATACAGATGTAACGGTAGTTAAAATGTACATTCCAATTGTCACTCGTAAACATTTAATAGTACATATATAGCTACTTCTCCCCCCAGCCACTGGGGTATACTGAAACCCTCAGCTAAAACCTTAGAATAATGAACGAAAACACAGACACCAGCATCAGAACAGTTAGACATAATGGAAAGCCTTATTTATAGGGGTGGAAATATGGTTACTACAAGGGAGATGTGAGAAGGCTAAAACATGAAATCACAAGCACATACTTATACTTATTATCACAGAGAGTATTCTGATGCTGGAGCCGTATTGTTTTGATCTCTGATATCAATTATTACCAGATGTCATAATCCCCTAACATTTTACTATGATCCATTAATGCCCAAATCTTATACTATAGCGATGTTAGTATTTTACTATTTCTATGTACTACATGTATTAGAAAGCTTTCATAAAGCTGTATTCTAGCTTACTACATGTATATGTACAAAAATAGCAGAAAGGTTTATTTCATCCAGTATTTATGCATGATTGATCTCTCTTAACTAACTTAACTAAATAGAATTTTTACATTTCGTGGGATCTTCCTTTACAGCTATGGAACCTATATGCGCGAATAAAGATTCATGTGAAATACGTCCAATGTAAATCAATTTAGAGCATCATTAGCATTATCTAATAGAACATTTACCGGTTGTTTCTGGTCTAAAATCTGACATGTGCATGTGCATTTTTATTACCACCTATAGCTCACTTCAAATAGAATCGTAGGATCTATAGGTAATGAACATATTTTGTGCAACATTTGAAAATATTCACAAGGAAAAGAACTCCATTCATAATTTAGTTAAAATACTTCAATAGTTATTTGCTGTTCTACAGAAGAAGCATTATCACTGGCAGTATATTCAAACACAAAAAGGTGTCCACTATAACAATTATCACAAAAACACTCGTAGCATAGGTTGCTAAATGCAAGTACAATGGAAATCCTATTTCAGTGCTTATACCCTTGGCATAAGCCATCCAAAAATATTCATATTTTCGATCGGTGTGGTCATTAAACTTACAGTTTTATCTTTAAGCAAGTAAGATATTGGGAATCTAGAACCAATCATACTTTGTAATTGATTTGACATGTTAAAACAGGAAGACATTCTTGATTTTTCTAAATGACAATTTTGTTTATAAATTGGGATAAACCCCTTACCCTGCTCAATGCAAATCATTTTGAGCTGTTATATGTCGCTAGTATGTCACATCTTATTTTGACAATTTATTCTTGAATCGAGGCTGTTTCTAACATCAATATGTGGTTACAAAGTTCATCTTACTAATTATTGTGAAACACACCCTTACACAATCATTTTTGCTTAACTGATGCTTGCCACTATATACAAAGGAATATATAGTACAAAACAAAACAGCTGGTGTATGCAAAATAACAAAATAAGGTATACACTATACATCTGTGCTTGAAATATGTGTTGGTGCTATTTCAAATCTAACTACATGTACATAACCCACTTCAAATTATTAAAGCTTCCTTGTCTACATGTCCATCTTCAGTACATGTATTCATTAGCAATATTCACAGTGCTTAAGTGTCTCACGGTGTTTGAGTTTTGCAATGTGCATTGCTGATTTTGAGGACCAATTTTCAAACATTATTCATGTTTAAATACAAACATATTGTTAGTGACTCAGAAGTTTACTTTTTTGACACAGCATTTGCTACATTTTGGTTCAAACTACTTATAAAAGATATCTATATTCATATTGGCAGGATGAAGTAGACAATGTATTCTTTCTAACAATATGCCTTCAATCAAAAATATTGTTTTGACAGACGAAATAGAGTATGCAAATTTTCTGGACCAAAATAATACATTACTTGCTAAATATGTTACTATTATTGTAGTATCAACAACAGATATACAAATGTTTATGATCTATCTAACAGTTCACGTGGCACTGGTCTGCTTAATATATATATATGTTCTCAAAAAAATCAATATTGGTTTTTAAGCATGATGCCAATTCATTTTTTTTTTGCATATTTTCTCATATCCAACTTAATTTTTTGAGGTTCCCATAACCACTCCCCATCACCTCTGTTCACACTGATCAACATAAATGCCATTATTTAATACCACTTTATTTATTAGTTTTATTCAATGTATGATTTGGACAAATTTCTGAGTCGTCAATAGGCTAAACTACTAAACTGTTCATATTAATGATAGCACATGATAGTATTTTTACTAGCTCTAATATTATTGTTGCAACCATTGCAGATGCTATGTTTTTTAGATGTTCCAACTTGTTTAAAAGGTGGATAGATCAACTATATTCGTAAAAGATAATGTGATACTAACTTGTACATAATGTATTATTCCAATTAACAATTTCTATGGATTTTTATATGTATATACATGTAATTTATCTGAAATAAAATTATGTTATGTTATGTTATGTTATAGCAGCATTTAATGAAATGTCTGCCAATGCTTATCACTCGTATTCGACGCAAAAAGACATCCTCACTAAATGCATTGAACATTTAAGTTTAAAAGTACACTTGTGATACAAGCTTGGTCACTTACTTGATGACAAAGCTTTCAAGAGATCATGAAAATAAAATTAACCCTGTCGAATCCAATTTACAAATTTTGATTTCGTGTCAACTTAATCTCTGCGACTTCTTTTACGACTGCTTCGTCCATATTCTGAACCAGTAGTGCTGTGCTTGAGATGAACTTGTGACTGAGCAGTCAACTGAAGTTTAATTGCATTAGAGTTTAACTTGGCAGCTAACAACAAACTTTTCATGCCTTTCATTTTGGCAGATTTTAATGTTAATTTGCCAGTGGTTTGTAATGCATGAAGTCTCTCAGCGCTAATTGGCGTTTGATTACCAGTTACAGAATAACATGTTCCAGTGGATTGAGAACTAACATTTCTATTGAGATCGACATGACTTTCAGTAGATTCAGAAAGTTTACTTGTGCTAGAGGGTGGCGTGAATGGTTCTCCATTTCCTCGCAAAAATTCTGGATTTAGAACTCTATCACCACAAGCTTTAGCCAAATCAGCTATGCTAAATTTCTTGGTTTCGTTCTGAGAATCATCTCCTACTTTCGATTCTAATTCCTCTATTGTAGTTTTGATTTGTTCTTCCTCAGAAACTAGCCTTTTCTTTTTCACTCTTGGTGCAGCAATTGCATCACCTCCTGGACCCATTTTTGCACTGCTCATTTCGTCATCAGAACCAATGACATCTGAATTGTCCTTATTGCATTCTCTTCGTTCTCTCTTGGTGCGCTTTCCGATATCCTCAGTTGTTTCTTCATCATCTGTATCTTCATCATCGCTGTTTTCTAGATCATCCAAGCCTTCTCTTGTTTGCCCATCAAATTTTGATAAAGAATGGAACAAATGGTTAGCCCATGTAATATGTAATACAGGTGTGGAACTGCCTTCCTCCCATTCACATATTCCATCATAAAATGTAAGTAATAGTTTATATACTTTTGGATCTTGAAGAAGTGGAACATCTTTAATAAGAGAAGATTGAGATTCTTGTTGATTTACATCGACAGCATTGTTCAATGTGTGTTGATGCTCAACACAGACTTTAATTAAGTGTGGAATCAGTTCGTTGGCAATTTCAAGAAACTCTTTGTAGATCTCTTCATCTTCCCTGTTATAATTATATCTGAAAACAGAAAATAACTCATTACTCAAAACAATGTAGAAATATTTTGCACATGAGTAAAAAGACACCATATTATTCTGAAAAAAGTACACTTTAGACTTGTAGATATAATTACAGAACTTCTATGCGAAACAAAAATTTAACGGTTATGACCATAAGCACACACAGGCAATGCTTCTAGACTTACTGATATATAATTGACAAATTCAAATACAATAAAGCCAGATTTAGATTCTTACCCACTTATTACTTGAGCAGCTCCTGCCCAGTAACATATTGCTTCTTTAAACATTCCTCTTCTGTAGTAATATCCTCCAAAGTATGTATATGGATAGACATGTTGGTTATCATAATATTTGTATGTTGATTGTATAGCTTTATCAAACAACTGGACAGGAGCAGGTCTTCCTTTGGTTGGCGTTATTTCTTCTAAATCACCAAGATTTCCAAGTGCCGATGGATACCTAATGAAGTGAAGTATTTTGATTATTATATATATATATGAAAGAAATTCAGGGACGATAAGTTATCAATATTTGAGAAGCTTTAAATATTTTAAATAGTAGTACTAAAATGGTGAAATTCATAAAAAGTTAAAAAGATATAATCATATGGTCCTTGGGTTTACAAGTCACATACCGAAACATCACTTATACTTACTTTTCGAGATGACCTTGATCATATAATAGCCATAGCAATGTTTGCTGAAGGAAAGCCATCTCCACTGAATCCATGTTGGCATTAATTGCTGGATTAACAGCCGCCACCATTGCAACAACTTCCATTGCTCGATCGCAAATAACAGGGTGACCATTTAGGTATAGCCAATTTTTATCAACTGTTGACTTAGTAATTGCTTGTCCACGTTTATCCTCATTTCCTTTGCCTAATAAAACAAAATAAACTTTTCTTATGAAATATATTTTGATGAGTGGAGGTAACTCAAACGAGCAGCGAATCTTGAGTGAACCAAGAATCAACAAATGTACCAGTCTGAAATATCAATACAATTCTTTACCAGCTAAAGAAAATTTGGCTTAAATGTACAAACGTACGCATTTATGTATAACTAACCCAAAGTACAGTGCCCCAGATAACTAATAAAGCTTAGTAGTCTACAGGAGTAATAAGCAACACAATTAAGGAGCATATATCACTGTATGCATATAGAGGGAGCTCACCATGCCAAGTGACTTCAGCTGTTTCCGATCCATTTTCACCAAAGGCAACCCAGGCATGATCCTCTGATAGACACAAATGCACATCATTATATCCCAACTGCTGACATGCAGCAACAACAGCAAGTGCCAGACCAAAGCAATCCAGTTTATTACCTAAAATATAAATATAATTAGAAATGTACTATTATAATATGGTAGGTTTTATACAAATAAATGGTCAATGGCCATCATTTACTGCCAAAAACAGTTTTTGGCTATTTCAAGTATTTTTTCCTATGCAATGAACGCATTTCCTTTAGTACTTTTGGGAAGAGAACTAATTGGCTTGAGGTTGGCTTATGACAACTGGTAAATGGATAACACGAGTGTGATCGTTTATCAAGATAATGTCTTATCAAAATCACAGCATAGCTAAGATTTGTCAATTAAAGCCCCGTTCACAATTATAGAGTATATTATCAATCACTTCACAACCACGTTCGCAAGACAAGTTGCATCGCTCATACGAGCGGTCACATCTGTTACAATTGGAATTGTAATCACAAGTGATTTTGAACATGCTAAAAATTTAGTTTGTGGTCGCAGACTGACAGTTATTGATTTTTAAATGGATAGATAGCACAGGCATTGTACAGCATTATATTATATCTACTTGCATAAGCTTGTGCGGGCAATGCATAATGTTTTTAGGTTGCATGCTGATTCGGAAGCATAGAAGTCAGAATTTGAATGTTGCTCAATGGTTGTACGACCTTGTGTCTGTTTCACGACAGCAGCTCGTTCATATCAATTCTGAGGTAGGGCAAGTTGACGTGACTTTTGATTTAGAAAGTTCATTCCTTGCGATTGTTTTAGCGACCACCTCTTTAACATATATCACATATGTATGATACTAGGTCATATGATATAATTGTAGCATATATTTGCAGTCAATTGTGAAAGAATTAAGATAAACAATATGTTAATAATAATTGGAAGTCACTGTTATTGATAAATCAAAAAAGAAAGTAGGTACATAGGGGTGTTGGTGGTGAGTAATACTTGACTAATCTGTGACTCATACATGACTAAACCTTAATCTCCGAAAATTCCTTACTAAACACTTATGACAGTACTAGAAAAAAAATGACAGCTAGTGTTCCATATCCCTTAAACTGTTTGTAAGTTGCCTACATGTATAAGGCCTTAAGAACAGTTACCTGTCAAATATGTGTACAGTGTTTGCAGGTGCGCCTTATCCTTGTATGAACCTCTTGATAATCCAGCCCAAACAACATCAGATACCTTTTTCACTAACTGACGGGTAGCATACTTTGTATCAAACAGAGTAAGATCGACAGAGCCTTTAATCAAGCAAATAAAGCGTTGGTATAATGCCTCCACTGTAGATAGATGAATTGCAGGGAAAACGGTATCTGCGTCGCAAGTTTTCAAATTCAGTTGCGAACATGTGTCAGGTGGAGGGATGTTTCTATGCATCGTTAGGTTATTCTCGATGACACCCAACACAATCGATAACAGAGCCAAGTTAGGCTCAGTGTTATCCTCAAGTTGATATCTAAATAGCTCCACTGCATCTTGAATGTTAGTAATTGGGAAAAATTGTTTATCTCTGTTACAAAATACCGCCATCTTGAAAACACGAATCAACATAAGACTATCCTCAATCATCGACCCCGTTAAGTCGCCAGAGAACTCTAAATGATTAAGACTGAATTTAAGGTCTTACATTAACAAATCCAATTATGTGATAGTATTGTGAATATACTAAATACAGTTTTACTTTTCTATATGTAGCTTTAGGTTTGACCAACATATTAAAGTTAAGTGTCATAAACACCATCATTTTAGATGAAAAGAAACAATATTATATCTTCATGACCACTTTCACATGACATCGTCTGCCAACAAATTTTAGCAATATTTCAAGATGGCGGCGCCCAGTGTTTTGCTTTGTTGAACTTTGCTCAGATCAGTAGATCTTCTAGATTGATTAAAGTTAGACGCAATAATTTGTTTAAATTATGTGACAGCAACAATGAAAAGACCCAATAGTTCTAAGGAAACATCCCATTCAGACAGTGTAAATGAGAGTACACATTCAAAGGTCACCACAATTAAATCTTCAAGTGCCAGACAACCCAACAAGTATCTTGCATTTGGTTTTAAGATATTTTTTGGATGTGTTCTTACACTGTATGTGTTTATTCCTCTCTTTGTTAGGCTTAATCCTTGGATCTTAACAGAAGTGGTATTTTTACACAGATTAAGATGGCCACCATTCGCAGATCTAAGCAATCCATCTGCATTGGGTGTAAACTATACACAAAATTACAACATTCCTAGTACAGATGGTGTGAAACTGGGTGTATGGTATATGCGTAAGCATTTCCCAGAAGAGCCAGAGGTGCTGAAGAGTGCAAGTGATTTTATTTCCAGCTTGACTGACAATCCAATTATTCTCTACTTACATGGCAATGCAGGTACAAGAGCTGGAAGACATCGAGTAAAGCTTTATAATGTGCTTGCTGAAACTGGATTTCATGTAATAACTCTAGATTATAGAGGATTTGGGGATTCAACTGGATCACCATCCGAACAAGGTGTTGTTGAAGACGCTATTACAGTATATAAATGGATTCGTCAACATGCTCCTTCTGCAGAGATTATTATCTGGGGCCATTCATTGGGTTCTTCTATTGGGACCAACAGTGTTCAGCAGTTATGTTTAAACCAAGATCCTCCTCTTGGACTTGTATTAGAAGCACCTTTCAACAATTTGAAAGAAGCAGCATTTTGGCACCCTTTATCTGCTATATTTAAAAGCATGCCATGGTTTCATTATGCATTTATTGAAACTCTGGAGACACAAAAATTAGCTTTCGACACCGATCGCTATATTTCTAGCGTCACCGTTCCTACATTGATCCTTCATGCTGAAGATGATGGCATTGTGCCATATGAATTGGGTGCTAAATTATACAAGACTGCAAAGACTGTTAAAAGCAAAGGAACTGTGGAATTCAAAACGTTTAGTGGTGATTATGGATATGGACATAAGCATCTGTGGAAGTCACTGGAGTTGCCAGCTGTCGTCAAAACTTTCATAGACAACCTGTGATAATTTCTGTAACATTTGTTAGTAGCTCAATTTATTATGTATCCAAATGACATTTTAGGATTCATTTTTATATTATCATGTCTTCATGTAATTTGTCCCTAATTTCAATTTTCTAATTGAAGTATAGAGTACATATACTTACAGGAAACAAAGAAATTAAAAAAAAAAAATGTTTTTGCTTATTTCATTTATTATTCATAAAAATATGTGTTTCTAGTTTAAAGATTAAAAATGGATAACATCTGTACTTATAACAGTACGTTTTTTGTATATCCTCACACCTTTGCTTTAAAAAAATAATATAATAATTTCCATTTGAGAAATAGTGCCAACAGGACTTAAAAATATTTCATAACATTCATGTGTTCAATTTTAAGTCACTATAGAACATACACAAAATTCACAAACAAATTGTACTATCCATGATTCATGCTTACAAACTTACATTCTACATTTTAAACTGTACACCAGGATTAAAATGTTTATCATACAAATATATATTACATTTTTCAATTTCCCGTTCTTTTCTCAGTATCAATTATCACTAGAAAGACCTTAACAATGAAAACAAAACAACAAATTTGACACATTATGAGCACACTTCAAATCATAAAACTACAACTGTCTTTTTACAATGTATGATAATCTTCTTCATATTATCACAGTAAACTATCAAGTAGTAAATGAAAACATTGATGCACTAAGTATATCCTTTGTTGTCTAAGAAGATATAATATGAGTTCATAACGTATGGAATCAGTCAAGAATATTGATGAATTGTCAGTTTTAGATGAGATGAGATGATCTGTACAAGCTCACTTCACAAATGCCTGCGGTGGGATTGCGCCTTTCGCCTAAAATGTCAAACGACTCTTGAGTTTTCAAGTAACAAAATGTAAAATTAGATTGACAAATTCAATTTATTTACACCAAACGTACCCGCATCATTCTTTGTTCACTACTAAGCATGTCTTCATTATAGTGTACCAATATACTACTAATGATATCCACGACACTGATGCCTGTGATTTAACCATACAATGTAGGTATAAAGTAGGGTTCAAAGTGGATTTTAACAGAATGGACATTTTGATTGAAAATAAATTTATTTGCACATATTAGTATTTCAAATAATGAAATTGAAATTTTAAAGACCTACTATTATAATACTGTGATAATTCACCACTAATAATTTTATCTTTCATTAAAATATTCTATAAAACTATTTTAATTATTTGAGTACTACTACTTGCTTTTGTGCTAAAAATCAGCCAAACCTGGATAGCTTTCACCAATTCCATTGGCTTCATCAGTCCTAATGACTTGCCGCCAAAAGGTTAATCGTCACGTGATAGTGGTGTGACGTCGTCGGCGGCTGGCAGGATGTTGCTGTAGATTGCCGGCAGTTCCGCGGCCCCCACATTCTTGTTGAGGTCCGGTTTGAGGCGTCTGATATGAATGGCCTCTCTAATCTTCCTCTCGAATGTGCACGGATCACGGTCCAATATCTTGATGTTGTCCATCGTGATGGTGTGGCTTTCTCTGTCCGGTTGATGGAGGTGCAAAGATACATGTGATGATGTGCTGCTGGGGCGCCTATGTTGGTCAAACCTCGTTTTCAATGTCTTTGAAGTTTCTCCCACATAGGTGCTAGTGCATTTCTGGGTCCTGGTTCCTCCACAGCTGATCTGATAGACCACACCACAAATCTCTTCTTTCTTGGCCGGGTCCTTAGGAGAACAGAGTAGTTGGCGTATAGTGTTTCTTGGTTTGAAATAAACCGTACAGCCGTAGTCCTTCATAATTCTCCGTAGAGGCCATTCATATCAGACGCCTCAAACCGGACCTCAACAAGAATGTGGGGGCCGCGGAACTGCCGGCAATCTACAGCAACATCCTGCCAGCCGCCGACGACGTCACACCACTATCACGTGACGATTAACCTTTTGGCGGCAAGTCATTAGGACTGATGAAGCCAATGGAATTGGTGAAAGCTATCCAGGTTTGGCTGATTTTTAGCACAAAAGCAAGTAGTAGTACTCAAATAATTAATTAGATCTTGTGCAGATGAGCATTCAGTATAAAACTATTTTAATGTTATTCAAATGACGCAAATTTGTCCAGATATTAAATAAAACCAACCTTTGCTTCTGTAAATGCTATTGCTGCTCTTTCGAAGTCCCAGCCACATTCAGATAAGCACCTAAATTTTAAAAAAACCCAGTTAATAAATGACTGTAGTCAGATAATTGATCATATAAGCTCTTTAGTAGTCCTTTTTTCTAGAAAAAATTCTGTCATTTAAAAATATTTGCAAAGTATATATTTTCATATATATAATTATAATAGAGGTATAAGCAAGAGCTTCATGAGGACAAAAATTGTTGTCGAGATTGCGCACTTCAAAGAGAACTCCTCGTTCATTGTTGACTTTGCTGCAAACTCGAGCACCATCTGTTTCTGCTGGTCGGTGAACCCAGTGGCCGCCTGCTGAGGACTGCTTACTGCCGCTGCTGGCGTTGGACTCGTTGGCGAAACCATGGCAACAGCAGATGCTTTATATTTCTTAAAACACAAAACAATGATATTTAACAATCAAGACATTTCCTAGAAGCTTGCAGATACCAAATGACAAAGTACTAATACAATTTCTTTAGAGCTACAACTGTAATCCATCACATTATAAATAGCACATTCTATCATTCCGTGCAAAAATCTCCGCCAATAACCCACGTTGATTGGTCAATCAGCGTGCTCAATTTTGCGATGGAAAACACGCTCCAGAGCGCGCGGACGGCGCTAGTCTAAACTCCTCACATTATCAATACAGCCGCTGACGTCGCAAGGCGTGTTCCGTGTAGCGGAGAGCAGAAGTTTAGACTAACGCCGTAGTAGTGGTCTCCGCGCGCTCAAAACAAACGAAATTGACTGGCAATGAGAATGTTATAATATGATTTATTTTAAAATAAAATGGATTTTAGTCATGATAGAATGGTGATTGACCACTCGATCGGGTAAATCAGACGTCAGCATGCTCAATTTCACGATTGACACTCCAATCTTGTGGTCAATTCCTACAATTCACATAGATTGTACTATTTATACATGTAGTATGATTTTGAACTAGAACCCCATGTGTTCATAATAATGAAATTTCATAATTTTTTCCTGGTTGGTTGAAAAGCTGCTAGATCACTGCACACCCACTTTGTGCATTTTAATGTTTAAACAATCGTAACACAGCTATTAATGAACCCACAATAGTGTTTGATGTGTCAAAATAAAGCTACTTACTTATATTGTCGCATGATTACAATTGTTTATTAAAATTATATGATCAATGGTGCAGCTTGTTATGGCATAACGTATGCACACCCATTTTGTGCGTGGTGATAATAGGGGATTTGAAAATGCTTATTTACATTACATCTTTCTAGAAATTTTATTTTTACACTTTGAAATCAGGAAAACAATCATTTTTATAGTAGAAATATTATGTGGTATTTGTTTGGAGCCCCCCCCCCCCTTTTTTTTTTAACACGAAGTGGGTGTGTACACAAACTGGGTGTGAATTGCTCTATGCAGTCACTGATTGGCACTTTCCGTATATCTTTTCAAAAATTTATTTTGGTATTCAATACCTGCGTTAGGCACAAGCTTTTAATTTGAAATAACATATTCCTAGACTAAACTAACCTTTACTTGATCCTCGGTAGCGTTTGAGATAGTAAATTGCTCATTTATGATGCAAATTCTCCTGAAAAAGAAATATGACAGGCTATTTCAAATCTCAACACATTGCTTTTCTGGCAGGTCTTATTTTCGCCCCCCAAAATATATTTTTGGATAAACTTTGTGATTAAAGTTAATTTTTCATATTAATGTGCTTACTCTGGTGTAATTGGAACGGTGATGAAACAACGACTAAATGTTCGAATCGGATCTCTGTGGCCACCAACTGAAACAAAATTTACCAGTAAGAATATCAGCAGTAATTCATTACTTTGCTATTTGATTAAATTATGTGCACATATTCATGCTTGTATCCTAATTAAGATGAGCACAAAACTTCTAATTGTATCTCAACTGTCATTAATTTCAAAATAAAATTTTAAAAGGATTGAAGTTCCTATTTTCACCAATAGTAAAAATCATCTTACCTTCTGCGAAGACTCCAAAGACTGTGAACTGATATATTACTGGCTGTAAAATGAAATATAATTTAATTATCTTTATGACTCCTTTATATCAATCATGTTTTAATATGTCAAAAGGAGAAAAGAAAATGTCATAGTGCTATCAAAATATTTCCAAAACTTTTTCTAAAAATATATTCTTTCTTCTTTTATCATACATTTCTTTAATTAGACTTGAAGATGCCTAAAGCTTGCCAAAAGACCAGCGTATTAACATCACCAGACAAAACCAATATGAGATTGTAATTTCAGTGGTAATTTTAATTTGATAAATCATCTGCAAATCAAAAGAAAACCTTTAACTTACTGTAGCGAGTGACACATCAACCCTGAACTGGCCAGGATCATGTTTGGTTCTGGGGAATTTTTCCAATGCAGCAACTACTGCAAGTTTGCTGGTTTTCTGCAGTGTTGAGAGTCGTTCTAAAACAAATCATTTCATAACCAAAATAATTTTTTCAAATACACATCAATAAAGATGTGAACAAACCCCCCTAATAATAATGTTAATACCTTACATTATATTCTAAAAAGAAAAATTTTCATGACGAATTTGAGAGTAAAATAAAAAATTCTTGGTGGAGAACTACATCATCTCAATTTAAAACGTTTTGAAGAGTTTTTTTTCTAACTATTCACATTTGAGTTCTATGTACCTTCTTTCGAGTTGCCGTGCAGCTTCAGCATATTTCGACTCTCCATCATGTAGCTGAACGAGTCTTGCCTAAGAAGTGACAGAAAACGATTTAGAAAAATATAATTACACTTGGTATAAATGTTCAGATAACCATATTTATCATCTAAATTTCACTTACTTGTGATTGATTGTCCCATTATAAGCTGTACATAATGAGAATACAGCCTGAAATGAAAGAAAAATAATTTTACAACTGTTGCTCAGAAAACCATGATATTGTCGATATCAAATATGTATTGGAACTTACACAAACATTTTGCACAACAAAATAACTAGATTGAATTGAAGAGCTTACATTGTCATGATACGCATCAAGAAGAGGTTGTCTGTTATCACTGTCAAAAATGTTGTAATACCTGAAAGAAAGTTAAATATGGCATTGAAGTCAAACATATTATAATTTTGAGATGACATCAGAGTGCATGAGTGAGGAAAACATAAAGAGCAGACTTACTGTTTCAAAAATGCACATATCAGGGCTTCGGTCTCCTGATTTGGGAACCGGCTCCCCTGTAAATAACACAAAACAATAATACAATGGCACACTAAAAAGTAACTTTGACAGTAAAGAGCTCATGTAACAAGTGCGATAATACTTTGCATGAAGACTTATGTAGCGTAAACATGTGGTAGATTACAGACTTGATTTCAACCAATAGGTAACAGGTAAATTATTAAGCAATGATATAGATTTCTGGTAAATTATTAAGCAAGGATATTTGATGAGCGTTCTGTGAAAGCTCGCAAATAAACTAAGTCTTCGCCTATCTGTATGATTCATCCAAAATGCTATCTAGTTTACCATTGAATCAGGCAATGCAACACTTGACTCGACATCAAACGTGATTGGTGGCGGAAGCTGATGACCATCCTACAGGAAAACAACAGGATTTGGTTTTGTAAAGCTACATAACTTAGATGACAATTACAAAGCTGCAAAACACAATCAAGAATTTAGGCTAAGTAGCCCTGTGGCCATGGCAACTAGAAGATACATGTAAAAAAGTCAAGAGATGAATAATAATGAATCTGAAGCAACATTGGTACAAATCCAATCTAACATCTAGAAAACACTAACAACAGCCAATAATGAACAGTAAGGATCTTCCTCATTCAGCAAGTTAGCCAACTTGATTTGTTGAACACTCACTCCCATAGAAGGGTTGCTCATGTTAAAGAGAATTTGGATGATCGTCTTTGCTGCAAGGGTCATGATGTAAATGTGTATCTATCCAAAAGTCCTGATACACCAGGCCTTGTGTAGATATAACGTTCAAAAAAGTCATATGCAGTACTTTGGGGAAATGCCAAAATCCCCAAGTTATCATATTGATCCGCAATATATAAACAAGTACCTGTTTTGTATTATAACAAAACTGTATCGACAACCCCAGCGTGAACCAAAAAACAAACAGAATGACTGTCACCAGGCAATTGTGGACACATGCTGCGCCCATCTCAACTGTTTCTGACCACACCCAATGTGACCCACAGAGGTTTTGGCTTGCCTTTACGCTTCACCAGTGCGTGTAACCGCATGAATCGAGAGTGGATTCTAATTTACATAGCGTACTTGGGGACTGCAGCCCCGACTGGCCTATTTTAACACATTTTGTGGGGACCCTTGGTGGTAGCTTTGAGTTCATGGCACATGCACTTGGGTTTTCTTGGATTTTTTTCTCCCAATCTACTGTTACCTATTTATTTTTTATCATATTGCTAAAAAAATTGACATAACTTACCAGTACTGTTACTTTTGGGAATTTTTTCCTTATGGCACTGCAAATAGTCACATGTCAATTCAAGATTAACCATTAAGATGGAAATTAAGACAAAACACATTATAATGTTTTCAATATCCACTCTTATTTCTTTAATGTACCATGTATCACCTAATTATATAAATAACTAGAGTGAATGTTACTACGAGGTCAGTATTAAAATTTTTCTAATAATATTCATGGTCAAATTGCGCAATAGTCTTTCAAAGTAAATTTCCAATGAAAGGTCAACTGGCAAACATTAGCAATGATATCTATCATGCCATTAGTTGAGAGATTATGAAAATAGATGGAAGGTGAGAAAAAACACTTGTTCTCTTTCTAATGATTTTAGCTTTGGATTTCTAACATGGGATGGCCTAGGGAAAATAACTTTTCACTACAAATAATGAGTGTTGATGTCTTACCAATAATAACTGCCAAAAAGCACTTCAATAGGTGCAATTTATCACAAGTGGAACTATTTAGGGAAAAATACTTGGAGTAATTATCAATTCTCTACACATTAATTTTTTTATTTGTAAATAATCTATATAATCTATCAATTATATGTACGCGTATAATATTTATAAACTTAATTTAACTGTTTTCATTTCCACACTAGTACTATTACAAAATACTAACATTAAAATCAGAAACCATAGTTTGTGTGTGTAGATGTTGTCTTTTCCTATGAATTTCTTTTCCACTAGGAATTTTTTTTCAATATAGAATTACGTCATCAAAAATGGATTAATCTTTTTTCTTATCAAATTATATTCCAATGATACATATCATATGCTGTCCCACACAAGTGGATACTTTACAGATATTGATTTGTGCATCATTTTTACTTACCTCCTCAGTTTCAGACATTCAAACATTATATATGTATTATAATGTCTGTTATCAATGATTATACCTTGTTTTTCATATAGTTTCATTTCAGATCTGCACCATGCATGTGACTTTTGTTAAGCTGAGCATGCCTGTTTGGGTAGTCAGTTTTAGTACTGATCTTCCCAGTCATGGGCACAAACAGTCAATCACACTGATAGCAAATCACGCTCTGAAACTTTTTATACAAGGTCTATCATTTGATACACATTTGATTTCTTTAAAATATATTAAATTTGTACACAAACAATCACAGAAATTAAGTTACAAGAATTTCATAGTATACTTGACAAAATTTACACACTTGCAACCGAGACTATGTATTATATATTTTATGATTTGATAGTTAGTGCCGGTAGATTAAGGAGTTAAAAGTTTCACTGAAATTATTGCAGCTGACACGTTGTCAGTATATTTTATTACAAATTCAAACAAAAAGAAACATTACACAAGAATTGCTCACTTAGTAGGAATGAAAACAATTGTAATTAAGTTTGTAACTTTTGCTATTCCTTGCAATATTGAAATTCAAAATAAATAACTTTTTTTGCAACAAGAGGCTACTAACAGATACGTGCCTGATGATATTATCGTACTTCACCAAACAGTGCTTAGTGATCAGCCTGTCACATGCTCTAACTTAGTTTTGTTTCTTATCAATAAAAATTGAATCTACTTTTATGAGATTTGTACCATGAGTCTTGTTTTCATTGTTTTCTTGGTCATAACTGAGAAATATACATGGTTAAATAATGAAACAAGCTGATTAGATTGATTATTATTGGGATAATCATCACGAGTTTGAGACTCACTTGTGATGATTTTGTCTCCTTCAGTAACAATATTTTGGGTCAATGATCCTCCAAGTGGATAAGTCGTTTTCCACAATATCATCCTTGACCTGTGACTTCAATTGCAATGATGGTGTTGTTGTATAAGCACTGTTTGATTGGCATGTTCATAGTTCATTCCACATTAACCACCGAACCCAAATCTTAGAGGACACCTCTATAACACCCAGGTTTACAAGGAACATGGCTGAGGATACATCATCATGAGGCTTTGCACCAGATTCAGCAAATCATGTGTCTGTAATTTAGTCCCAGCCATTGAATATCAGCGGTAGATGTCCAATATTCCCAGCTATGCAAGCAGGGTCAAGCGTACAGGCAGAAAAGATCTTTGCACAAACGTTCTGTGGAACATGCTTGGTCATCTGAGTAGGGAGGAGCTTCTTCAACTTTCCCTTGGCAAGAACGCATCCAGAAATGACAGTATGTCCGCATCCATTTACAGCCCTTCGTGTCACCAAGATCGCAGAAACTGGGTTCCATGTCAGAGTTAATCCACATCCACCTTATGATTACACACATACGACTGTAACTGATGAAACGATTTCTATCAACGAATACGTGTTACAGGCAATTTATGATCCATTTGGTACCATTTTTAGATGAAAAAGTTGGATTCTAATTCGACAACCTGCGCGAGACTTCAGATATATTGATTATCGTTTTCACAAAAATAACGTCAGCTGGAAGGCCCAGTGGATAAGATATCTGTACAGCTGAGCATGATGAGTGGGTCCGTCAAAATGGCGGTAATCAAGTTGATGGTGGCAATCCTGCTGTTTCACCCAATCGAAGGGAGCAGCAGATGTAAAACAATGCAACCCTACCACCTAGACCTGTGGATGTTACATCTTACAAAATTACCAAAATAAGAAACAAGGGGAAAAGTCGTCCTATTTATGTGGACAAAAACGGGCATAAAGTTTAAAGATAATGATCTTGAATTTCGGACAGTGTCGAAGATGATTGTCTAGATCTAGAGAGGCATACGAATTCAAGTTCAGGTAGACCTTCGAGGAATTCAAGTTCGGTTCCAAAGTTGTCCTTTGCATCAAAAGGTGATAACTCCAAGTCGTCTTTTTCTTCCCCAAGATTTGGAGGCCATCAAATGTGAAACATTGACTTTTAAATATCACCAATGTGTGTAACCCAGGTGTAATCAAGTTGTAATTTGATTAATCAAGTTATGCCATGGACACAGTCCCAATTATCAGAGTTGGAAAATGTCGAGACATTTATAACAAATGTCAAATAAATGTTGACATTAGTGACACATATTGACATATTCAATGAATATTGATAAACATATCTTTAACAGTAAACTCAGTATATATGGAGAATTTAAGAAAACTTAATACTATAAATGTCAGAATGACACATGAAATCCGAAAGATAATGTCATATATTTATCGTATTTTTCTGATTTCATGTATTATTTTGAAATATATGGCAAAATGAAAATGTCATAAATCTCATGAATAATCTTTCTTTTTTGTGAGCGTTGATGTTTATGGCTCATTTTCCTTAAATTCTTTAAATATGTCGTAAATATCAATGGTTGACATTTATTTTTGTAATTTCATAAGCCATAACCAAAAGTAGGCTTGTGGCATTAGGTATATTCATAATATATACATTCTAGTGCATTTAAAATCTTAGAATTAGCAAAAGAACAAACTGAGTTGCAAAATTAAAAAAATAAATGTCATAAATGTCAATATTTATACATATATATCACTAGATATATACGGTACTGGCAAAACATTGTGGATGAGAACGGAGCAGCTAAAAGAATTGTTAGGTATATTGAAAACTGCAAACATTTTCTGTTTGAAATGCATGTCAAATAGGTTTACATGAAAAATTCTTAAATAAACGTCAGCTCTTCAAGTCATCTCTGATTTGTTTCTATCAAAGTAGGAAGAAAAAACGGAAAGCCACAAAATAGTCTGTTCGCGAAATAGGTTGGTAGCTGGGGAAGCGAAGTCTAAGTCATTAGTCATGGCTACATTGGCGGAGGAGGTAAAGAGCAGAAGGCTGAAGGGGAGATACGACTCACATCAGTTTAATAACTACCCAACGAATGCGGGAAGGAAAAATGACCAATGCCCAAAGGTCGACAATAATAAGTTTCAAAGTAGGAAGCTGAAGTTTTCACGGAATAGGTTTCAAAAACATTAAACATGTAATTCCGGTAGGAGGCAGGCTCCAAAAGTTTTGGCAAATTGGGATTGCATTGCACCAAAGGACATTTGGTTGATAAATACGTTAAAATTAGGTTACAAGATAGAATTTCAAGTGAGACCTCCATTGAGTCGTCACCCTACAACAGACAAAACACAGAAAAACTGTTGGCAATGAATCAGTTGATCCTGGAAATGGTGCAGAAAAACGCGTTGGAAAAAGTAGACAGCAAGGATCCGGGATACTATTCGAGGTTTTTCATAATACCAAAGAAGGGAGGCAAGTGGAGAGCAATTCTTGATCTGTCTCAATTTAACAAGCTTATCAAAAAGCTTTCTGGCTTGTTAACAAAACAATCAAGAAAAACAAAGTGATGCTATATATTGTATATGGGAAGATTTATGGAATTCCAGAATACAAAAATGAGCCGGTTTGAGGAAGGGTGTGTCATTTCTGGAGAGTGCGGGAGAGATAGGGGGTGGAAGAATAGTCATACATCTGTTAAAGAAGGGCTTCTATGAGACAAGCAGAATCTTTATTCTGGAATGATGTTTTGTACCGTTACTTGGGATTTTTTTTTTTTTTTTTTTTTTTTTTTTTTTTTTTTTGCAAGATTAAGACGTGAGATGGAAGATGGTTGTTGTTTCTTGACGTGTCTTTACTTGTAATGGGGGTATCATTACTTTGCAAGTTTGTTATTTGTTCAAGGTCCATGACACGAGTGTGGCACTAACAAGATGATGGTGAACCAAATCAACAAAATGTGCTTTAGGCCTGGAGCTCCTGTTGAGGACTCATCCCTCTTGTTTGATATATCAAATAATGAAAGTAAGTTTTCCTGTCAAATAGAATAAGCCAAGACCGAACCAAAAAGGGAGTCAGATTAATAATAACGATGACAGTTCCGTCTCTGTATTTGCTAAATATGGGCAATTATGAAGTGGAAAATTGTCCATGGGAAGTGAAAGCTGTGGATTCAAATAGTTCTCTGTATGGGTCGACTTTGTTCACATATAATCATAACCTTCATTTCAGATGTCCAGGTGGATTTTTTTTTAAACTTCTAACAGAGTTTAAATGTGCTGTCTTATGCAGATAATTTTTTGGGGGAGTTGTGAAACTCCTCAAATTAATGAGGAAGAAACTCGATTCTACTAGATTTGTGCGTGAAGGTCAAGAACCATTTTACATACAATGAATTTTGCTCAAATCGATGATTTACATGGGCAAGTTCAAGAAGTGTGGCCTTCTTAGAGTCAGCGCCTAACAGTCTAAGATAACCTTTGTAATGTACATTGTAAGTGCTAATTTCCTCTGTTTGAAAATAAATTCTAAATTATTGTCAATATCTAGATATATGTAATTTCTATTTCAGAAAAAGTCATACAACCAATTGTCAACTAAACAACAAAACACTTACAAAGAGAAAGAGGACACCTGAGCTGTCACTCAAAGAGGAGCTGAGAAATACCAAGTCCAAGACATATATTTGATGTTCATAGTTTCTTTTTTTGAAAATAGAATGCCCACTTAAAAGAGTCACACATAATTTCTTTGACAAATGCAAGGATGATAAAATTGATGGAATAAAGGCAATTACTGGGACACAAGTTGTAAAAAAAAATATGAAAAACTAAGAAAACTGATTTTTTTTTAGAGGGCAAATACAAGAAATATTTGGCATAAATTTGAACTGGATGTGTGTGGGATTTTAGACAGTTAGGTATGGGAATTCTGTTTCGTTGAACAACTATCCTCGGTATCACATGATATGACGCAATAGCTTCACCCGGAAGTCAGTACGCACGCGTCCCCGCTTGAAGTCAATGTTCTTATTCTATCATTCTCAAGTTTTTATTCATTTTTCGTTATTTATAAGGTTTGTGCCTTTTCTGATGGTCTCTACATCAACATCTATCACAGGTGGTGACTGTGTGTACCATAGGTGCTGGTACGGGTACTAATGACAACTTAGGAGGCGTTGAAAATGTTTCCTCTTTGTCGTTCAGCTCGACTGAATTACAATCAAAGTTCGGTAAGTCCTCCTTTAATTTGTAAATTTTAATGGAAAGGTAGTGTCTTGTCTTCTTGGAAAACTTCCTCGTGTTACAATCGGAATACGCAGACATTTCCAAGGAAATTTGTAAAAATTACACACCAAGATCAGCAACAAAACCATCAAAGATTGCACAAATTCCAACAGCAATATGTCAAACACAGAGGTTGGGAACAGACTTCAGGTACTTTACCTTGGAAAGAAAGATGAGCTGAAAATAAAATTATTTTTCAATCAAGGAAGGCTTGGGCAATTTGTGCAAATAAATAACAAGTACATTTGGAATTAAATGTCTAAAAATTATATACCATAAAAGCCGTGTACCCATCATTATACAATCTGACAACAGAATACAGTTGACATGAAACGATTTCAATTTATTCATTTCACAATACAGCATAACACATTTTAGGAGCAAACATTATAAGGCATCGGCAGGAGGAAGATTTGAGAAAGTTTACAGAACCATAATGACATCAGAGCAGCATACTGGCGAGAATTACTTTTATCAAAGAAAAAAAAAATAATGGACAAAATTAGTAGGTGACTACACATAACCCATGCCCCAGATAATTGATAAAGCATGACTAGTAATATGAAAAAAAATACAATATTTAATTTTTGAAACAAAATGTTGATTCATTATCCAGTTGCATTATGATTTTTGCGAGTCGCCATGAAAATGTTACATGAAATAATCCAAAAAAACACTTAAGACCTTGCTACCTACTAGTGACATAAGGTCAGCTTGCTACAGGAATAAGCGGCCTCACTCACCAGTGAGTGACAGTGAATCTCACAGCGGTGAAAAACGGTTTCTTGTGGAATATGAAATGTCTCAATCTGAGGCCGGCGAGGGCGACCTCAAACTTCAATTTTCAAGAGATGAAAATGAGCCACCGCCACTAATAGATCTGTCGCACGACGTGATTAATTGTTTTGAAGAATTGCAAGAACAACCAGTTGAGGATAATACCACAGACCCTGCAGTGAATGCCAAGCTGGCAACTGACCGATTGGATGGTTACGTTCAGGTATTAAGACGAGAGGATTAAGAGTGTTATAAACAATTTCCCCAAGATCCTGAAACATCAATAATGCTGTGGTCCCACGGGTCAACGCCAGTATTTGGCACAAGCTAAAACAAGACACAAAGAAGGACGATGTGGTTTTGGCAAAAGTTTCGGACAAAATTTGTAGGAGTGTATATACTGCTGTGCAAGTGTCCACTCGCAAAAATCCACGCAACCGTTTGAAGAATTAAAGTCAAACATCCACTTACAGTTTCACAAGTGTCATTTCATTTCTAAATTATTTGTTTCTTTTTAAACATGCACATTACTTTTCTCTGTTGTAGTTGGCGTTCAAAGCAGATAAAAAGATGATCATCTGGAGGACAAGATTTTCAAATTAGTATTATATAACCCAGAAGTTGTAAAACATTCTTCATTGTTCATGTCCTAAGTACCTTCTAAGGTGTATCGGACGGGGAGACCACGTGGTGTTGGTACATGGACCTCCAGAGGCAGGCTAGGTAGCCAACTGAGCCTCGGGGGTGGGGGGGGGGGGGGGTGGAGGGATCACACTAGCTATAGTTTTCAAACTAGGTGAGTTCTTTTACGTTCAGAGGTGTGGCTCTCCTCTACACGGGACACGCCTTTTAATGAGGCTTCCAAACCTCCGCTTGGCGTCGCCACCATCTAGTAGTAACACTGTACGGTGGCGACATGCTGTGTGGAAATCAGCAACTCAGTGGCAGGTGCACAACGTAACAGTTTTGGCGACACTGTCTGCCATGACCAGGCCGCGAACTTGCGACGCAAGCAAATCCCGTTTTCAAGTCGTACGCTCTAACGACTGAGCTATTGAGGACACACAGGTTGTAAGAGTATGCGGGTCTGGAAAAGCAAATATATGATAAAATGTATCCTTCATCAGACACTAGCCCTAGATTCTATTCAATACCAAAGTTTTTTTTTTTCTTTTTTTTTGAGGAACTGCTAAGCCGCAACTGCTCATGAAATTGCTTAAGAGAGGCTTGACCATAAATATGGAGGAAGCAGGAGGCATATACCTATTTGCCTTGATGAGATTGAAAACTTCAAGCCAATAAGAATATGCCAACCCAAAGATATAGAAAAATTTACGGATTTACAAGACATGGCTGTGATCAATTTGAAAGAAGCAGGACGATTGCAAGAACTGCAGGATGGATCACTCTACAATAAACTACAATGAAAATTACAACAAAGCCTGCTGACAAGTTACCACAGATGGATTTTTGAGAAAAGCAAACAAGAATCTGTGGAATCACTTAGAGAGTTTGTGATAAGCGATACAGAGTTCCAGGTGATCGCGAATGAGACCATACATGGTGTGAATAGTGAGGTACTCTCTCAGGCCAGGACATCAAGGACATTTTTCACCTCAGGTGATAATAAAGCGAACAATCGATAGTGCCAGGTATGCCAAGAATCGCATGGAGTGTGAGAATGCACCCAATTCCAAAAGCTGAGTATAGATCAACGGTGGACGATCGCGAAGGGCCACGGACTGTGCTATCGGTGTTTGATCCTCTATCATAGGGGCCAAGATTCCAACCGCAGTAAGAACCTGTGGCGTAA
Organism: Streblospio benedicti; assembly: GCA_019095985.1. Lineage (NCBI taxonomy): Eukaryota > Metazoa > Annelida > Polychaeta > Spionida > Spionidae > Streblospio > Streblospio benedicti. The sequence continues at coordinate 18,562,185 of CM032662.1, forward strand.
ACGGATGCCATCAGACTCATCACAAACTACTATATGAAGAAGGGGCTATTAATCTGGGTGGCAGCAATGACGCTTCAGAAGAAACCCCTGACGCGCCATCAACTGTCGCAGCATACACAACCACCAACAGGATTGGTCCAGACGAAGCAGCTACTTGGCTCTATGCACGGTACCTGTTACTGTGCAGCATGGCAACAAGAAAATCTAGGTAAAAGCTCTGCTGGTTGATGCTAGCAGAATCACATACATTAACGAAGACATAGCAACTGAACTCTAGCTGCTTGGAGAACCACAGCAGCTCTCCGTAAAAGTTTTGAATAACCGCACCGAAACCTTCAACATCAATAAGGTAGAATGCACCATTAGAAGCTTGAATGGTGCTGTCACAAGGCAGGCACAAGCATGCACCACAGAAAAGTTACAGGAGACATGAAAATAATTGACTGGAATGGACACAAAAATCAATGGCAGTATCTGCGGGGAATACACTTTCCTAAGGTTGGACGCAGACCCATAACTCTACTTTCTAGCTCTTGACAATTTCTTTGTTTTTCTGAATTGTTAGAACAAGTTTGCGCCATGCTTCAATGATCGCTTCCTCTTAAAAGGCTACACATGGCGACTGTGAGTACTGGAGTACAGGCCACAGTAATCGTATAGGTGCTGAAAGTGGCAGCCCGCTGAGGAACACATTGGCGTCACTGCCCACCTTGATAGCGTTGCCTGTATCATAGATGCTTAGATTGAACATGATATTACAGGCGTAGGATTTTAAGAAGTGACCTTAATGAGGTTTTGATGGACAGCTTGGATGAGATGAAAAAGTACACGAACAATGATGAAAGTGTTAGAGTTTGATAAGAAGACTTGTAGCAGTTGAATGTCCTAGTGTCAGTAGTGCATATCGATTAGTGAACTCGAAGACATTTTTAGAAGTGACGAGCCTGCTAGGAGAATATTGATGAAAGCTTACACTTGAGGCCTTGAGGCAGAATGAAAAGGTGTCCCTAATTGAAAGGTGGCAACATTGTGGGTTGTTACAATACCTAAATCAAATGTTATGTACAAAGAATGACAAAAGAACGCTATGGAGTTGTATAAAGATTATATAACGTAGAACTAGAAAATCTAAAAATCTAGAATTGAAACGCTGAATTCCAATGCAAAATTTAAACTAAAATGAAAAGATTATTTTTGCTAAGATTGGTAAAAGAAATTGGTAAGATGTCAATATGATAGAGTACGTAAAATGTTGATTACAACAAATTCATAGAATATAATCTGGAAGCATTGTGGACCATGCGAGATAAGAACTGCTGTCCCGGTATTGTTGGCAATATAGAGAACTTGAAAACAAATTGATACATTATTATATGGGTGTGAACAACACCAGTCGACTATTTAGGACCGAATGATTGTTATTTAAACAATTGATCTTAAAACATAAGAGTAGAGGATTGGATCTAGAAAAACATTAAAAACTAACAAACAAAGAATAAAATATTTAGAAAAGAATTATGTCCAAACAAGTTTTACTCTAGAGGAAGTAGATACAAGGTACTTGCATATTCAGGAATAGATAAGAACTGACTAGGACAATAAATCTAAACCAGCAAACTGGTTCATTCTTGAAGCAATTTGTCTACCATGTAAATGTTGCTGATAATCTCAAGCAGCAAACTTTTGCTAGTGCAACAATTCTACAGATTGTCAGTTTGCTAGAGTTAATTTCAACAAATTTCAGGTATCATCAATAAAACTATAATGTCGTTAATGTTGACATCTTGTGTAATGGAATTTTATTCTGAATTTCAACATTGCACGTTGAGCTTTCCAATCAGATTTCTTGCCACTCTGATTGGAAAAATAGCAATTGCTACCTAAACAAAAACTATTGAGATCTCTGACAAATGAACAGAAATTATTTGTAAGACATCAATAAACATTTTGCTTTGGCACAATGATGCTTTTTTATTTACTGTTTACAGGCCAAATCCCATATCATGAAAATAAATCAAAACCTTATGATCATTAGTGAGTTGGATGGATTTAAACTTATTTTTCCTTTCCAAATAATCTTCATTGAATGACACCAGATCACATCCTTTTGTGCCTCATTCACTAATGTATGCCTTTTTTCCCCACACATATACTCATGTTTGAAAATTCAATCACAAGAGTACATAACACTAATAACATTCAATATTTCTTTAAGTCATAAATGCATACATTTGAACAAAAAATCATTAAATCCATTATCAATAATAAGCAGCGTAAAAATAACCAAAATTTAGCAAATGCTATTTGTATTTATGATTATTATGATAAAGATAGTTATTAGTATTTATGATGATGATGAAAATAAAATATGGAAAACAAAGGCCATGCAACCACATCCGTCGCTGTCGCCGCTGCTGTCACAAGGATACAATCTCTTGCATCCTAACGACTGCTCCACGATGGTTTATAAGCAAGATGCAGCAGACAGCAGCCAGTCAGCCGCCACCGGTGCCTCTTTTCGGTTGCATGGCCAGTTTATACCTGACGTAAGTATCTTCGTTTGCATAGTTGTCACATAGAGGGTTCTTGTCCAGACAGAGTTCTATCAACAAGGTTAATTTGGATATATGCTGTAGCTCAAGCGCATTCTTCAGCTGCAAGAAAATACATGCATATTCAGAACCTAAAATGTATATCGAAGCAATAACAACTAGGACCTAATTGCAGGTCAACATAGTAAGAGCATTTTTCAATTAGAACACTGATCGCACAATTCAGCTACACACAATTTGGCTGTTGTTTAAAATACTACGACAATTACATCATGTGTTAATGTCAAAATCTCAAAGACAAGATATTTTCATTATTTGAACTGGGTGAAAGACTTGTATTCACATTAATGCAGTTGTGGATAGTTAATAGTGTAGTGTAGCCGAATTGCTTATCTCTGTTAAATATTAATATTTTTTGTAACTTTCCTCAGCTATTTTTTTCAATGTTGCAAAATCCTTAGATTTTTTAAAAGAGTAATTATATTTCATACATTTTCATTTTGTTCTCATTTTCACTAATATTCATCTAACCCACACTGAGTATCAGATGTCAACAGATTGACCTCTGAAATGTTAGGACAGCTCATCAAAAATCTGACCTATCATTGATTTTCTAATCCCCCAAAATAGAATTAGGTCAATTGATCAATCTGAGCCTTGCTGAAGATTTCCAGACACCCAGTTGACACTTTTCCATGGTTATACATGTAACACCAAGAGCACTACGTATTCGGCTGGTTTGAAAAGTCCTATGATGTTGAAATTACAATCTACTTTGTTTTGTCCTACGTACAAGGCAGGGATGAGCTCACATGAAACAATTTACAACAATTTCTTAATAGTTTGTTTTTGTGCAATATCTGTAAACTTCCACATAATTGCGTTGAATGCAGAATGTGTGACGTTTAACATTGAAAGAAACCGTACCGGTTCATACGGGCTACGTATAAAAAAGCATGACACCATACAACAGCAACATAAAAGTAAAAATTAGGTCACATATATTAATAAATTATGATAATCCACTCTATGGTGAAACATTTCAGAGTTCAATCTGTTGACGTTTGATAATTAGTGATCTATCCACATGATGAATTGAATTGCTTAAAACATTACCTGATTTTTTGACAAATTGAGTGCTGTGAGATTCGGGGCATGTTCATGAATTTTCGCAAATTGTACAAGCGAATGTAATCTGTTGTTGCTTAAATCTAACTGCTGCAGTTCAGGAATATGTTCTCCAATTATTTTGAGTACTTCAACTGCTACATTTTGCCGACCAATAGAAAGGTAAATGTTTTGTGCTCTGAGATCTGAAAGTATAAGTGTTAGTGTAACTTCTTTGTAATATTAATATCTAATAAAATCTAAAAGTGTAATTCTGATATTAAAAACTAACCTGTATCATTGTACATATTTGATAGATCAAGCTTCTTTGTGGGTGGATCATATCTGTTACTCATGACAATCTGAAAGTGAAAAAGAAATTAATTAACACTAATACACTTTTAATTCAAGAACTACAACTGAAACATACTCACCAGGTTAAAGCCGGGTAACTATTCTGTACCACATGGAGTTACTCCAACAAAGTAGGAGTCATGTCTATGTGATAATTTTCAAACTGATTTGTGAACTCATTGAAGAGTATGACTTTTGATTTTATACATTAGGACCTTCATATATATTTGTTAGGGCACCTACAGTACTGTTTGCAGTCTCGCTCAAAAGCAAGTTTTGAGCATATATATTGAGCCCTTGATATTCAGGGCCTATGTCGAACGTTGTGAAGAAAACTATTGATATGAATGTTATGACCCCAAACTTTCTGATCTGTCTCAGTATGAGCCTTAGATGAGACCAATGATTTATGGTGTTTTTACGACTTAGTTATATAACTTGACACTGTTTGACAATCTGCATTTAATGGTTTATGTGTAAGTCATGTCAGCCATATTATCGTAATTTGATTGAAATTACGCCAACAGTCATTGCAACATTGCACTGGGAAAGTAAGGTTTTAATGTACACTCTTACAAGGTAAGAAAGAATTTTCTATAATGTTTGCTGCACTGGTGTAGGCCGCAACAGCGTTCTCTGTAAAGGCTGCAAAAAGTGGGTGCATAAGAAATGCAGTGGACTTAAACGCCTAACAGAGGACCCAAGTTTCAAGTGCAGACGTTGCCTGGGTACTGCGAGACCAATCGATGGCAGACCACAGAGTGAGGTTCAGGTACTACCCGACAAGTTGGAGGTCGTAGCTTCCTTTTGTTACCTGGGAGACATGCTCTCGGCTGCCGGTGGCTGTGACGCTGCAACGACAACACGGGTGAAGACAGCCTGGAGGAAGTTTAGGGAGCTGCTGCCTGTTCTCTCATCTCGCCACCTCTCACACAAGACGCGGGGACATGTATACAGTACTTGTGTACGGAGTGCAATGCTCCATGCTAGTGAGACATGGCCCTTAACCAAGCCAAACTTTCAACGTTTGCAACGCAATGACAGGGCAATGATCAGACAGATCTGCAATGTGAAGCCGGAGAACGTTGCCACCACCAGTTCAAGTGAGCTTTTGAAGCTTCTCGGCCTTGAGGACCTTGACCTCATTCTGAAGGAGAGAAGACTTCGTTGGTATGGCCACGTGGTACGGTCAAGCGGAGCAATCAAGACAGCATGGGACATGCAAGTGGCTGGTATACGTGGAACCGGTAGACCCAAGACTTCATGGAAGCAGGTGACTGAGAGGGATATGAGGGACTGGGGACTCTCAAAAACCGATCCTCATGAGAAAACCACATGGAGATCCGGTGTACGAACAGCCATGCGTGCAGCTAGCCAGCTACCTGGAAGGGGGTCCACTGAAGTGGACGTTACGCCAGCACCTGCACGTTAATCAAAACACCGATGATGATGATGATTATTTTATATGTATATACCATACATATAATTCCTATAGTGCGGTCTCTCCTTCAGGTTTATAATTGTCACCAATTAAATAAAATGACACGCTCAAAGGTGCTGGGACTTTGTGCTCCAATGAGTACCCTTTTACTTAAACATTGTTATCTTGCATACCTTAATTTTATCTATCGTTTCTTGCGACATACTGGTCTCCGGTGGTTGGTTGGCAGCGATCACAGTCACTAGAACCTAAAAAGAATATTTTGACATATTATGAATGTGGAATACTCCAAAATATTTCAACAATAATTCTAATGCAATGCATTTGGGTAGTAAGTAACTGTAGGGGTACCTTTCGTCCATTTGGAGCTGTAATAAGCCGAGAACATTCCTTAAGAGCTTGAGCCCCATCATGGTCGTTGATAAAGAACATCAGCGATGTGCCTATTTCATGGGTCTGAAAGGAAAATTTCAAATGATTGTGCTTAATTTTACACTTGGTATTCAGAAATGTGAATAATGACTGAGGATGAGTTTATGTAAGATACAAATTGTCATGATGGAAGTAGAACGATAGACTTCAACTTCCAAAATCTTGCTAAATATTTAGACAGTACCCAAAATATAATTCTAGTCTAGACTTAGTGGCCTAAACAACCAGCTGTAAACAACTAAGAAATTCTAATAATATTAATGTTCGATGTTATTTTGTAAAAAAACCCACACAGGTTTACATGGTTAATTTTGATTTTTTTACTAAGCATTTCATAATATCTGATAATATAGTTTTAACCTAAATAGCATAAACTAAAGAGATATCTAAAAAAGAAATGAGCGAAAACCTACCTGAACAGGTTGAAAGGGAACTGTTGTTTTCTCTGTTAGGCTCTTCAACACAAAGTCCTTTCCTGTTACTGAGCCATAGGGAATCTAAAATAAAAGAGATGATTATGAAATTTAAAGAAAAACATATTGACAAATATTGTTAAGAATAGATTTGATAGCTATCTTTCAACAAAAAAATAGAATCACAGTACTTTTGAGAATACTTAATATCCATTTGAAAACACCATGAAATTCTTTAAAGACATACGCGCCTAATTGACACACCAATAAATTTTCTTTCAAACTTTCCATGGTTTTACTGATGTGAAAAATAAACTAAAAAGTACAGGTCGCCGGCTTTGCTCAGGAAATATGGGGTCCGCAAAACGCACGTCACTTTGCCTTGAAATCATGCAAATAACGTTGACCGCATTAACATACTGACTGTATGTTTGTTTATTATGCTATTTAGGTATGTTTTGTTAGTTTTGTTTACATGTATATGCTCTATAGTAGTGTCCAGCTGAAACAATAAACATTTATTATCAAAGTGTATGTATACATATAACAGCTAAAATATTTCTGACACTGTTTTTTTCTCAATAGTACTAAAAAATGACTCTATGGTACAAAAGTGTGAATAAAAAAAATCTGACCAATGTTGTTTTTAATGAAAATGTCACACAATGTAAGATAATCACTTAATATGTGCAGTAAAAAAAAACAGGGAGTCACCGGACTTCAAAGCAAGTAATTGAACTTCAAAGAGTAGACTATACTGACAATTTTGCGTCTCCAACCACATGCACACACGTACAGGTAAACAAAAGTTGACATTTAAATAAACAAATAAATGCACAATTGATCAATGATTAATAATGTTATATGGAGAAGAAAAGAAGTCAATTTTATTATTCCAGGAGATAAGTATAATTATTCGAAAGCAGTAATGCATAGTACAAGGCAAGTCTACATTGTGCTTGTCCAAACATAAATCCTCTAGAACAGTGCACACCCATCCCGTATATTTCAATGATTAACAATCGTAGATTAAACAATCGTGTTTGAGGTGTCAAAATAAGGCTACTTACTTGTATTTTATTAAGATAACCACAATTGTTTATTGAAATTATTCATTAAAATTACATGATCTATGGAAATAACGTATGCACACGCATCCCGAAGGTGGTGATAATTATTATGCGATTTCAACATGTTTTTTTACATTAGGTCTTACTTGAAATTTTACGTATGCACACACATCCCGAAGGTGGTGATAATTAATATGGTATTTCAACATGTTTATTTACATTAGATCTTACTTGAAAATTTCTTTCTTCACTTTGGAACTGGGAAAACAATTGTGCTCAATGTATTGATGTTATTTAGCACTTGTTAAATTTCAATGCTATAAATCTATATATATATAAAGGAAGAGGTGATTTTTTGTGTCACAAAAGGCTTTTTAACCACAAGACGTACACACTCCAAATTATGTATGTACAATCAGGACAACTTGGTGGTCGTTATAATATCACATTTCAAATCAAATAAATTGGTTTTAATGATAAAAAACAAGAATTTTTAGAAAGGTTGCTTACAGGGACATGTTTGTTAAGGGTATGTAATACGTTAAACATTTGTATATGTCAAACGTACGTTGCACGTCAACCGTACAGTCATACAACAGGGAACTGGGTAGGGTGGTAATGGTGATGGAGGTGCATTTTATCTGCTCCGGACCTGTTTTGAGGAGGGGTGTTGGCAGAAAGGGTGAGTGTGTGTCCATATGGCTGGGGGTGGGGGTGGGGGCGGACATGGCTGGTGGCGAGGCAGGGAGGAGCATTTTATATGTTCCAGATCTCATCAATTTCAACCCGAGCAGCAGCAGAAAGGGGGTGATTGAGATGCACATTTAATGGTCTGCACGTGTTAACCAGGGGTAGGAGTAGCTGGAGGAAGGGATATCAGAGTGATGAAGCATTGCCACAAACATGTAGCGTATGTATGGTTGTCACATATGACTGTGGGAGGAAGGTGATGGAGATGTATATAATCTTTCCCAGAGCTGTATAGTGGCGGGAGTGGCGGGATGTGGGATAGGGAAAAGAATGGGAAGGGAGGAGCATTTAATAAGTTCCAGATCTCATCCGTTTCAACCAGAGCAGCAGCAGGAAGTTTAGATGTTTAGATGGAGATGGGAATGAGCGGGTTGGGGAGAGAAGAGGAGGTGGCGGTGGAAGGAAGGGTAGGGATGAGTGGGACATTTAATCTGCTCCGCACGTGTTTACCATGGGTAGCAGTAGCTGGGGGGAAGGATATTAGAGGGATCAATCATTGCCATATTTAGTACATTTAGTGTGTAAATGGCTGTGACATATGACGATGGGAGGATGGTGGTGGAGGTGTATTCAATCTGTCACAGACCTGCATACCAAGAGAACTGGTTCGAGGGATGTGGGACAGGAGGAAGGATGGGGAGGGAGGAGCATTAAATGTGTTCCGGATCTCATCTGTTTCAACCCGAGCAGCGCCGGGTAAACAGCTAGTTAATAATAAAAAACAAAAAAACAAAAACAAAAAAAACATAGATGCAGTCGCCGGCGCTCCGTCGGACGTTAGCACACCGTCACGTCACTAAAATGTACGTGTGACGGACTGCTGACGTGTGACGGAGTGCTGGCGACTGCATCTACGAGAACTGTGTGAACAGGTCTACCCCCATAATCATTATAGCTATGTAGCACAGTTAGAAGTTATTCCCTGTAAAACTTACCATTTATCCATTAATGTGTATTGTTTAGACTATACCAGTAATGTAAAGGATTGTAGCTTTTGTCTTATTATATGCACATTGCACACCGAGATTACAATATAACTGACCACACGTACCCAACTGGCCATTGAGATTTACTGGTTTTGCTGCTTGAAAAATGTTGTACGTTACGCATAATAGCGCGCCTGTCTTTAAGAGATAATTTCATTGATCAATCAACCAAAGGGTTCTTACTGTGACTTTGTACCATCCAGACTTGCTGCGCTGCAGCCCCGCCGAGCGAAACGGGACACCGAGCCGGCCATAGGCACCAGTATCACGACCATCACCAAGCGCTGCCCGCAGTGACGCCTCGCGGCCACCACGACCACCTTTCCTGTAGCCACGCCCTCTTCCTCTACCTCCCCGCGAGTCATAGGGTGAGCTTTACAAAATATTTGGAAAACAACTTATTACACATTTGTAGCTAGTGGTGGGAAGTTTTCACTATTATTCAGTCAAAAAGTTCTTCTTAACTCAAAACAGCAATGCATTGCTACATGCATCACTCCTCTGCTATGTTCGCATTGCAAATATTATAACACAAAATCCAACAGAAGCAATACTCAGTACAATAGAGATCAATCAATCAAATTCGTAAGTTTATAACAGGCCTTAAATATTCACAGGGAGTGGCCTGGCTACTCAGTCTATATCTTAACCGTCCTCTCAAGCCGTTGGTCATTAGGTTTTGTTCTCTCTTTCTGGAACATTGGGTCAGAAGTCTGTAGCAGTCTTCCCCTGACTTTCTCTACTTGTATTACAAGCTTTTATGCTTTAACAATCCAGCCGGAGCTGTGCTAACCAAACGATGCTTAATAGTGAAGTTGATATCAATCAATGCATAGAGAATTGAATTTTTCAAGCACATTCATCACGGTACACAAACAAATGGTTTCATCAAATACAAATTAGTAAAGCTGTAAACATTTTTCCTTTAAATTCACCCCCATGGCAATGTGGGTGCTACACATGCTTTTTACATGAAACTTACTCTTTTATACTCTTGATTAAAAAGCACATGTGTAGCACCCACATTGCCAGATTTAGATACAGAACAAAAATTTGATATTAGTTATCACAGTTCATGCTCTAGTCTGATTAATATGTTGCTTTTAGTAGACAAAAAGTCAGTTTTTAACCATATTGCCACTGAATACAAAGGAGACGGATGTTCATATCACCATTTGTTGAGTCCAAATTTTATAATTAACTTTACTTACTGCCTTTGTCTCGATGCCGAAGGTGCATCCCCATCCATATCAACATCTCCGTCATCAACAATTCTCTTTCCATCTGCAAAATCAAAACATACAATTTAAATTTTCACCTTTGAAAAGTTTCTTTCACACTATTGAATCTAAACAGTAATATGAGATTTACTCATATCATATCAGCATAGGGAGATGACATTGGGTTAAAATATAAAATAAAAGATCAGGAAAGAGTACTTACCATGTCTGGGTTGGAAATGGCCTACATTTCTTTTAACTCGATTTTTACTTTTGAATCCACCACGACTTCTTCCACTTTGAGAGGACACGTATGTGACTGTTCTATCATCATGATCACCTGCAAAGGTCATAGATGTGTTGTTCATTGAAGTGATACTTCACTGATATACCGGCATTTGATTCAAACAACCTTGCAACGCATGTAGCATATAAAATAATTGTACACTTAGTTAATTTAGTTTGATAGATTTCATAAATTTCCATTCCACGATATAGTAACTCTTGGCTATAACTCAAAGGAATTTTTTTGTAGGTGAGGAAAATGTTTGCTGCGCTACTGTTTTACATTGTCTACGATCAATTCATTAGGATCGGAAACCAAACTTCCATTTCTTTTTTCCTCCAGTTTTTCCTCCTGCCCAGAAGAAATAGCAAACTTCCGCAAAACCCTTGTCCCTATCAGTGACAGACTCAATGTCCACTGTAAATTGCCAAGACCCATCAGGTATCTATTTTCAAAACATTAGTGGATTGACACCACCTACTTTAATGCTAATCACTCCGCTTATTGTGTAAAATAGATAACTATGACCTACAAAGACTCACTGACTCATGGCTAGATAAATCACCAATGCATGTTCACATGAAGGCTGTTCATATTTAACGTGTGCGCAGCTAGCAGTCGGCTTTGATTAATACAAATATTAGCCTGATCAAGAATGCCCTATGTTGCAAATAATGGTCTTCATTGTATACTAGCCCAACACTAAATTTCATAAGTAACAGACAGCTTTAACATGAGTTTTGTTAGGACGGTGTGAAACTTTTACCGTACTTGCCAAAACAAATGTCTGAAGCTCAGGCCAAACATTGCTAACTATGTAAAAAAAAAATTTTTTTCAAATTTTTTGATGACATAATCAATGCACACATTGGTATTCTTCAATATTATTGTCTGAGAAACTTTAATAAGAATACACCCACAGAATAACGCAAGTGACGACCTTATTGACCCCTTGGTAAGGCAAATAAATGGGTCAATTCTGTACTTGATGGGCGAATATTTTTGCGGTAAAATTTGACTATGAACAGTTTCAAATTACATGGATTGAAAATGTTTATTTTTGTGTTCTTTAAACTGTCCATATGATCAATTGTTAAAAAATAAATGAAATGTGTCACATTTATTTTTTAACAATAATTGATGTAATGTTGGTTTATTTTTATAATACTGATAGATTTGAATTTAAATCTTAGGTAAAAAATAAACTCATTCTTATTCAATGTATCTGCAAGAATATCAGTTTCTGAAAGAAAACCCAAAATGAGATGCCTCGAGAAAAAATTAAAACTCTTTTCAAGGACTTGATCATTCTATCATTCCGTGCAAAAATCATCGCCAATAAAAAGTGAGGGTAAATCAGACGTCAGCATGCTCAATTTTCCCATTGACACGACAATGGAGTGGTCAAATACCATTCTATCATGACTAAAATCCACACTAAACGAGTGTCTGATTCATTTTTATTTTAAAATAAATCATATTATAACGTTCTCATTGCAAGTCAATTTGTCAACCAGCGTGCTCAATTATACAATTGACTGCACGCGCGGAGACCACTACTACGGCACTAGTCTAAACTTTTGCTCTCCTCTACACGGGACACGCCTTGCGACGTCAGTGGCTGTATTGATGTGATAAGTTTAGGCTAGTGCCGTAGTAGTGGTCTCCGCGCGTGCAGTCAATCGTATAATTGAGAACGCTGGTTAACCAATCAGCGTTGGTTATTGGCGGTGATTTTTGCACGGAATGATACAGGGTTCGAAATTAGCGGTGGCAATGGTAGCAAATGCTACCATAAAATGTCTGATTGCTACTAAGATAAGGGGTCTGGTAGCAGATATTTGTTACCATGAAATTAAGCAGCCATATATTCTCAGTGTGACGCAACCATTTGCATCGTAGGTGTCCTCAGGGGACACAGTGAAATCAGACCAATGTTTATGTCACAGCTCACAGCCATCTGACCACAGCTCACAGCCAGCACATGTAAATAAACAGCTTGCATCTAAATCAAGCATGCACTGCTGATTTATCCAGTTGTGAGTCTTTGTACTATAGGTCATATTTATCTATTTACACCAAACGTAGGGAGAAGGGCATTTATGTCCATGTAATGAATGGACTTGTGTCAATCCCCAAATGTTATGAAAATAGTTAGGTCTCATAGTATACATCATTGCACATCGTCAAATATAAATTACAAGTGAGTATAGATCAGTTGCTAATCATTCATCTATTATGATCAGCATTTGGTGGATTAAGTTGTACACTTAATATTATAGTTGACACCTAGAAATAATTCTGCTTTCTCAAACATAATATCATGTTATGGATATGTGCATTGCAGCAAGAGATAATACAATAAAAACCATTACATGTCTTTGATCTAATTTGATCATTAGTTGCTTATATATTGAACTGACTTATAGTTATTTTACCTCTTGATGAAATGATGTGAAAGACTGATTAGTGTTCGATAATATTAGCATATGTAACCAGTATTTGAAGCAATTTTTTCTGTATTTTACATTTTGCTTCCAAGTCTGACTGTTTTGCTACCAATTTCAAAACCCGGAAGCAAAGTTTTGCTACCTTCTAAAAAAGTTAATTTCGAACCCTGATGATAGAATAGACGATTTTGCAGCTGACAGCTTGCAGCAGCAGCAGCAGCAGCAGCAGCAGCAGCAGCAGCAGCAGCAGCAGCCTAACATTGATTTCTTGTCAGCAGTAATCACAGTATTAAGTACTCTTGGCGTCTTGCTTTTGTTTACCAAGCACTGCATAATATTGCGTCAAGAGACCCCTTGAGATGGTAAGACAGTGCACCATTTGAGATTTTAATGCGTCTATGGCGCATGGCGCAGCCCAAACAAGAACTCTGCAATAAGTTCTAATTAGCGTGGGAAATGGCTGCCTGCCCGAGAATTACCCCTGCCCGGTAGCCCGAGGCTGCCAAGTTTACTATTGGGCTTGCAAGTCGTCAGACTTTACACTTACCTGCCTGGTTGTCTGGCACCTTTATGACCCCATATTTCAACATACTTTTGTCATATCAAATATAATCTTTAAGTCCACCAAATGGCTCCTTTTTTAAATATAAAAAAAAAACAGGGTTGAATGCTCCCAGACCCCCTAGATATTGAGTACCGTTGGCAGGCCTGGTAAGATTTCACTAGAGCCTGTAAGTTTTTCAACTAGCCAGCCCTGGTGTCTAGTACCTATTTTGAAGAAGTTCCCCACACTGTTTTAATACACATATTTGCTCATGAACATTAGTAACTTTCAAACTGTTAAGTGATGTTAGCAAACGGGGATGCGTTTTACAGTAGTCACAACAGCACCTCGTGACCTGCGCATAACTAGAGCAATATTTTAAACGTCAACCATAAACAGGTGGAAACGATCACCAAAACAAAAATAATAAATTATAGTAGACATACGAACGCAAATCCGTGAATGAACGTTAATTCCGATAATGTGATTTTAGATACTTTTATCGTTTTGAAATTTCTACATAATGTAATGTATTTGACATCAACGTAGATGTTCAGTGTATCAATGTGAAATGTTTCAAACCAACATTATCGAATAATGTTCATTCACGGTTTTCCGATCGTTTGTCTACTTATTTAACGAAGCTAGTACACTAGTGTAGTGAAATGATAGAAAATTGATTATATTTTGATAATCTGGTAAAATATTTCATATATTTCTATTATTTATTAACAAAATTAGATAAGAATCCCGTTCACGCCGTGAACCTCCCATAACTGGAACACTTCCTCTAAATTTAGTGAAAAAAACTTGATAGCCACGCTTGTTAAAAAAAGTATAACCTCAAATTTCTCCCATATGATTTAATATATGCAGCAGCAGCAGCAGCAGCAGCAGCAGCAGCAGCAGCAGCAGCAGCAGCAGCAGCCATGTTGTTCTTTCATAACATTGATTTCTTGTCAGCAGTAATCACAGTATTAAGTACTCTTGGCATCTTGCTTTTGTTTACCAAGCACTGCATAATATTGCGTCAAGAGGACCCCTTTGAGATGGTAAGACAGTGCACCATTTGAGATTTTAATGGTAAGAACTTGCTATGGCAAATGCATGGCGCAGCCCGAACAAGAACTCTGCAATAATATTTTCTTAAAAGGTCATCGGGCATATTGTCACATACATTGTTTATCTTGGCTTACAGAGTACTTGTTTACATGTTCTTAAAAACTGATATTCTATGGTGTGAACAATAAAGAGACAGACTATAGTGAATTGTGAAACGTTTTCATTGACATACAACCTTCTGTAGACTATAAAATATGATTTATTTGGAAAAAGTCTGCTCTTATTTCATGGAGTTCATATTTGTTGGATGGAGCCACAGTGGCAGTGTTTTTCCTCCATAAATAGAGGACTGCACTCCTAAGTGTGTGATTAGTGTCTACATTACAGGCCAATGTCAAGCGCCGGTTTTGCCGATGTTCATGCTGTCGGGCACCTGCCGATATTAGAATACACGACAACAGACCTTTTATGTTGTTTATATTTCTATGACAACCTAAATTATCACTGGACAAACATTGTACATCATAAATTCTATCCGTTTGCATCGATTTGAAAGTAAAAAAGATAATTATTCATCGACGACGTGAAAAAGAAGCATTTTCCAGCACACACCTGCAGTATTCAAACACGGATGTAAACAAAGTACACATTTTCGCAGGAAAACTATTTTTATTTCTTAGAAAATGTGATATCAAAAAATCAATGAATGGCGACGTCAAGCGTGTGTATAGACCTTTAAATTGATACCAAACTTGCCATATATGGAAGAAAGTATAGGCATGTACTGTCACGATGAAGGCTGCGTGACTGCAGTATTTTACAGTTGATGTTTGGTCAGCAAAATGTGTGTTTGGCCGGTTGTTAATCTTTTATATGTGGCCGGTAAAGTATACCAATTTTTTATATACATACTAAATTTGAACGAGGTTCACCCTATAGGTTTTTTCAGGATTTCGGGTTCACTTTTGCTACTTTTGGGGTGATCATAACGAAGACCAAAGTTCTCAGACTAATATTTGATTTTATGCCATATTGCATAAGTATTTGGAATGGATGTTTAGATAAAGTTTGTGAGAATCTGTACATATAGAAAAAATACAGATTACAGGAACAATGTGTATATAGTAACCCCCCAAAGAAGCAGCTACAGCTTACAGTTGATGTTTGGTCAGCAAAATGTGTTTTTGGCGGTTGTTAATCTTTTTTCTATTATATGTGGCCGGTAAAGTATACCAATTTTTTATATACATACTAAATATGAACGAGGTTCACCCTAGGATTTCGGGTTCACTTTTGCTACTTTTGGGGTGATCATAACGAAGACCAAAGTTCTCAGACTAATATTTAATTGATTTTATGCCATATTGCATAAGTATTTGGAATGGATGTTTAGATAAAGTTTGTGAGAATCTGTACATATAGAAAAAATACAGATTAAAGGAACAATGAGTATATAGTAACCCCCCAAAGAAGCAGCTATTTCGTGAACATTTGGCGCCCATTGACGCCACGGTAAATTCATCCATTATCGCTGCATCAAAAATGACACTATTATTGGCGACAATAGCTGATTCTCAGAACCCTGACCCCGGCGTGATTACTTGATTCACTATGACCAAACTTTGCATGATAAAACATGGCTGACTGACAAGAATGGTCATAAAATGTGAATGTTTAGGTTTTTTTTATAATATTTCCCGTTTTCATAGATCTCTAAAAAAGGAAAGTATCCCTTAATCCAAAAGAATATGCAGAACATTGATTCTCATAGAATACTTTAATGCATTTATTTCAAGTATTGTTGTAAAGTCTACTTTTACAGCTTATTACAGACAATAAATGAGACCACAATCCACATCCATGTCCTAAGAATTAGGACATCCAGGTCTAGCCTCTAGCCTCTAGTTTTTTCATTCATTGAGAATTGAGATTTGACCTTTCAATTCATTGAGATCAATTGATTGAGATTTGAGAAAAGGGTTTTTGCATTGAAATTTGCA
Organism: Streblospio benedicti; assembly: GCA_019095985.1. Classification (NCBI taxonomy): domain Eukaryota; kingdom Metazoa; phylum Annelida; class Polychaeta; order Spionida; family Spionidae; genus Streblospio; species Streblospio benedicti. The sequence continues at coordinate 18,578,852 of CM032662.1, forward strand.
ACATTATTTAACAGATTTTGAGATTAAAGGGGCATATATAGCCCCCTAAGCCTCAGGGCCCTCTTGGCAAGTCTTGCACCGCAGCAAGTGCACGATATGCAACACTTCTTCACTACCATATACAATGTTCAATGATTAGGAACGTCGCTTTAATCAAATATTCATTACCTCTATACCCATTCCCACCACCACGACGAGAATGGCCACGATAGTCACTCATAATAGTATATTAATTGAGACAAATATAAACTGTGGCGATAAACTGGCCACCATGCACAATTTTGCGTGTGTATTACGTCATCAATTATTGTTACCTTTCCTTACGGTCTTACGTAGCAATATGTACACGTGTTCAAAGTCTTTTAAATGTTTAACGATAACGATAACAATAACGATACATTTATTTCAGATATGTAAAATTTTACAATTTTACAATCCATATAAATAAAATTATATATACAGTATATACATAATAGCTAACATTATTCAAAATTCTAAAACCAATAGATTTTTTTAAAGAAAAAAAATACTGCAATTTGTTGGGGCATGGGCTCCAGCACTTATGGAAGGGGTTTGTGGTATGTATACTAGTACTACTATAATTTTCAAACACTATACAATACACATTACTACTATTATATAGAAGGGTAACCAACAGACCAAAGACCACGGGGCCAGCTAGGCATCCGTTTTAGGCTTGATTCAAGCTCTAGTACATACATGTACTTAATAACTTACAATTTTTTGAATAAGCAGACACAGCCCTGTGCAATTACAATATAGATATTTCCACCATTATTTCAAAGTTTCACTCTGCAATAAGTTAATTAATATGTTGCTGGAGTAAAATTGGTTTGCATTGTGGATTATTTTTTATTTTATTTAATTTGATTTGTTTTATTCCCGTGATATGATATACAAAACAATACAAGTAACATATTGGTAGATGATATACAGGCCCTTACCAGTCACCTTTACAAATACTAAACAAAGTTTGACATAGTCTTTAACGTAATACAAACTTAATTGGTCATTCCAAGCCAATCTGAATCCAGTCAATAAAAAACAACTTCCTGATTAACGAGACTTGATGGAGATAAAAATATTTCTTAAAATTCTTCGCTTGTTTTTATTTTTAGTATAAATATATGTAGCAAAGCACCTTTTTTTTTAAAAATGTATAACATTTTAGGGGTTTCGGGAATAGATTTTGGTTTATGGACCATACAAAATATCATGTATACAATTTTGGTACAGTCAAAATTAACATTGAGTGAATTTTTCATTGTATTTGTATGATCTTTTGTATTGTCCGTAAACCAAATTCCATTCCCGCAACCTTTAAAGTGTTATACATTTTTAAAAAGGGAAATGAATGTACTTTTATACTAAAATAAAAAACAAAAACATTTTAAGATTTTTTTTCCTCAAAATTCTTTTATCTCCAGCAAGTCTCCTTAAATTGTAACTGCACAGGACTGTGTCAACTTGTTTTAATAATGTGAAGTGATGAAGTACATACTAGAGGTTAAGTCAAACCTATAACGGGTGCCCTAGTTGGCTCCCATGGTCATTGGCCTGTCAGTTACCTCTCTATATAATAGTAGTAATGCGTATGGTATAGTGTTTGTAAATCATGGTAGCATACATACCACACACAGCCTCCCTTCATGCTGGGGCCAATAGGTTGGGGTGTGAAGTGGATGGTAGGAAATAATAATCCAACGGGTACTTAAACATTCTCAAACGCCCGCACATTGGCGGATGTATATGGGGTGCTTTAGAAAGAAATACACACTACACAGGTGAATTTTTTGCCATATTTAAATTTATTGCCACGTAAATAGTGCTTTTCGAGCCATTTAAATATATAGATTCTTATCTACACATGTGTGCCGTGTTTCATTTCTTCATAATTAATCATTGCTCTGAAAGAAATATATCAAAAAATCATGTTGAGCATAGACTTTGTATCAGCCGTGATAGATATTTCTGACATTGAAGCTAATTTTGGCTGTTGGTGCACTGGCGATAAAAGCTGCAATTTCATGCAGGGATCTTAGTTTCCAGGGTCAATGTTGAAAAAATGCAAGACCCTTAGAATAACAAGAAAAAACAAGCATAAGCTCAACTACAAGTACCTAATGTCTACCCCCACCACAGAGTCTACTGGCATACAAGTTTCAGATCAAATAATGCACTCAGCCCAAAACATACTTACCATTAATCCACCAAATAGAAACTTTTCAGCTCTAGATGAAATAACATCTGATAAATATTTGGGTGTGATCCTTGATAGCAGGTTGTCATTCAATGAGCACATTGATGCCATTAGCAGTAAGGCCACAAAACTGTTGAACCTTTGTCGTCGAAATTTGCACATGTGCAGTCCAAAGATAAAAGAAAATGCATACAAGTCCATTATACGTCCCCATTTAGAATATGCCTCACCTGCGTGGAACCTTCAGACATCACGGAACATCAACAAGTTAGAGGCTGTCCAGCGGAGAGCAGCTCGCTTTGTGATGAATGACTATAACTATGGACCAAACTCAAACTTCAGTGATAGCATTAATACAAAACTAATTGGTTGCCCTTGCAGCATAGAAGAGCAATTTATAATCTGTCTATGTTTTATAAGATTAAGAATAACCTTGTCAATATTTCCTTCCCATCCACTGTACAGTTGTTATACAGATCTGATGTATGATAAAATAGGGTTAAAATTCTCCACTCCGACTCATACAAATATAGTTTCTATTGTAGTACCATCGGTATATGGAATATGCTTCCTATACAAATATTAGATGCAGGATCCATTGAAATTTTTAAAGCTAAGTCAGTAATATGGATGACCCCTTTACATTGGGAGAAAGTATGTAATACATGGACTCTTGTTTAGTACTATAATCATTAGAAATGTTGTTGTTGTTGTTGTTGTTGTTGTTGTTGTTGTTGTTGTTTGTTGTTGTTGTTATTGTTTTTGTTGTTCTTGCATGTTGTTTTTCTAATTCACTGTTATTGTTTTTTTTATTTTTTATTATTGCACTTGTTTATAATTAATTCATGTACATGGTATGTCACAAATGCATTAAATTTCCTGTATGGCCATCGGCCCTTTCGGAAATAAAGATTGAAGATTGAAGATTGAAGGTAGATATGGACGTGACAATCAATGATGCAGTCACTTTTTAGGGTATTGATATTTCATCAAACCACATACTAATAATAGTAAAATCATAAGTTATCAGGAGCATATAGTATTTTCATGATTAAAACCCAGAACTACATCCGCATGAAAATTTTCAACCTGCGCCAACACCCACGCCCACAGTGAAACAGACAATTTAACCCGCAGCCACATATTCGCATATGAAAAACGTGAGGCCCGCAGGTCGCGGGTGACCGTGCAGGGCTCTGATAATGTGCGCATAAACTGCGGGCGAATCAATAAAAACTGGTCGGACACCTGAACAGCAGGTCGGTCAAATATTTTAGCCAAAATCAGTTAAGGCTAGAGTTTGATGAAAACGGAACAACACAATAACTATTAAGGCTAAAATGTGACCTAATTTCAAAGAACCTGTGTTACGAGTGGGGGGAAAAAAATTAAATATTTTGCAAATGTGGTGATAATATAGATACTACATGTTACGGTCTATTGAAATATCATTGATCAATGTTCTAACAATAATTTGTTCCACACGAGTATATTTCTAGTTGCCTCCGGTCGTCCGATTGATGTGATTGTTTAGAAAGATGACCGAGTGAAGATTCTTGATTTACATGGTCAATGCTCTTAATTTATAAATGTTTTTTTTTTTTAATATTTTATAAACCAGATGATTTAGAATGTGGCCTAGTACAGTAAGCCGTACCGGCTATGGCCAAAGGCAACCCGAATTTACTCCAGCCGGCACAGTAAGTATTTTTAATGTTGGAAACTTATGTAAGAATATATATACGTATGGTGAGTTCGAAATCCCTCGTATTTACCGTATTTATGACTTGCTGCGTTGTGAAAGCTGTCCTCGTTCTCGTGTCGTTCTCAGGACTTGTGAACTCGGCGGAGCACCATGAGAAGTGGAAACGCATGCGTAGAGCTCAAACAAAGGCAGCGAACAACGGCCAACGGGATTAACTTTATCAAGAGAATTTTTAAAGAAGTAGTCTATAAACAAATTATATCAGGCATGTTTTATGATTTGCATCCATATTTACTTCATTATTTCAGTTCATAAAACAAGTTGGTTACTTATATATTTATTTATGCTTTAAA
>CM032662.1:18589160-18603603 GCA_019095985.1 Streblospio benedicti
CAGACGGCTCTAGATCATATGATGCTTCCTCATTGTATGGGGAATTTCATTGCAATTTGAAAACTTATAATAGGGATACATGTAGTATGTGAGTGATGAGAGCCTTAACACACTATTTATTGTAAATTCTAAAATCATGTTTTGCTTAATTATAGAATTATGTGCGGACTCTTGAACAGCTAGGATCTGTTAGTACGTACAGGGAAAAATTTGGATGCTTGACAGATCCACCTCCTAACATGATTGAAACAGCTAAAGCTGGTAAGTGAATGATTCCATCGTTTCCAGTATCACTTTGTGTTTTTTTTAGCCACTAATGACTGCACTTTATTTATGTAATGTGTAAAAATTAAAAGGAACCACTATTGTTATCCATATTTACTATGCAACTAATTGCAGGGTTGCCACAGGACTTGAAAAGTCAGGGAAATTATTTTTTTTAGGGAAATTCGAAAATTGGTCAGTGAAGAACCTAATTTCAAAAAGTCAGGGAAAAATGAAATTTCACAGGAAAAATCCCTGGCCATGGCAGATTTCAGGCAGTATTTTTGTTAGGACTCAATAATTACTCATTCAAATCGTTAATCATTCTCAATAAGCGGAACAAAAACTCCAGCAAGTTGTTACAGAGTCTGCTTGATTGTAACATAACGGAGGCAGCAACTTGTAACATTGTACTGCAACAATATAAGAAATTTCTTACTGAAATACAGATAAGATCTTTCAGTCAAGAATTATGATTATAACACATATGATCCTGACAGCAGTGAATGTCTGTGATGGTCTAGGTGTGCAATCTTTTATATGGCTATATATTATTTCTTGATTATTATAAAATATTGTATTTCCCTGAAGAGGACACACTTACTCATCCAAACGTTGGAACAATCTTTTAATAAATTAAATGAAACTATTCTTTAAAGTCTATTCTAAATTTTGAATTTCCAAATGAAGTCTCCAAGACAATTAAGGTCATAATATCCAACAATGAGACCATTTGTGATGTCCGAAATGAAACAAATTGAAAAAAAATCATTTAGACAGCAAAACATAGTTATATACCATATATTTAGTACAAGACCATACTTACATGTGTGATCACCAAATAAATAACATGACATTTCTTTTTTATGTCTCAGTTCTAGGAGGGTTTACAAGTTTTCTTAAGATCAAACTTAGAATCTATCCATTTTAAATTTCCAAATGACGTAATAACCAAAAATGAATATCTTATTCTGTAATAAATGAAAGCTAATGTATGAAATATTTTCAGAAACTCATGACATGTTTTTTGATCAAGTTCTAAAAGTTCTCCTAGTTGTTATTGTTTTAATTGTCTTATTAATATATTGAAACTATGAGAAAGAGTCTTTGAAACTACTAAAATGGTTTGCATAATGTGCTTCATAAACTAGTACAGAGCCACGGATAAGTACCCATCCTAATGTTAGAGACAGGTATCTGTGTTGTCAGGACTGGTAAACATTTTGAGTTACTTGTCCAATGTCCAAGTATCCTCAGCCATCCCAGACATCAGTTTCAATTGAATTTATATGGAGTTTGTTGATTTGGACATGTAAATCTTCGTTAGTCCTATGGACAATTATGATTTTTCTATTCGTGGCCCTGTAGTAACTTTTACATTTTGTTAAATTTCTAAATATTCTTATTGTTTAACTGTTAGTGTTGTAAATGTTTAATTAAAGCCGATTTAAACCGATGTATAAGGTTGTTTTATTTCCTTTAGTAAGTAGTGTGAACACTGTGACGTGCAAGTATATGTACTTGTACATGTAGTTCTTTTGAAGTTATAAATATTCATATAGTTCTGTTAGTATGTAACTATCCAAGGCAATAAAATGAACTAAAGGACAGCTGTAGGGGAAGTAGAGGCGTAAATTTAAGGTATTAAGGTCAGTGAAAATTCAAAATAAGTCCGTGAAAAGTCAGGGAATTTTAGGTCATCCTTGTGGCAACCCTGAATTGGTGATAGTGATTACTAGAATGTTCAGAAAAATAAGCGCCCATACGCCCATACATGTTTTAAGCTATTAAAGTGATACTTATTTGCCATGCTATGTGTTTATGTACAACAGACGAACTAGCATGCATTCTAGATGTTAACATATATTGACCATATATTTTCAGCAATCTGTATATTTGATTTTCAGCACACCAGCAACAAAAGCAGTTATATAATGCTACTGCAAACTATGGCTACTCAGGCATCACTGCTGCTCAGAGTAATTATTACAGCCAAACTATGCCACCAGCAGTATCAGCGGCCGTGCCACAGGTGAACTATTTCAACAGTCAACCTCAGCAGTCAACATTCCCCCAACAAGGAAGCAATCAATCCTATCAATTGACGAGTCAAGGTTACAATAATCCAAGTCAAGGGTATCAACAAGTTCAGCCCACAGCTTATTCTGTTCCTGGATCTACATATGTGAATCAAAGTGGAAATTCTTATCCAGATCTTACTCCAAAATTTAATGCTTATGAACCCAAAACGGAAATAAAACCTACTCCAAAAGAAAGATTTGATGCATATGATATTTTAGATAGCTTCAAAGCAGATACATACGCATCTAAGTCCAGTAGTGTTAGGCCTGATCCCTATGCGCAGAAAGAAAGTCTGAAAGACCCTTATGACAAAAGAGACTCGTATTCTAGCAAAGATTCCTTCAGGAAAGATGAATACGATAGATATTCTTCTAGAGATTCTTATAAGGAAAAAAATGATTACTCATCAAGGGATGATTTTAGACAGAAAGACTCGTATCGGCAGAAGGACACTTATGACTCAAAAGATTCTAAAGATGGGTATTTTCAGAAGAGCCCTTATTCAGGTAAAGAGTCATTGCATTCAAAAGATGTAGATAGGGAAAAGTATGGGCAGAGATCTGATAGAGATTCCCATAGAGAAAAAGATTCTAGGGACTTGTACGGTCGTGGTACACCTAAAAGAGATACTTTTGATCGTGATAAGGGAGCATATTCCTCAAAGGATTCGTATAGTCAATCTAAGGAGCCATATCGTTCAAAGGATTCTCATGGTCAGAGAGATACGCATCGTGAAGAGAGTTATGACAGAGTTAGTCAAAAAAGTCATGACTCACACCATGGCAAGAATTATGACTCCAAGAGTTATGGAGCTAGTAAAAGTTATGATAAGTACCCGTCTAAATCATCAGGCCATGAAAAGGACAGTTATTCAAATAAGTCGCGTGATACTTACCATAAAAATGCTGACTATAATAAAGACTACAAAGGATATAGCAGCTCCAGTTATGACACAGCTTCAAAAGGAGGTAACAGTGATGTTTACCAAAGCTCAACCAAGATTAGTGCATCCGACAAGGTAACTTGCAAACCAATATTGAATGGTGAAAAGTAGAGTATGGTTTCAGTCTAGAAACTGGTCTTTTCGTTGAACAAATAAACTATTAGATTTTCAGTATTTTTTAAAGTAATTTAGTTTACTCTCATTCCATTGGTACTATTACAAAAATGTAAATTCTTTGGTTGTTCACATGTTGAAAGATGATGGTGAATGTAGCTATTGAAACAGTATTTGCTCATGTCATTGCTCACTGTTTGCAGGAAAGGGAAGAGTTGCTACGTATCAGAATAGAAAGAGAGAATTTGCAGAAAGTGTTGGACGAACAAAAAGAAGCTATTGCAAGGCAGAGATTAATGTTACAATTAGATGAAGAGAGGTATGATTCGTGTTGAAATTGCACTGAGTACATATGAAAATATTTGTGATATAAGATGAAAATATAATATGAAAATCAGCAATTTTTTTTTGTGAAATAACAATTTATAGTACTATATTTGCGGTATTATTTCAGGAGAAGACAATTAGAGATTGAAGAATCTAGAAGAAAATATGATGAAGAACAACGGCTGGAACAAGAGAGAGAACAGGCTAGAATCTTGGCAATGCAACTTGAAGATGAAAAGAAAGAAATTGAGAAGCAAAAGAGGTGAGTTGAATTTAAGTCAATGTATATTTATATTTGGTTACATTTAGTTTAATTTTGACTATATTAATTTCTCTGCTGTTTGATAATGAATGAGCATAATTTTTGTTGGCGATTCAAGATTGAGTATATTCAGGTTATTCTTTAATTTAATCAGTGAACACAAAACATGATTTTAGGTTACAAGAGCAACTGGAACTTGAAAGATTGCAGATCGAAAAAGAAAAGCGTGATTTGGAAGAGAGTAAGAGACAAGCTCGTTTACTTGAAGAGGCAAGACATGTGGAGGACAGATTGAAAAGTCTTCAAAAGAAGGTGTGCTTTATTATGAAGACCCATTCTCACTGAAAATACTCCTGATTACATTCTCGGCTATGACTATAAAACATGTTATTTTAGGATTATTTTTAATTGATAGTTTTTCAGCAGTTGCTGTGCACTCATTGCATGGGACTTTCGAAAAAGACTAGTACATGTTTTACAATACACTATAGATAATTTGCCTTTTTTGATAATTATCCAATAAAGATTTTTCTTGGTTGTGCGAAGTGCTTCTACAATTTATGTATGTCATCTTTCAGTATGAAGAATCTCCTGATAATAAACCATTCTTTGATTTCAACACCATGCTAGATAGAATGCATATTCAAAAGAATAATTTTGAAAAACAACAACATGTGCTCAAGTCTGCGCCTCCACATAAACAAAGAGAAGAAACCACAAGGTCAGTAGTAGCGTTGTGACGAGTATGGACCCATGTGTTGAGTTTTGCATCCTGAGTTGAGATTTGTGCTCTCAAGTACTCAATATTTTTTTCTCTAAGTTTAAAATATTGATTTTTGCAGTAATTGTTGTACCATACATTCGGAACAACTCGTGAGTTCGTATTTTTGAGTTGACAAGTCGTACCTACGACTTGTGGCTATTTGATACCAACCTAACAAGAGGGATATACATCTGTTAAAAAGATTGCCTACAGGGTACATAAATGAATGGTTTAATATATATCTATCAATTTTAATTAATTTGGTAGACTTTTAGCCGGTTGTTATGAATATATTTCATGAAACTGTCAGCGATATTAGAAGAACCTTATGGGTGCCGCCATTTTGTCAGTCAGTGCGCATGCGCACCAGCATCTCGTAGTGATCGTTTCATCTCCCAGTTCACCAGTGGTAAACAGCTGTTCAAACTTGTTTCATTAGGAATGGTTTTCACCAGTCGTGAACTCTAGATGTTTACCATGAATACTGAAAAAAGTTCGGGGGAGCAGTTCCTTAACTTTAAATAGTTGGGGCCCCATGTAAGTCATTTTTTAGAAAAAGAATATCCCATTGAACCAATAAAAAACAGTAGTAGCAATAGGTTGAGCTGTTCAAAGAAAAGCCGTTATCATTATGTATTAATGTTGTGCTAATAGATCACTGTTTGAATACTGTTGTCTCCAATGTACACAAAGATAATGACTGGGGAGTGGGGAATAATGTTGGTGTGGTTTCTACTTGGTATAAGTTTTACCCCAAGGGATATTTGAGACTTTCCTTATCAATTAAGGATTCTTGATTTCTCTTTTATCGCAACAATTATTTCATGGTATGATAATGATTTTTAATTTTACTAGACTTGATTCGCTTTATTCTCAACTGCGAGTACTATCAGAAGACTTAGCTGCTGAGATAAAAAAGATTGAAAGAGCATTGAATGATGTCACTGAGATACAAACTGGAGATACTGAAAGTAAGTCGCCACGATGAAATTATGGAGAATCTTGAATTGTGCACACAACATGTGATAAGCAGTTTACTTATAAATGAAGTTACTTGCCTATTTCAGTTTATTCTGCATTCTGTAAAATGTAATAATATAGTGGAGAAACAAGTTTATATTTATGAAGTCATTCCATCAATTAGAACGTTTTAGCGATAAAAGTTGTCTTCTGTCCTGAGAATGTAGTATACACGTACTCCGTAATTTGTTTTTCGTTTCTAAGTGTAACATAACAGAAATTGTATGGAGGGAGCATGACGTTTTCAGTTGCTGGGATTGCTGATGAAGTTGAAGAAGAACAACGTTATGATGCATATTCACATATTGAGGGTGGATCTACGAGAGACTATAAGCATGAGTCCAAGCCTCTTTCTAGTTTTGTACAGGATAAACTGAGTGATTTAAAACCTGAAATGTGTGGAATTCTGGTGAGGAACCTACCAGGACGCTCTACCGGTAAGAATTGAGTTTTATTTTGTAGTAGAGGCCGCTTTGAAATACGAATTGATTTATGCCTGTCTACATGTTGTAGCTGTAATAAATGTAGGATGCATTCCAGGACATTATTCACTAATTTCCAATGTCCAATATGATTTTACTGAAATGAGCAACGAAATTACGATTCTGACCCCCTACTTTGGGTTTCAAAAACATTAAATAGGATAAGATGATAGATATAATTTTATCGGTCACTAACATTAATAGAAAAAAAAACATTCAAGTGTTTCTTCCGTAATAATCAGAAGAATGCTTAGACCATTTCAAAGCCATTTAAGGGTTATTTTTCTGGCTAAAGAGGGTCTTTATGTTTTTTTGTTTTTTTTTTCAAATTTCTTCCATCGTTCTTGCAAAAATAGATTTTTGACAGTCTGATAACTCCTGCGGTAGATGCATGTGTTTGGGTATAGACTAAGAGCATTGCAGTAATTTTTGTTTTTGTGATGTCTTACTCAATTTGATTTTGTTTTTCAGATCAAAACTTGAAAAATGCTCTATTCCACAATTTCAAGCAATATGGCCGCATAATTGCTACATCTTTATTTTGGTCTGATCAAGATTCCAATGCCAGAGAAGCAGTTATCACTTTTAAGCGGTATGCACTTCTATTATTGAAGATATATATTAAGGATATAGTTTTTCTTTGAATTTTGTTTTCTCCGTTAGATGAGCATAAATTATAGGCCATACTCACATGTGTTTGCAATTTCTTAATTGGATAAATGAGAAAAATCGCACAAACTTTATTACCAAATCAAAATTTAACTATGTATTTTAATCTTTCACATCTCTTTCATGCATATTTCTGCCGCAATATACATAGCTGATGACAAGTTTTACAACCTTAGGCTTCCATTTTTAAAACTTAATTCATGACCCCAAGGATATAAGACTAGAAATGAGATAATCTATCATAACCGCCAGCTTATTTACTAGGTCAGATATCACCCACAGTAACGTGTTCTAACACAAAGTGAGGAAACATTTTGGGAGGTCTTTATTAGCTTTGGGATCTAAATATATATGACCATGTTTGTAATCGAGGGGTTACAGAGACAGCGGTTCAGCCGTATATCCTTTTAAAGCTCGCTGCTTCGTATGATCTCTAATCATACTATGATACTAATTTTTCCATGTTTAAGTTATATATTATATTGTATGTCTTAGTGCCTTATTCTACATATTCTAAGATGCTCTACAACTCATTTTATCATTATTATGATAGTATCAACCGTATCATTCTAGTCACACAACCTTGGGGTCATGAGTTTGAGTCCTGCCAGGGTCTTCAGCTATGTCTATTTTAATAGAAATATGCTTGATAGAAATGTGTGAGTGAGAACGTTGAAATGAATTCTCAAGGGTGAATATCAATTTATTAAATCTCCGCGGACGAAGTCCGAAGGGGGATTTCTTGCTTTGCTTCTGTCCGTCCAAAATAAACAGGCTCATAACTCGAACACTACTTGAGCTATTGATTTGCAAATTGAATATGTCTTGTTTGAGGAAAAAAGTACCTCTCAAAAATTTTTGTTTGTACTTTGGCCTACTTTTGACAAACTTACGTAATAAACCTTGTTAACACTCTACAGGGAGAAGTATTTGACCTATGGTCACCAAACTTCATATTTAGCTTCGTTGTTCTACTCTCCAGAGCTGATTAGATTTTGGTGTACTTTGGCCTACTTTTGATGAAGTTACGATGTGTTTTTAAAAACAAATAATTACATAATTCTGTTTTTCTGTCTTCTGGGAACAGTTTATGACTTATCGTCACCAAACTTGACATTTGGTATGTCTTTATCACTCTCCTCACGTGATTTGATGTTGGTGTACTTTGGCCTACTTTTGAATTTGTTTTGGAATATTTGAGTAAAACTAGTGTTACCACTGCACTGGGAAAAGTATTTCACCTATGGTCATTAAACTTTACAGTTAAGTTCACTATACTAGTCTCCACAGTTGAATTGACGTTGGTGTACTTTGGCCTATTTTTGACAAACTTACGAGCATTACGCAATAAAGTTTGTTACCACGCTACAGGGAGAAGTATTTGACCTATGGTCACCAAACTTCATATCTAGCTTCGTTGTACTACTCTCCAGAGCTGACTAGATTTTGGTGTATTTTGGCCTACTTTTGTTTGGCTTGATGAAGTTCTTACCACTGTTATCGATGTGTTTTTAAAAACAAATTATTACGAATTTGTGTAAATCTGTCTGCTGGGAACAGTTTATGGCTTATCATCAACAAACTTGACATTTGGTATGTCTATATCACTCTCCTCATGTGATTTGATATTGGTGTACTTTGGCCTACTTTTAAAAGATTTATGAAATAATCAAATAAAACTTTTGTTACCACTGCACTGGGATAAGTATTTTACCTATGGTCATTAAACTTTACAGTTAAGTTCACTATACTAGTCTCCACAGTTGAATTGACGTTGGTGTACTTTGGCCTACTTTTTACGAACTTATGAGCGTTACGTAATAAACCTTGTTACCACTCTACAGGGAGAAGTATTTGACCTATCGTCATCAAACTTCATATCCACCTTCGTTGTACCACTCTCCAGAGCTGATTAGATTTTGGTGTACTTTGGCCTAACTTTTGATGAAATTACGATGTATTTTAAAGACAAATTATTACGAATTTGTGTTTATCCGTCTCCTGGGAAGACTTTATGACCTATCATCATCAAACTTGACATTTTGTAGGACTATATCACTCTCACGTGATTTGATATTTGAGTACTTTGGGCTACTTTTCAAAAATGGCCTGATCGGGGAAATGGTCTGATTGGGGAAGTCTGATTGGGGAAGGGGAGATTTACGGCGTTCCCGACGACTACGTGTAGAGTTATTGTTAAATGATGCTAGTGCCTTTTAATTGTTGTACTTTTGTATCAATTTCAGTCATGAAGATGCTCTTGCTGCATTTGAGGCTTCAGCAAACAAGTTTCTTTTGGGCCAGCGGGTTTATTGTGAAATGCATAAAGGATTAGGTATTTAATATTTGTTTGCAATAGTTATGTTTGTCATCAAAGATAAGTCTAGAGTATGAAATTCATGAAAATTTGCTCACGGACAACAAAGCCGGCAGCTACAAAAGTTATCGGGCCTTGAAAAAAGTGTCTGGGCCTTAATATTATTACTATTTAACCCTTTGACGGTCGGAAAGGCATTTATGCCTTAATGCATGCCTTAAAATCAGCCTAAAACATACGTTCTTCAAACCCTCGTACCTACCAAACCCTCCGCAACATGCATCATACAAGACCACGTGGTGACTCAGAATCGCCTACACCATTCAATAGTCAGCACATTATTTCGATATAAACCACTTTTTATAGTAAATAATATATTAATTTCAAAGAAGACATCCTTAGAGATGAAACACCTGTTTTCGGTACTCAACTTTGACCACTAAATCTAATTATTTTTCGTCGGAAACCCCCATCGGCTTTGGTGTCAAACGATCGGGCGTCCATTTTCCTATCTATTTTTAAACATCTCATTAGCATGCGGTGAACCTTGACCTCACAAAAATTATTTATTCCTTCATTATATTTCGTTTGTTTACGGCCATTTCCGAGGCTGTAGCCTCTGTCAACGTGGTCTATTATTCGTAGTAGCATTTCAAAATGTGCATGATGGGGCACCAGCTACTGTTTCGACCAATCAGAAGCGTTTCCGATGACGAAATGACAGCCATTTCAGGATGTAAGTGGTAAGGAACATGGACTGAAAATATTTCTCTGTAAAGTGTTAGATTTCAATGATAATGTTGAAATGGAAGCATTTATAAAGTCCACCAGTGTTTGGCGGATACGATATATAATACACCGGGAAAGTTTCTGAAATGTGCGATTAGTCTACATGTCGCAATAGCGGGAGATTTGGCAGCAAATGCACGACCGCTCGACAATGGAAACGCCGGCAAAAGCAACAGGACTGTAATCTCTTATTTTGTGAATGAAATGTATGTCCGATATTAATATTAACAATTTCACATTATGTAGTATGCCATTCTGCGGAGAATGGTAGGTTATACGTCACAAAACACCTTGCATTCATACCATAACATCAGATCACCTCGGGGTGTCAAATGACAATGTTTTGAATCAAGAGATAAAACATGCGATGGCGTCGACGGACATGTCTTACAAAATGCAAAATATTATGAGCTCTAAGTGTGAAAATATGAATCTGCATCGCATTCCACATGTCCTGGATAAGTATGATAATATTTAGGCTCTTCAGTAAACCTGCAGAACTCTCAGTATCTATGACAACAAAATCTTAAAATCAATGACTTTGTGTGATGTGAATGTACGTCACACGTTCAAAATATGGTGACCGTCAAAGAGTTAAAATGCCCTAAAAGGTGCACACCCATCGGGCTGTGAACTTATGAACAGCTGGCCTTGGCTAAAATTAGCTGGCACCAGGCTCATGGATAAGTCCTATTTTGAACCCCGATGAATTGATCAGCAACTTGATTTAATCTATAATTCCTATGCTAATAAAAATCTGGATTTTCCTCTAGGACCAAAGGATGCAGGATTTCAACTAATGAACTCCTTAGATGAGTTTCACCACAAAGCTTCAAGAGTCCTCTTCGTTGGCAATCTAGATGTTAATGTTACTGAAAGAGAACTAAGGGACACTTTCTGTAAATTTGGCAAAATTCTTGTAAGTATATGCGCAGTACATAATTTGAAACAAAATTAACACATTTCAGCTGAAGTATAGCTTATGAACAACAAAATATGTTTGTATAATTTTCTATGTACTTTATTAATATATGCATATTATATTGTATATATTTTTATTTTTTAGTCTATGCTGTTAAAACCACAGAAAGGAGCTACACAGTATGCTTTCTTAGAATATGACAATATAACCAGTGTTAAAAATGCTGTGGACAACATGGAAGGCAATTATCTTGGAAGCTATAAACTCAAAGTATGAATTATATTGTTGGTTACATTAATGGCATTTACAATTCTTGTTGTAATTTTATATTTACAATGATTGGAATATGTATTTGATGAGCACTATTTGAAATCATTTTTAGCTTGGATATGCAAAATCCAGAGAAAATCGCTGTCTTTGGTTAGGAGGATTGCCGGAGGGAATCAATCAAGTTGGATTGAAGTCCGTGTTTGGCACATTTGGAAATGTCACAAAGGTGATCAATAAGTTCTCGTTTATCCTTTGGTTTTTGGAAAAATTACCATTCTAAGTTATTTTATCACCTTGTTATCCATAAACATCTGCACAATGGTCCATGTTCATATATACCCTGCCTCAAACATAGTTTATTTCATATATCTGGACTAAACACATAATGTAGCGCAATCAATATTAGCTGCAACAATATTTCATGTCTGTTAGAGGCCATAAATACCTTTCGCTCATAGAGAAGAAAAAAACAACTTTAATTTTTACACCCATTCTTGCCACTTAAGACCTGTGGACATTTAAATGTACAGCTGAAACCCATGCTTTTAGTTGTTTCTATGCACAGTAATTATGTAAATAATATTTTTCAAGGTCACGATTGACAGCGTCAAGCACAGGGCACTGGTTCTGTTTGCGGAAATTGAACAATCCAAAAGAGCAGTCATTGGTCTCAAAGGCGTCACAAATCCAACTTTAGGAATCAAGATTATGGTAAGATTTCTATTTTTTTTCTGTTTATTTTAATACAATATATAATAATGATTATTTTTTTAGTATTCACTAAACCAGTAAAATTGGAACTTGTCCAACTTGTACATTCATATTACATACTAACATTTATTTCGAAATTTCCTTATGCATTTAGTATATCCCTTTTAGTCATTTTTGTATCATTTAATGCTTTACTGTTTAATGGACGAAGCAGTTAGTTCTTGATAGCACTGACTTGGTAGATAATTATACGATTCCAGGTATGTTTTGTTTTTTTCCATTAGATTATAGATATGTCCATGAATATAATGAAAATTGTAGGTGGACTATGCAAGTATGCTGTGCCAAGAAGCGTTCTTTGCTGGTATTCCTAAGGCATCTAATAATCAAGAAGACCATGTTGCTGTTGATGATAAAGATACAGGCAAAGATGTTTCTGAATCAAAACGCAATAATGGTACTGGGAATGATAAAAGTGAATCAAAAACAAAAATGCCTTCAGAAATGCTGGGGGTGAAAGTTCTGAACCTGCCTCAAAGGTTGTCAGGTGAGTCATAGCACGAAATGTTTTGTCCTTTTCAAACAGCCTGCTCAAGAATGGTCACTTAGTGGTGAATTCAATTCTGTAGGCTGCTTTAGAAGAATAAAGAAACTGTAAATTAAGTAATTTCTTTACTGTCCAGTAAACAATATTATCATAAAAAGTAGATGCTTATTTTTTATTAATGATGAACTAACTGTCAAATTATTTTTTGATTCCCAATCAACAGAATGATTTTAAGTGGGCCATGTGGGCTAATAAACTCATTCTTTGGGAATGAAGATAATACTTATGATTTTAACAATGTATTAATTGTACATGTATCTCATTATACAGATAGCAGTTTGAAAGAAGCGCTTTTTCATCAGTATAAGAAATATGGCCGTCTCTTATCAGTACAAGTGCGAGGGTACGGGGATAGTCGTCATGCTGTTCTTACTTTCAAAAAGTAATTATCATTGAATATTATTTATAATTGAAGTATTTCTACAGTTAATATTGATAATTAAATAAGAAAAAGCTATTCATTTTGGGAGAGAATATTTGTGTCATAATTTTAACCATGTGTTCTTCAAGAAATGATAATTTTCTTGGAAATAATTTATGTATGGAAAATAGTAGGACTCTTTTATTTATGAATTAGTCAATTCTGTGATGGATACATATAAATGATTGTTTTGTTTTGTATTTTCTGTTTCTGAAGATTCTCTGATCATTATACCAAGGCAGATGATTACATAGAATGTCTAATATGTCGTACATGTCATATATTGTACATATATTACTGTTGAATACTATCCAAATGAGCTGGGATCTTAAATTCTTGTCTTTGAACATGGGGAGGTCCTTTGCAGTTTTCAGAGTTGGTATTTTGAGAGCAACAATGACTATGTATAGCAGCAGCTCATAGTTGGGCACTTTGATGGTTCTCTATGTTTATGGATTAACATCCAATGATCTTATTTATACATATACTGTACTTTGCACTTGTTTCAGTGCCTCTGATGCTAACATGGCCCATGATGAGTCTCAGAACAAACAAATTCTTGGCTCTAAAGTGACAGTAGAAAAAATGGATGTTGATGGTAAATTATTTATTTTATTCTACACTAAAACAAGTTACCAGTCCTCCCTACTCACTTGCTACACATTTCTAATGAGCTCTGAGTGGTATGAATGTTCATGTTGTTTATCGCAGACGGTGAAGTTGAAGATATCGATGTGTTTGTTGGCAAAGCTTCAAGGACTTTATTCATTGGTAATCTCACTAAAACTGTCACAGAAGATCAGCTTAAAGAAATGTTCAGTGAATTTGGAAAGATATTAGTAAGATTTTTTATATTCAATTCAATATTTATATATTCATATGAATTCATGATTATGTGCTTCGTACTTATTCAATATTTGATTTTTTAGAAAGTGTTTATAGTGGCACCACAGAATGTCAATGAAAAGCTCTCCTATGGATTCATTGAGTATGATACAATTGCTGCAACTGTGAATGCGATAAAGCAGAAAGATGGTACTGAAGTGGATGGTAACAAATTAAAGGTACATATAGACTTATTTTACCATTACATGTGATAAAAAAATATAGTGAGGTTTAGCTGTATCTCATTTGAAAAGTCATTGAATTTTAATGTGCAAATTCTGGGGAACCCTGATATGGCATTTAGTGAATATTCAGATTTATTTATTTTCAGCTCGGATTTGGAAAGTGTAAGCAGACCACAAAGGTTGTTTATCTGGAGGAAATTTCAGAACACGCAACAAAAAATTACCTTACGCACTTTTATGCTAAACATATGCAGGTAGGTACATTTGTTATATTTAATCGTAGAATTGCTGGTCAATTACAACATGCATATGTGTGAATAAAATGTTTTTACAAAGTCAACTTTGTTGATCTAGAATGCAATATTGTTGTCAAGGAAAGACTTGTTAAGGATGATGTCATACAAATTGTA
>CM032662.1:18603703-18682526 GCA_019095985.1 Streblospio benedicti
ATACAACCCCCTTACAAACTTTTTAGCATTTAGCACACCATTCATGTTAATTTTTCCCTTGAATTTTTCCTTATCAAATTTTAATCTTCAAATAAATTTTTTTTCCCCTTGTTTTGGATGAACAAAAAAACAATTGATTTATTTTAAAATCTTTTTTTATTTTGTTTTTTTTTAATTTTCCCCTTTTGGTTTTAAAAAAATGTCTTTTGGGTACACCCCGAGTGTATTTCTTTAAAAAATGCACTCAGGCGTGACTTTCACGAACTTACGTCGTCCCCCACGGGACATTCTTCAGTGCCTCTGATGCTAACATGGCCCATGATGAGTCTCAGAACAAACAAATTCTTGGTTCTAAAGTGACAGTAGAAAAATGGATGTTGATGGTAAATTATTTATTTTATTCTACACTAAAAACAAGTTACCAGTCCTCCCTACTCACTTGCTACACATTTCTAATGAGCTCTGAGTGGTATGAATGTTCATGTTGTTTATCGCCCAGACGGTGAAGTTGAAGATATCGATGTGTTTGTTGGCAAAGCTTCAAGGACTTTATTCATTGGTAATCTCACTAAAACTGTCACAGAAGATCAGCTTAAAGAAATGTTCAGTGAATTTGGAAAGATATTAGTAAGATTTTTTATATTCAATTCAATATTTATATATTCATATGAATTCATGATTATGTGCCATTACTTATTCAATATTTGATTTTTTTTAGAAAGTGTTTATAGTGGCACCACAGAATGTCAATGAAAAAGCTCTCCTATGGATTCATTGAGTATGATACAATTGCTGCAACTGTGAATGCGATAAAGCAGAAAAGATGGTACTGAAGTGGATGGTAACAAATTAAAGGTACATATAGACTTATTTTACCATTACATGTGATAAAAAAATATAGTGAGGTTTAGCTGTATCTCATTTGAAAAGTCATTGAATTTTAATGTGCAAATTCTGGGGAACCCTGATATGGCATTTAGTGAATATTCAGATTTATTTATTTTCAGCTCGGATTTGGAAAGTGTAAGCAGACCACAAAGGTTGTTTATCTGGAGGAAATTTCAGAACACGCAACAAAAAATTACCTTACGCACTTTTATGCTAAACATATGCAGGTAGGTACATTTGTTATATTTAATCGTAGAATTGCTGGTCAATTACAACATGCATATGTGTGAATAAAATGTTTTTACAAAGTCAACTTTGTCGATCTAGAATGCAATATTGTTGTCAAGGAAAGACTTGTTAAGGATGATGTCATACAAATTGTAAGCATCATTTCATGAAAAAGACAAAAATTTAGGCTTTAGGGCCGAGTCATTATTTAAGATGGGTGGGGGGGGGGGGGGTCGGAAGTTTTTTGAGACATCAGTGTTTCTAACTTCTGACCCCCCCTATCAGTTTGTAAATCAAACATATGACCCCCCGCGGGTTTGCAAATCAAACATATGACCCCCCCACGGGTTCGCAAATCCAAACATATGACCCCCCACGCCGAAATATATGCCTGAAATATGAACTTCCGACCCCCCCACTTTAGTATATATAACTTACCTAGCATATGACACTCCCATTTCCACGTACCCTGTGTATGCATTAGTATAGCATTGTACTGTCACATCTGCTGTACAAATTTGCAAAAAATATTTAGCTACTGGTATGTGAATGAAACTATGAATGAATGAAACTAGTTTTTTACCCGGTTTGTTAAATGCAAAACTAGTAAACAAAATGCAATACTAACTGTATACATCAACTTGTCATGATATGAAAGGACTGGTGCTATTTCATTGAATTTAGAGAAAGCGATTTAATCTTTAATCTGTTATTTTGAAAAAAAGGTAAAAGAATTTATATTGTATTTTCTGAAAATAAAAGTTAGTGGTATCAAAAGACAATAAACATAATATAATTCAATCTTGATAAAGAGCTTCATATTCCATTTCATAAGTTGCTTGCAGTGGCTCAGACAATTGCTCTAATATAAGAGCCGATGAGCTATTATCAAAAACTCTAAATTCAATTAATAGCACCAGTCCTTTCATATCATGACAAGTTAACTTTGATATATTTTTAAACAGTACAAATTCTTGGGGAAGGCTCTTGTTACTTCAAGAAAAACTTTCCATCCAATCACTAAAATCCTCTGTGAAAAGCATTTTTACAAATATTAGCAATTCAATCGCATGTGTTGAGTGTTTGCATATGAAACTAGGTACAAAATTACAAGATATTTTATACAACCAAATGATTGTTCACTACCCCCAAAAATAGATCAGGACATTCTACCAACACTTATTAAGAAATATAAACGCTTGCCACGACGGCCCTTTTCAGTAAATTTACAAAATTTGAACATTTGACCCCCTAGTAAAATTTCAAGAATCAGAATAGTTGACCCCCCATATTCTTCCATTTCAAACTTCTGACCCCCCCACAACTTCCATTTTGAAACTTCTGACGCCCCCACAACATTCAAGTTCAAACTTCTGACCCCCCAACAACATTCAAATTCAAACATCTGACCCCCCCCCCAGTTTTTTCCCGACCCCCCATGGCTTAAATAATGACTCGGCCCTAAGAAAAACACATTATCGTTGAAATACAGGTTGTAATCTATGAACAAACAGCAAATGAATTCTTTGTATTACAAATTCCTAGTATTGAACAGGTAATGTAGTCATTTGAATATCCTCTTACACAGGTCGTGGATGCAGATATTGACACGAAACGTGGACGGGCTCTTGTTTATTTTGAAACACCAGATATGGCAATGCGAGTGGTAACTAAAATGAAAGGAGCTATGGTTCTGGGCAAAAAAACTACTGTAAGTGAAAAGCATTCTATTATTATAGCTGTGTATATTATTTGAATGTATTTTAGCACTTTGCTCTAAGACTTTCAGAAGTTGTAATGGGATTTTGATTTTAATTTTCATTGAAATTAATGCATCGGTTTTATTATTGTTATACAGAATGATTTAGCAAGTGATGCCTTGCGAGAAGATTTTTACAAAGAGTTAGGAATTGAAAATCCGTACCCAACAGAGAGAACGAAAGAAAAAGACACACATGAAGGGTATGAACACTCCGACGTTGATGTCCAGCATGAAAGGTCTAGATCTAGGTACAGATCGGAATCACCACTTAAAGAAAAGAAAGAAAGAGGTATGGTCATTTTATCTGTATATTGAAGAAAAATATTTACCTATAATGTTAAACACTATACAGAGCTATACAGATGAGAGGAATGTTGTTTAGAAAGACGGCAATATGAAATGAATAGTTGATGACCACATTAAGATTTTACAGCTTTGTCTTAGATACTGCTCTTATTGTCTTTTAATTTTTGATTGATAGATGACTCCTATGATGCTCACAAGTACATCAAACATCATTATGACCAAGAAGATGTTACAGAGTTCGATGCTGGAGCTTGCAGATCAGTATTTATGGGAAATCTTGACCCACTCACAAGCAAAGATGATATTAAAAGAATATTTGGAGATAAATACGGTCCTATATTGGTAAATGGCTCAAATTATGATTGCAATTCACCATGTATAATCAAAATATGTTTCAAAGTAGGATTGTTCACTAATCTAAGCTTTTAACTCTTGATGTGAATATTATCTGATGAGTAGCAGATGTTAAAGTAATACATATGTATATTCTTGTGTTAATCGTTCTCTCAATGTATGAAATGAAAGTTATCTTTTTTGGTCCTGAACTGACGAATTTTAACTGGGCCCAGACAGATATCACAATCTGATGGCTTGGCTACTATTACTCGGCTTCAGTGTGAACATGATCAAGGGCTGACCACCATTTGCCTTGACTTAGTATTTTTCATAGCTGAAGGCCCTGTGATTGGTGAGCAAATCTTAAAAAGTTTCTTAACCTCATCACTACATTGCTCTTTTTCAGTCTATAAATATTATGTCAAATCAAGTGGGTACATATGCCTTTGTGGAGTTTGAAGATATCCGTAAAGCTCGAGATGCGATTAATGAGCTACACAACACCATGATTGGTGCTCGTCATCTAAAGATGGGCTACGGAAAAGGTATACCATTTATTTTAGCTAAGAATCACTTTGTTTATTATTATTTCATAAATTGAACGTCTTGTTTATATTTTTATTTTTTAATCCCATAATGTATGTCATATTATACCGAACCAATGTTTATTTATATATTTAGTGACAAATTATAAATTTTTATATTTAGTGACATGTAGTTATATTATATTAGTAACAAATTCTTGATATAAAATCTTATAATCTAGGCAGTCCAAGTAATGTTCTATGGCTGGGAGATTTACCAGAAGAAGCTTGTGAGGACTTGCTGATTGAGGAATTCGATCCCTATGGCATAGTCACTCGAGCAGTGGTTGATAAAAAGACCAATTCTGGACTTGTTTTCTTTGATGATGTGGAAGAGGCTATGTATGCTGCTCAAACCATGTCTGGAGGAGAAATTCTTGGACAGAAAGTTATGGTATAAATGTGTTTTGTTTTGAAGTTTGTCCAGTTTAAAATATTTATCACCCAGATGTGGAAATGTTTTTCTTTAATTTGTTCATTTCACATATTTTTTAAGGCAAATGCCGAAATCGTGCATGACACTATGCATAGAATACTATCATTCCAGACAATTTTGAATAAACTATTTGTGATACATTTTAGATTGATTTTGCCTCAGTGGAAAGTCAAGAAGCTATGTTTGATAGGCTTGTGAAATCTGATCAAATGACTAAAGAAGAACGAGACAATTTCTTTGAAGACACAACCAAAGAAGGAGACCAAGAAAATTCATTTGAGTCTGAGCAGGCTCCTGAAGGTAGTAGTCCATGAGTATCTTGTACAACAAATGTGTTAATAAATGTTTAATACATGCTATGTATGTACATCATTTTATTTATATGTAAACAAGATGTTAGGATTTTTTACTTATGATCTTTTGATTTATAATTGTTATTCAAAATTCCCGAAAAGATTATTTTGTCTACGCATACTTGAAACGATTATCACATGTTTTTTTTTCCAGAGTTGACCGAAGATATTACAGAGTTTAGCCCACGTGCAACTCGCAGTCTTTATGTTGGAAATATGCCCTTCAACATGAATAAGCGTTACTTTTATGAAATGTTTTCTGAAAAAGGCCACATTATGGTGAGAAAGTTTAACTTTTAAGAATTTATTGTTTACTAGTTATTTATGATGTATTTATTTTACTTCTTAGTCAAAAAGCTTTTCTGATGTGTGTTTTATAAGAGGACCGAACTTGATATGTATACACTCTGCAAGAGCAACACAAACCCACCAAAATACAACATAGTGAAACTATTTTTCAGGATGTTTTGTTGAAGAGAAACTTTGCATTTGTTGAATTTGCGAGTGTCAAAGAAGCAGCAGCGACAATAAAAAATCTTCACAATGCAAATGTATGTATCAAATGTTTCTTGTTAAATCTTTTAAAGTGACACATTTTAGTGATTCATTCTGGGGGAAATATAGCTCTTGCCATTTTAGCACATTACTAAAATAAGGTGTGCCATTTTGCAAAAAAGAATGCCAAACGTCTGACAACTTGGATATAAACTGTACTTACATGCAAACATTTGCCGGAATTACATGTCACAGAATACATGGAATGCCAAAATTCAATGAATTTATAATGTGAAATGGATATTTTAGAATGCAACCAAAAGTTTAATGGTGTTGAGTCACAAGTTGGTTATTTAGTGATGAGGTGCAAATGTAATAGGTAGTGCTTACTCTAATCCAACACAATCTACTGGGCTAAAATGAATGTGCCTATCAGATAAATAGTGCAACTATGGTATGATGGCACAGCACAGAGTTAGCCTTACACAGATACATAATAAACAACCAGGAAAATCACAGAAATACGAAATAATATGGAATCGGAGTGCTTTGTAAGTGAAACATAAACTTGTAAGTGATCTATATTTTCAGATTGGGCAGAGGAGAATTCGTGTTAATTTTGCTTCTCCACATTGGAAATCAAACAGCACATGGGTTGAGAATATTCCAGAAGTTGTGACAGAAAAAGATCTTGAAGAAAAATTCAGCACGTTTGGGAAAATAGTTAAATGTAATATTTTTCCCTTACTCACAACAATGTATCACAATGTTATTTTTTAACAATGTCTTTGACAGTATGAAAGTCTATGTTACAAATTATATTCCATTAAAATATCTAGCAGGATTTATTTTGTATTATTATAAATGACTTTTCCAGTGACACTCAATTCCAAGAAAGGGCAGGCTATAATTATCTTCAAAGATGAAAAAAGTACTCAAGATGCCCGAGACGACATGCATGGCAAAGAAATGGCTGGAGAGAAGATCATTGTGAGTAGATTTCATTTAAACTTTTTAATCATATGAAATACTTACAAATTTTGTTCTGGTATGTGGAACTTGACATCAATAGAGTAGGTATCATTTTTGAGTTGTAATATAGATGTTAAAAGTAAATTTGCTTTGGTATACAACAATGTTTAGGGCTCTTTTCATTCAAGATTCCCATTAATTTTTATATATAATTATATATATGACAGATGATCGATTAATATCTTAGGTGACAATGGCTGGTCAAAAGGTACAAGATTTCTTTTTCAAAGAACTTGAAGGCGATAAGTCTGCAAGCAAGTCAGAATCAGGCGCCAGTGACCTAGAGAGTCATAGGTATGTCCTACATTTCATGTCAATAGTTAATAAGACCGTTAAGTTGCATTTGGACATGCCAAATACTTTCATGCTATTCAAATAATACGATTTATGGTTATGATATTGACGAATCTTCGCACACATTATTCTTTTTATGCAGATTTTACTAGCTGTATGCGAAATGCTAACTCTGGTATTTTTATTGTTCTTAGACCATCGCATAAGGAGAGTGATATCCCTGATGGTGCAGAAGTCAAAGGTCTCCTGATGTGGGGATTCCCGTCAAGAGCATCAAGTACAGTTTTTATTACAAACTAATAGCAGAAAAAAATAAAACGTTTGTCTTCATGTTTACGCTTTGACTACATAAAAACTTGTGTGCTACATAAAATGGTCCCTCATGTCATTAATTACATTATCTGTCTTGCTTTTGTTTTCATATTTATTCATAAAAGTGTCATGTCAAAGCTGTGTGTATATATTACAATCATTTTCTTTTGAACAGAATACTAACTTTTTGTTGATGTATTTCAGATATGAGCATAAAGAATGGTCTTGTTTTTCAATACAAGAAATATGGCAAAATTACATCAGTGACTGTAAAAATGGAAAATGATTTACGCTATGCAGTTGTGACGTTTAAACAGTATGTGGTGTATTCTTTTCTCATTTCATACATGCCTCGAACTCTTGTACTGTGTGAATTGTTCTACTCTATAACAAATGACATTTCTGTTTGTAGTGCCCTAGATGCAGAAGAAGCTTTAAAAGATTCTAAAAATCAAAGATTTTTGGGGCGAAAGATGTTTGTAGAGAAGCATGAAGGAATTGGTAAATTATTTGTTAATCAGAACATTTCTGAAGAAAAATATTAGCTTGATGGTGTGATAACTTATTGTGATTATGTTTTTGTCATTCATGCATTTGTGATCTTTACACAGATGATCCTGACTACATACCGCCTGAAGGAAAACTTGACCAATATCATACAGACGCCTGCCGTACAATTTACATAGGAAACCTGCCCGTAGATTTTGAAGAGGAAAGATTAAAAGAAATATTTGCGCCATTTGGGACGATTTTGGTGTGTTTATAATTTTTTATGTACATGTATACATGTAGGAATAAACGTGTTTGAGAAATTATCTTCTTTTTAAAGGTACAATGTTTATCTATGTGCACTGTTAAGGAACTAATATATTGATTGCAGAATATTGAAAATAAACATGTGGTGCGAAAAGCAAGAACTAAGATTATCCACAAATACTACTGCTTCATTGAATACACGGACATTCTGTCTGCTGTAAAAGCCATAGAAGCCATGGATGGAGAGGGTATTGATGATCACAAGGTATAATTACCATTTTGTTGTGAAGTTATATTCTAAAAGCTTTTCATTTACAGACAAATAAATTTTTCAAGTTTTTTAAATATTTTTGCTAAATAGCTATACTATTTTTGAAAAATGTTAGTCTGGTAAGAAATGTGCTAAAACTTGAATAGCTTTTGAAAACTAAATCTTCAACTGTCACAAAATTGGTTACCTCGATTTTAAATGTGATAATATATTGATTTGAAGGTGAATGTTAGTTTTGGTAAGAGCAGTACTGGGGTTGATCCAACGTCCTGCATATGGATTGACAATGTGGCAGCAGCAGCAACAGAAGAAGACATCCTTGAGTTCTGTCCTATCCGACCAGGTGTGTAGAATTATTGGAAGCATGCTTCCAAATAGACATGATAACGTAAAGCCCTACTTCCAAATATGAACCAAGTACATGGATCTGTTGTCCTTGACCAATCCGAACATTGAAATGCTAATGTAAGTATGTGTTAATGTAATGTGTAAATTTTTTTCAGATGTGAGAAATATTGCCATTGACAGAGAAGGGGCTCAGGCTCTGGTTTACTATGACAGCATCAATACGTCACAGCGTGCGGTCGGAATGATGCAAGGCCGGACCCTCATGGGCCAGAAAGTCATGGTAAGTTAGTGAGGAATTTACTTGTCACTTGCAGATTCACGTGGAGGGCATACGCATGCTTTTTTCTCCTAATATATCATTGTGGAATGGTTTTTACCATCGCTGTAACCATTTAAGTGTACACACCCTGGCTGCAGTCCTATATGTTAGATAGAATGGTTCTCAATGAGGTAGTTTGATAATGTATTCTAATTATGTGTTGCAACATTACAGGTTGATTTTGCCAGTCAATCACTGCAAGATCATGTCTTCGATAATATGGAGAAAACCAAACAAATAACAGCTGTAGAAAGAAAAGATTTACAAACAAGCAACGATAAAGCTGTTTTTATCGAAAGGTAAATGCAATTTTACATATTGCCCATATAATGATTGGAGAAATAAAGTTTTGTTATTTCATTTTGAAAATAGTGGTTTGAAAATAGACATGTTTTTGAAAAGGCTTGGCAAATTTTAAAGTTGTCAGATTTTAAAGGCCTGTGACTGCCATTCAATAAACAATTGACATAATCCTACATAAGTTTAGGTAACTTTTTGTGGTTCACTTATGATTTTCAGTGAATTTCCAATATATACTGTGATACATGAAAATTCAATCTACCAACAGTTTAGAAATTTAATGATATACGTACATTGTTATACCATCTCACTAACCACCGTTCAGTTCTTGGTAGAATGATCTGTGTGCAATGCTCATAATGTTATTAATACTAGACATGTGAACCTCTCTTCCTATAAATTATGTTGTCTAAGTCAATCTATGTTTCTCTCTTTTTGTGATAAGTGATGATGAAGGAGATCATGAGGATGCTGATGCGCAAGTCATGGATGACGAAAATGAAGACATCCAGTATTCTGACATTGGGTGTAAGAGGATTTGTTATCTTTACTTTCATACTAAACTTATTGCCTCATTTCTTTTTCTACTGTTTATGTTGGTTAGAAATATCGAAATAAGTTTCAAACATTAATTTAGTGTAAGTTTTAGTGGTAAACGTTTTGGAGTAAGATTGCTTTTCAATACATTTGCTGTATGCTAGAGACTGAGATGTATTTTTAGGACTTGGAGAAGAAATCTGTCCTTTGAATACTCCCACCCAAGTCAATAACCTAATATCCAATTTATTTATACTTAATTAAAAAAAAAAGAAAAAGAATTCACCCACTTGCAATTAAAACTCTAAATTAAAATTGCATTCAATATACTAGTAAAGAAGCATATTTACACTTAGGAATATTGTATTTGTCTTTCGTATTTCCAGCATTCCTCTATGCATCGGTTGTGGTTTTCCCAAACAATGCCACAAAGTATCATCCGAAGGCCTCAAATCTTTTGTTTATTGGTAATGTCACAATGAAGCTGGAGGAAGAGCTGAGATCTACATTTGA
The DNA here is from genome assembly GCA_019095985.1 of Streblospio benedicti. Taxonomy (NCBI): domain Eukaryota; kingdom Metazoa; phylum Annelida; class Polychaeta; order Spionida; family Spionidae; genus Streblospio; species Streblospio benedicti. Next base: position 18,613,774 of record CM032662.1, read on the forward strand.
AAAGTTTGGGAAAATCAAGGTGAAAATCAAATGTGTTTAATATGTTAAGAATCATTTATCATTAGAAAATGATACAATATAAGCCTCCAAAATTGAAAATTAAATTAGACCATGCTTATCATTATCATTATTATGATTATAATATTAAAAAAAAATTCTTATAGGAATATGTTTTGCTTTTAAGAAAAAATACTTTATACTTGAATTTAAAACATCATAATGAACAATTGTCAATATAGATGGCGATCTTTTGCTTGAGTGGCCATTTCATTAGTATTAATATTTTGTATGTTCCACATTGGCTGGTAGGTCTAACTTGAGCATTGACAATTTTATGTATGTTTTTGAGATCAAGTCTCTTTCTCAATGCAAAAATATTAGGTGTCATAATTCAGTTATATATGATGTTGAAATGTTTTTTGTTGTTCTTGTACTTTTAGAGTATGGTATTTGTACCTAATAGACGGTGCTTCATTGAATACAGTTCAGTATATCAAGTTGTTGAAGCCATCAAGTCATATGGAGGTAAAACATTGCCATACCATCCCATGAGAATGAAACTTGGATTTGGAGTGCGATTCACAAGTCAAGATGCGGTAAGATTTTTTTATATTCTACTGTGGGGATATTTTTCTAAATTCACTTATTTTGTTTTTTCACATAAGAACTGATTTTTTTATGGAAACGTCCAATTAAGAAAAGAATGTTAAAAGTTGTTATGATAGTTAATTGTTTGAAACTTAAAGAAGAAGATGATTTTTGTTTATGTTCAGTATGTTGATATGTAAAAAATGTTTAAATTTTGAGAGGCTTGGTAGTTGTAAAATAATCAATTGATTGTTAATTTAGTGCAAGTTTCAGTGTTGGGTTTAAAAACTTGATGGCTAAATGCATTGGAGGTTCAGAATTGATGCATTAGATATGGATAAATTAATCATTTATTAATAATTCAATTCAGTGGATAAAAACAATTACATGAAGATAATGTTGTGGGTGGAAAATAGTGCATGTAAAATTTTGTCAATTATTGTGGAGACACCTTCGAATATGCAATGAAATAAAGCGAGTTTCAGAGAAGCTGAAGCCAAGAAAGTTGTTAAGAAAATGTGTATCTTCATCGTTGGGATTCTCAACATCATTGATGTTTTGAACCGTTCCCGAAGTCAACGCAGGAACAATTTTTGGTAACAGTTTCTTCTTCACTGATGTCTTACAAGAAAGATTCCAACATCCACCGCATACTTTCGTACTACAAATAGTCAAAAATCACGTAGATTTTTGTTTGTGTAATTCATAATAAATTTTATTTTTTTTCAAAGCTGCATATTGATTTGGATTTAATCTTTTTTGCTGAGTGAGGAACCTCCTTAAAAGGTGTAAAAAAGACTCAATTTTGTCTGAAAGAATTGTGTCGAAGAAAATGAATGTTAAGAAAATATGATAATTACTCAAAATTGTACATACAGTTTACAATGGGATATAAGAATACATATGGTCGCCCAAGACAATGCAGTACCAGATGGATAGTGAAAGTGAAGGAATATAACATCTAAGGAATAAAGGTGTCAAAACAACAGTGACTTTGGATGACGTTGTAACAAAAGATTTTGAGGTATTTGGCATTGCGGTGGATTGACCCAATGGATCGCCAAGCAAGAAGATGGTTGCATTCCATACAAGCCAGACAGACCCTTTTAATCATGAATACTTAAGGCCTACATTCTCAAACTTTGGATTATAAAGAGAGGAGACTACAGTTTATAATGATTCAATCTATATTTATTACTTTACATTAAATTTTATAAATATTTATATTGATTATAATAACTGGGTGTTCAAAAAACAAAACTTCGTTGTCTTGAAGAGATTTTACTCTGGTATCTGGAAGAAACGGATTGAGGTATATCACAACAATTAGAAATTACGTTCAGAAGACTTCAAGATCATGGTGTTCATGGTGTTTCACAAGATTAAAGTGTACAATCAGGAAATTTACTTCAGAAGACTTATTGATCATGGTAAAACAAAGTTTAAGAAGTTTAAAATGTGTTTTTGTGTTGAGCCTGATAAGCATTGCAGAAATGACAGACATTTCCAATACAGAATAGTGATATGACTGTAAAATCCTTACCATCTGGTCTTACAGCAATCCGAAATAAACAAGTCCAACTGTTTAGGAAATATTTCCCCCAATTCCTATGTGGCACTGATATTTGCAAGGTCATTAAAATGTGGAAGAAAATACAAGCTGTATATTTTTTTCATTATCAAACGGCACACTCCAAAGATTTTTAAGTGTGGACTCAATATTCAACATAATGATTCAAACCAAATATATTTGTGATGTTAGAAAATGAACTATTTTCAGTTTATTTCATACTTGAACATTATTTGGATATATGTCTGAACTCTATATACAGATATGATTAGTTTGAACCTCCACTGCATAATTTAATGATACATAATATTTGCAAGGATTATTTTAATCAAATCAATCATTTGGATATAGATAATTCCCGAGATTTATATTATAAAGTATTAAAATTATCTGGATAGAACAAAAGTTTTTGGGATGAACCCTTATTTTGTCTGTTGATAATTTACAATTATTTTTAAGGATTAAGTCTTCATTATTTTAGGAATATTCCAAACAGCATATTTCAAATATTTGATATGTTCTCAATGTCTTCCTTATAGACATTGCAGACACAAGCCACATTACATACATTTCAAGGACTACTTGTCATATTGTGTTGTTTTAATATATTTATAGTTTTGTTTTCGCAGGTGTGAATTGACATCGTTTACTACTTGGATGTTATTGATTTATTACAAAAAATTTACATAAACTGTCTATGTGTTGCAGCCCGAAGAGGACAAGACAAAAGTCATCCATTCTAAACAGTTTCGTCAAATTCAAAATCGATTCAAAAACAAATTTGGATATTCTTCCCGGCAATATAATGAGGCTGAATATGCGCATCAAGAACACGAGCGTGGAGGTCCCCGTAGTGGGGTACATGACCGCTTGGGGCCCCCTGTGGACAGAGACAGATACCATGGAAGGAGGAGGACACCATCTCCATTTGGTTATTATGATGATGGACGCAATGAATATGGACGATTTTCTCCAAAATATGCCCCTGTGGAAGACGAATTTTATCCTATTCGTGCGTCCGCATTTGAACGAAGAGCGTACAGATCGCCATCTCCTTTTATGCGCTATGAGGAGAGATGGGATGAGAGAGATGCCAGATATGCCAGGGATGTGCCACACAGGGATGATTCTTATCATAGACCAGCATACGATTATGATGATCACCGACATGAATGGAGAGATGAGCCTCCGATTCACAGGGATGCTTATTATGATGAGAGATGGGTAGAGAACAGGGGCCGTGATAGGTCGCCTATTCATAGAGAGAGAAGATTCTCAAGATCTCCTGGAAGAAGAGAACGCCACGTGTCTCCTCCCCCTCCTAGACGGGATTACGACCGGAGACATGATGAGTACGATCGAAGTTATAATGAAAGCGGTCGTATAGTGGAAATGTATGACAGAGATGCTGATATTTTTGCAAGTGCAGATCCGTATGAAAGAGAAAGATCAAGGAAAGATTCTGGCAAAAGAAAAAGAGGTGGGTCTGTCGACAGGAGAACTCGTGACAGTCCTGACAGAAAGAGACGTTATGAGCATGGAGACAATTCTCATGCAAGAAGACGAGATGATAGCAGAGAGAGAAGAGGAAAGAGTAAAGAACGAAGCCATAGAGATTCTGACAGAGGGTATTCATCAAGAGACAGTACCAGTAGAAGGAGAGAGAGAAGCAGGTCAAGTAAAAAGGATACTCATTCACATAAGGATAAGCATGGCAGATCAGATAAAGACAGGAAGTCAGAGAAAAAAGCTAAGGATAGATATATACTAGACGACGATCCATGGGACATTGTGCAAGTGGTGAGTGCTTTTAAACACAAAATATTTTGTATACTGTACGGTGATGATTCTAGAGCGCATATTTGTGCATTTGACACTTTTTTAAAGCCATTTTCGCGCAAAAGAATATGGAAGGTGTGAAACTAAACGCACATACAAAAAGCCTGACGCATAATCAGACCTGTGATGGGTTGGACATCTTTTTATCGTAGATATTTTCAAGAGTTTGAGCTACAACACAAGTTTCCAATGACTCACCTCATATTGTTATTTATGCAAACATATTAACGAGACGGTTTCCCAGCACAATACATATAGATGCACGATAAAACATGACAATTGCGTTTGTTTCATTCCATAAATAGGGCCACGCTCGAGGGCCACGTTTATTTCGTGTGAGACTTGTAAATGTGTGATCATTTGAATGAAAATTCAAGTACATTGTAGTTCAGACTTCAGATATAAATGAAACTTGGGCAGGGAGGGCATGGTGATGTCACTCCCCTTGTTTCCTCAGCAGGGTTCTCCCCCAGACCCTGATGAATCATAGACAGCTCACATACCTCCATGCAGTATTTTCAAATTTCATTCCTTCTAATCACATCCCGAAAATCATTGATATCAAACAAGTTGATGCTTATTAATGATCAATTTACACGAAAAAGATTTTAAAGCTCTAATATCAAAGCAATAAATCTTGAGTTGTAATAGAAACTTGGCAAATATTTTTGGGCAGTTGGCACACTATTTGGAGAATGAGCCATTTGGCTGCTTTTAGAAAATCCAAGAATCATCACTGCTGTAGATTATAATAAAGATGATGTTTGCTATAATGTTGATATAATTTAAGACTCCATATAAAACCATCATATAAATGACGCTTCATGCACATTTTTCTTATTCATGCACATTTTTCTTATTAAACTTGGAAGAGCATGTTTTATTGATGAGTTCAACTATTTTGAACAAAAATCATTTAATTTGTTTGATTTACTATAAATTGTAATGCAATCATAATTTTAGAGTATTTATTTGAAAATATTCTTACAATAGTTTTCTATTTCAGCCTTTAGGCATGACGAGAAAAGGCCTTGTGGAAACAGTTGAAACATTTGCACACATTCTTAGAAAATTCATCGATACACTTAATGGCAAAGAAGTAATTATTATTTACTTGGCTTATTTTACCTTGGTTGCATAGTAAAATTATATTTTTATCACTGTATCCATATGGTTTCAACAACACTTTATTTTTTATAATTGATTTTTATGGGCATTGTTTTTGTTTTCAGCCAATCAAGAGAAGAGTGGATGTTGATGCCTTAAGCTCTTCAGATTTAGCTGTTGCAAAACAAGTCAAAGAACTCACAGGTGTGGCAAACTATGAAATTATCATGAATGCATTAGACCTGTTGTCAGTTCTGCCCAGAGAGGTTCCTTACACACTTAATTTAATGACACCTGAAAAGGTTGTTGCTCTGGCAAAAGCAAGAGGATTTAAGTTTGGGTCATTTGGAAATACCATTGCCAACTTCATGAGTGGGTGTAGAAAATCATAGAATTTGAAAGAAAGCATCCTTCTTTGTGTGACACTACATATGGTTGCAAGTCCCAGGAAAATGAAATTTATATTAAACACATCATATTACTTTATGCACCAACATTATGTCATGTTAAAAAGAAAGTGGACAAAGAAAAAAGAATGGATATTATGAGAATACATTGACAGAACAAGGAATTGATATTTGTGAAACGATAAGATGTACCGCACATGTTCTAAAAAGCATCTGTTGAACAGATGGGAAAGTGTGCTTCTAATTTGCATTGTTAGAGGATAAATCACATGAAGAGCAACCTGCATACTCTCATTGGATTCACATATTGAAAAGGCTGGTTTGTGATGCTGATGTTGAAAGTTTAGGATATGTTAACTTGATATGAAAGAGTTTATTGTAAAACATATAATATTCTTTTCTACAATTCACAAGAAAGGTATTCATTGTTGAAGACAATAAAGATGAATATGATGATATGCAATTATTGTAATAATTAGTGTAACATATAGGACCAGTTTGCACATATAAGAAGCAAAAATTTGAGTAAAAAGTGAAGTCCATTTAACAAACTGTATTTTTAACGTGTCATACAAAAGATTTTAATACTTTTAAATTTGTGGTTGAAACATAGTAGAAGATTGTGATGGAAATTGAAACATTTGATGGCATATGAAAAGGATTTACATGTTATGTGAAATAAATAGCAACCAAGAAAATGTCTTGCAATAAGTTCATGAGGCAGATTGAAGAACGTTTGGAGCAAATATTTAATTGGTTTGTACTGGAATAAGTTTATAGTGATTGTGATGGAAATTAAAGCATTTGATGGCATATGAAAAAGATTTACATGCTATGAAATAAATAGCAACCAAGAAAATGTGTTGCAACAAGCTCATTCATAAATTGAAGTAGATTGAAGAACGTTTGGAGCAAATATTTAATTGGTTTGTACTGGAATAAGTTTATAGAGATTGTGATGGAAATTAAAGCATTTGATGGCATATGAAAAAGATTTACATGCTATGAAATAAATAGCAACCAAGAAAATGTGTTGCAACAAGTTCACTTCATGAATTGAAGTAGATAGAAGAACGTTCGGAGGAAATATTTAATTGGTTTGTACTGGAATAAATTTGACGGGATGTGATAAAGATTGATATATGGGAGTTCTTTTAATTTTTGTGGTTTGAAATCTTGAATATTCTTGGTTTGAGATATGTGGACATGGAATGATTTGAAAATAATTTAAAATTTCTAATACGTACATTTGAACAACGTGATCAATAAAAATGCAACCTAACCTAGATAGAAAATCATGTCAAAGTGAATATCAGCTATTCGGATACCCAAGCAAATTCAACGAATAGAATAAAAGTTTACAAAAAATATTAATTTTAACGCCAGGATTGTGATGTACTGGTTGGAAAGGAACTATTCTTTGGATCATATATGAATCATGTGGCTCGTCTATTGAAAATGAAGTTCATGGTATAGATTGTTGGAAAAGTTTTTGCATGTCTATTTAAGAGTTTTATCAAGAATACATGTAAATATTTTTATAAAAGCTGCAGAGTCGATAAAGAATTTTCTTTTGAAGTTCTTTGTTTTTGATGTGTGGAAAGTTCATGTACAAAGCAGAATTAGAGAAAGTGAAATAAAAGAAATAGTTATTCATTTCTGCAGTTTGAAATTATTTTCTTGAACCACGTGGATTTATATTGACCAGTATGCTTCACTAGTCCCACCACAGGAAGGAACCCCAGAGAGGTAAATTTATATTTTTGATCTCAGAAATGACGATTCAAAATTTAAAGCGCTATTTTTTTTATTACTAAAAATAATCATCAGCGTAATGGTAATACACTGATCATGTTTGAATGTATAACAAGTCTTTTTCAGTGCAGTTGATGATGTCAGTACACAGAAGCAAATGTGTTTCATTTATTATTGGAAAATCTTGAAAAAAACAACAAATCTTTAAACCATAAACCGCAAATAAAGGACATTTGAATATTATTAAATTTCTACCTTGTAAAGTGTTCATAATGATTAGTCTTGTTTTAAAGAATAAAGTAAAAAAAGAAGAATGTAGTAAAAAAATACACTACATAAAAGACATCAGTAGCCATGTAGAATTAGCACAGCATATTCGAAAAGAAATATTATCACTATAAAAATCATAAACATAGTTCATGTTATGTTAATGTATTATGAAAGAATGTTGTTATACATGTACATGTACCGGGTATGTATTATGTTGCAAAGATTCCTAAAATTTATGATCGGGTATTAAAACTATTAGATGTGATGTATAAATAAATTACTGCTTTTAAAATATTGTTCATCATTTTTAAGTTATTCAATTTCAGTTGAACCTGTTTATCTCAAACTGGCAAGTCAAATTTATGGATAACTTGAGTTAACAACCATTTCCCATCATGTTATTCTACATAACTGAATTTAGATTTTGTTCTTTGCTATTCACAATAGTTGTGTATAATTTCAAACTCATCAATGAGGTAAAAAAAAATTGTTTAGGTATTGGGACCATTGTAGCTCATAACTCTCGACTGTTGTAGACCACATCGAGTTACTCTAACAAAGTCATTAGTTATGTGGTACATAGTGACCATTTTTGAATCCGATTTGTGAACTCATTGAAGTGTTTTTAATTGTGTTCAATATAAGTATGTAATCTAATTTTACGCATCTAGCGCTTATATGTACCTATTTAACGACTAGAATTTCTAATACTAGGCCTATATTGTTGGTGGTGTAACTCCTGAGTTACCCACAGGTTTTTCCTTTGTTAATCAATGAAAGCTCCTCACCAAAGCAACAACTCCCACCTCTAAAAAATTCTTTGGACAGATAAGTGATTTATAAAAACACTGAGCAACAAGAAATTTCAGCACTTTCCAATTTTGTGTTTATTTTTTCATGGCATCTTAAAATCAGTACAAATCCCATTCACACTATTTTTTACTTAAAATCATTTAATCAAATCCTTTGAATATGTCAAATCGCTTGCAAATCTTTAACACAAAATCCAACAAAAACAAAGCACAAATAGGGACTATAGAAAGCAATATCATCACAGCACTTGGTTTCGGGCCTGCGACTTTGATGAAAGCATGATGGTGATAATTCAACCACCGTACATGTATGTCTACATTTACATTTTATGTAGATAGAAAATCAAGAAATATTGTAGGTGTGCATTGCTAAGGCAATGGTAACCCCGAATATGAGCCTTCTTCACACAAGCTAGTCTTTAATATAGTGATATGTAAATATCCTATATTTAATTGAAATATATTGTGAACTTACATAGAATGTAAGTGCTGATGACTAGACAAAGTGAATTGAAATATCAGCAAATTATCTTTCTGATAATGCAATTATTTTGGTTTGCTGGATACCTTTTTAAATCAGTCGAAAGTAATTAGTCTTGTATAGAAATTATCCATCATCGATATTTCTTGACAAGTCTTCTGACTGAGGAATTTAAACAAAACATTTTATTAGTATTACAAAATTGTTTATCCAGAGTACAAAACTTCACAAAATGCAGCTTTATTGAACGCGGAACCAATAAGCAGTTTGTTGCTGTGACACAAAGCAGCCGTCGACAAGGAGACGAATCGGTTGCCATCTTCTGAGTAGACTTCTCTCATTTTCATAATTTTTCCATCTTTGTTGGTCTTGAAATGTAATACCTGAAGTAGAGTTACGTTAGAAAACTAACATTGCTAATCATATATATTATCTTATTAGGCACAGTTACTAATTACGATTGTCTACAATAAAATAACAAGCAACACATATAATGGGGGCTTATAAGAAAGTGAGAAGTGGGGAAAAGGCTGATAAATTATTGAATGTGGTGTAACGGCCATAAAATGAAAGATGTGGGGAGTACTGTAAAAATATAATATTTTGTGGCTATTAAATTTTGCGATTTTCATTTATAATTTATTTTGCGATTTTGGTACATCCTGGACCTACTTTACTTTTTACCTACTGACTATTTAAGTTTACGTTTTTGCTCCTGCCCACGAAATTTGCAAATTAAATCGTGCATAGTTATATTAATTCATACACACTTCTACTTTTACAGTATACAAAAAATGTGATATATATATATATATATATATATATATGACATATGATATATATATATATATATATATATATATATATATATATATATATATATATATATATATATATATATATATATATATATATATATATATATATATACCCTCATATATATTGACCCCTCACCCTCCACACACACATACACACACAATAATAATTTATTATAAAATAGAACTTTTTAAGGGGACTATGAACTCTTAGGAATATATTAAATTTGGTTTTCTCACTCATTATTGCTTAAATTCTTACAAATTTCACCTTATTTTGTAGATAATTATCTAATCTAATGACACATGTTTTGAATTGTATAGGTTGATGAACATTTTTTTAAATTTTTAAAGCAATTAGTGAAAAAATTACAACTTTGCCTGCAAAGCATATAACTGATAGTAAAACATCGAAATGACCAAAATAACTATTCTGTTACAAAATTTGTATATTTATCTACAAAACCTTGCCTCAATTTTTTAATATTTTTACTCTTTATTTTACATGCATTATAAGTTTTAAAACCACTTATTTTCCGAATTTTCTTGCAAATCAATACAAAAACGTTTATAATTAATTCATTAAGAAAATAATAAAATCAAAATCCCTAGTAAGCTTTTCTTCAGAATGCATATATCGTCAAATATATACACGTTTGTGAAATTTTGATTTCACGGTTAAAAAGAAATATAAAAAGAAAATTTCATCCACGATGCAAACTTAGTTTTGAGAAAATTGGCTTTAAACATTGCCAATCAATATACATTGCTAGCAGTTGTTGTTTATAAAATGTATTGTATAAGAAAAACTATTGATGATAAAAGGTTCATTTTAAAAAGATGTTGTTCTCTATCATTTATTGCATACAAAACATTGAAATTGTAAAAATTGAATTTTTAGCCCATATATAATATTATAAGCCTGCAAAGAATGAGTCATTGTTGTTCACTCCGGGTTGGTCTTCACAAAATGGGTTGTAATGGGAAAACTATTGAAGATAAAAGGTTCATTTCAAAACATGTTGTTCTTCATAGTTTACAGTATGATAAACATTAAAAAGCTGAAAATAGAATATTTTCCCATTAAAGATTTCATAGTACCCTTAAATTACTTCAACACTTAATTGTTGCAAGTGATGTAAATTTGTAAATTATTGTTCCTATGGCTATATAATAATTGCTTACTTGTGACGGGCATGGTACTAAAGGATCTCTTGAGTGATAAAAAGATTTGTAGAAAACAGGCGTTCCACCCGTCCATAAATCCCCGGTTTCAGGGTCCAAGCTGATATTGTTGATGGCTGTCTCAACCAACCATGCCTTCAGAAGCAATGCCAAAACATATTCAACACTGACCATATAATATAGGTTTTAGTACCGGCATATGTATAACTTGTAAGTCATGTATATAAAAAAGTCATTTAGGCTTAATACATTTCACTTTTTTTCTCTCTTTTTTTTAAATACAAATTTCACAATATATAGACTAGAACAAAGGACGTCCAGTTAGAAAAGTTACCTGTTTTAAGGTCAGTGTGTGGTGTTCACCAATTTCATACACTTCAATTGCTTCAATCCCACTGTGAGCCAGATAAAGCAATCTAAAACATTTTTTTGTGTGTGTATACAGCAAAGAATTATCTGTTTTTCAACTACACCACTGTCACGTGGCATCATGCATCTTCTCTTCCTGATACCACTACATTGTTCGGGAGCCAGAATATTATTTCACCCTTTGTCATTAATACATTATTTATTTCATACTCGAATAAACTTGCACAATTTTTATGTGTAAATTAAATATTTTTGCCCAGTTACCGCTGGACCTTTGAACTTAACGAAACAAGCTGCCCATACTTTTGAGTGAAAAAGATTGAAAAAATCGATTCCAACTATCCTGGTACACGTAATTGCTAGTTTATCTACCTTTTATCATTGGACATGGTTATCCCTGTTGGCATCCTCAGCCCTGGCACCACTTTACCGCACTGATGTCTCATGCAGTGGCCGATAGAGCCCCAGTTCATAGAAAAGTACATCTCAAGCTGATAATAGACAGAAAAAAACACCAAACGCATCAAAACGTGTAATTAGGATAGACTTGGAGAAAGACTCCTCTATATCCAGAAAGAAAAACTATTAATTTAAATCTATGAGAAATAAAAAGGCACACAATAGTTTCAAAGGAAAGATTTCCATCTCTTCTATATTCCACGCAAATTAAGTTGATTTTTTGAAAAATTAAGTGAAGTACAATTTAAAGAGGTTTCTGTCATTAACAATTTAAAAACAGTGTTATGAAGCTGATAATGAGGTTATCATGCATCCCTTAGATGGGCTCAACTTGATGCATAAAACAGTTAATTATTATCAATTAAGTGTCCTTCAGCTAGTTGCCCAAAACACGGTACCACACACGTACCTTGGACCACACCACAGCTAGAACAACCGTGAAATCCTACACAGTACCAGTGAATCTTCGCTTCCACATAAATGATGATAACAGAAATGATCGCAATAGAGCATTGTCAAAAATCAACGTTAATATAAATAGTTACCTTTTGGAGTATGCTGTTTAATGCGCGGTTTCTGAAGGCATTAATGTAGTAAAAACTCCTAGTACCGGTAGCAGCGATATCACTTATTCTATTTAAAAAAAAAGAGATGGTAAATTATAGTTCAGTGACACTTGTGGGAGTAATGAACATAAATACAATGCAACTACTACATAGGCAGATCCGGAGGTGGGGGTGGCGCAGGGGCCCATGACATCCTTAAGTGCGCCCCCCCCCCCCCTTTTTAAAAAAACTGGATCTGCCATGTTACTGCACTGTACTGTAGGAAACAATTGAATTTATTTCAATGCACGTCTTAATTTAGCTTATATTTCAAGTCATATTTTTTTCCGATCATTTTCTGGAGTAAAATTCTTACAAGTGAAATGCAGGGCTCTTGATGGTTTCTTCGTGATGAAGAATTGACGGTCGTTGCAAGTTATAAGTGAATCTTTCCACCGTGCTGTAGTCATCCAGGTGGTTGATGACGAACAAGGAGATCGTTCCTACAAAAAAGACGCAATTGTAGTTCAAGCTCTTGCATATCTTGTTAGCATTCAGTTGAACGGGTACAAGTGTAGTGCCGTAGCTTGCTAGATTTGGTTGATTGAATGAATGATTTATTCTTTATAATAGTGACATGGTATACACTATGAATAACATACGAGAATGTGCCATATAACGTTATACCCAGTCCGTCGGGGCTTATCAGTCACCTTTACAAATTAGTGACGAAAAAGAAAAGAAAAAAGAGAGCTACGGGCAACTTCTACCGAACGAGCCCCACTAAGCTGTGAAAGGTAATGAATGTACCATTTCGCATCTGAAGTGAAGTGGGACAGTTTGAAGGGCAGCTGCTAATAGGAGCCAAACGATGAAAACAGTTGCGCGTGTGTTAGGAAACGATCATAAATAACGATATCGGGGGGTCGTCCATTTTTTGGGGCGTGAAGAAAAAGTTAACCGCCCCCCCCCCACCCACCCATCAACATTTTAAAAAGCTCAGTGACACCCCCCCCCCACCTGCTAAAGAAAAAGTCCTCTATATAGTCATTGCATTGCTAAAAGAAAATATGTGAAAAAAATACTGTAGCGTGATAAAAAAAAACGTTCAGCGACTCCCCAAAGGGAATCTGAGAAGTTAGACGACCCCCCCCCAACCTTTTTGGACGACCCCCACCCGGTATCATTATTTATGGTCGTTCCCTTAATTAATTTGAATCTCGGGTAGGATTTTTTTTTTGTGGATTGAGCGAAATGATTACTGATGACGGGCACACTGCTTCATGATGTGTGCATTCATAGCACACATTATGACTTTATGTAAGTAAAAAATTGTAGAACACTCCATACATTCAAGAAGAGCCATTCAAAGTAAAACTATATACATACACCCTTTCCCACTCTAATATGCTCCCCAACAAAAGATAAAATGAATATAATAAATGAAAAAATAATTATGAAATAAAGGTGAAAAAATAATAATAACCTACCATCCGCATTTACCCAGCTCCCTAAACCGTGGGGATTAAACTGTCGTCTATTGAATTTTAGCTTTTGTGGACTTTCAATCATGAGCGGACTTGCACCTGAAACAAAACAATAAATGGTAACTAAAAGTCACACCGTCTTGTATAAAGTTAACGTCTATTAATGATAGCCTATAGCTAAGTACAGGTAAAAAAAAAATCGGCATCTTACCTTTTGTTGGATTGTTGAAATCAAATAAAAGAATCTGGCCAAATCTTTCTTTCCATGGTGATGAGTCTGCATCTAGATTGAATTTCAGACCCTGTAAATATATTAACAAAATGACAGTCCCATATTTTTATTGTTTCACCACCCACGTTGAGAGACACGGTGTTAACCGTATTTGTGATAAATTAATGAGCCATGGAGGTAGCATAAGCGACCCGATGCAATGCATGATGAAACGAAATATTTCGAAAAACCTGGTCTTGCGCACACCTTAAAAATAGGGTCACCTATAGCAAGTAGGTACACATTTGCATTCTACCGGTTGCTATATCAATCTACTAATAATACCATTGAAAGCATTGCAAATGGGGGCACTTTTCTCTACTCCAACCAGTGTCTCTAATAGTGAGATCTTACTGCAGTGTAAGTCATCTTTACCGTGGAAATAAAGACGAAACCTCCGGAAAATAACTCCACGTCTTCGGCCCCATGAACTGAAAATAGAAGAACATGAAGTGAGGGCGTTGCTTTAAATTGTCGGTACACTGATGTTGTGTGTAGCAGCAGATGTCAAAGACACGAAGAAGTAAAGAAGAAAAGAAATATGATGAATAAGAGATACATGTACATGCAACGTACCCACTCCCGGGATTGTGTAGCAGGGTCCGGGCTGGTGAGGAAAGACGTTTTGGCCGTACCGTAATAGGTGCCTGCAACAGACGCAAAAATTATATTCTTTATTATTATTATTATTGAAACTGGCAGCGGGTCGATCAATCGGTTCGTCCGTGTAACCTTTTAACAGCTCGCTGCTTGGGATTATTCTATCATTCTGGTCTCACAACCACGTACGGGTTTGTGAGTACGAGTAGCTATGGATTGGAAAACCTGTCTTCAGCTATGTCAACATAGTGGTGTGAACGTGATTGCTATAGAGAACTGAGTGTGATGGATTGGATTGAAGGACCGGATTGAATATAGAAGCAAGCTTGATTGAAATATATAACAGTTTGGGTGATTTATACCTGTGTAATTTGACTTCAACAAATGTAAATGTTAATGCATGCATTTTTACACTCAGTCTGCTCATTCATACCAGACACTATTTATCTCCTGTGCCTTTTCAACTTGCTAAAATAACACCCACGATGATCATGTTGGGTGATTTGAAGAGGACCATATATGTTAATGATAATTAACCATCATCTACGTGCAAATCAAACAATATTTTTCTCCACGTAAAATGATGCTGTACTCCAATTTAATTGAATAAACACCCTAAAATGCTTTAAGGCTGGTTTCTTGATTAAACATCACAAAGGAAGAACATTGATGGAACACCATCTCAAAATTGAGTAAGGGTTGCATAAAACGAGTGAAATGGCACAAGTTTTATAACATTTAATCTTGACACTCAGCGAAACAAAATACTGC
Organism: Streblospio benedicti; assembly: GCA_019095985.1. NCBI lineage: Eukaryota > Metazoa > Annelida > Polychaeta > Spionida > Spionidae > Streblospio > Streblospio benedicti. The sequence continues at coordinate 18,629,105 of CM032662.1, forward strand.
AGTGTTTGTTGCTCGGTGAGCCTTTCTCCAAACACTCAAGCTCATTGTGCACGTGAAAATAGCGAGATAATGAGCGAGGTCGGTGATAAACGATACACGGTTCAGCAGCAGGCGGCAGCAAAGTCTGACGTCACCACCATATCATCACGTTAGCACGTGAGCAGCAAGAACGCAGACGATACTGTACCGACACGCATGCACGCACACAGACAATACCTTCTAAGAAAGTTCTTAAGTTCAGTAATAAGAGTTTTCTCTGGGGTGGGGGTGGAGGTGGTGTGGATGGTAGGATTATATATGTTTCAAATGCTTCTGCTTTAGAAGACGCGTCTAATTAATATTTTAGCTGCTCCCAAATTCCCTGGGCAGAAACGGTCAAAATATGAAGAGAAAGTATTATATTTCTTACGCCTCTAAATGTTGAACAGGGTAGGTCTAGAAAGTAGAACGGAAACCTAACTGCGATGATTACTACTTTTGAACAAATAATCTAGTTTTCTCATGGTTATGAACTTTACCTTATGAATAACCGCTACAAACATACTGAACGCACCGCACCGCAAAGTCTGCCGTGCATTTCCATTGACGCTACAGTATAGGACGCTATTTGGAGATGAGTAGTTTATGGACAAGTAAGCGTACAATAGTCCAATAAAGATAATAACCACAAGTTTAGGATATACGTTGCCATCATCATTTGCTACACCTACAAATTCGCAGAAGCGGTTTTAATTCTGGTCTGCCTTTGGAAGAATGTTTGTTCTAGAAGACAGAGGTTGCCCTAGTGCTGCCGATCTTTCGCACGAGCTCACATATCAGTGGGTGATTATAGGTCCCGATAAATCGCTAATAGGCCAAAGATACCGTGTGCAATCAGAAACATGCGAGAGCCAGGCCTATCTGTTAATTACGTGTTGCTTTGTATCGCATAAAGCACCTTACTCACCTACATTTCGTGGCCGGCCACATTATCATCGTTTGCTAGATCGACCCACTGGGGCCTATAGCTCAGCTAGAGTTATTAAATAACGTCCTGTAATCACTATTCCACTTGTGTTGTATAGTCACAGAATTGTACTTTGTAGCTGTAACTTTCTTTCTTCAACATGCAGAAACATAATCGACTTCACTCTTATGTCAGCCGTGTCACGGTGATCGAGAAGAAAGCTACACCGGAAGTGTGATTTGCCGACCCCCGTGACTTGCACGCGCTATGTGATATTTCGGTTCTCTGCAATCACGCTCTCAGATGTAGCTAGTAAGTTAATTATTTGAAATCGCAATTCCCAGAATCATGAGTCATGTGTAGTACAAGCTTCAACAAAAAGATGAATTCAGAATTCGATCTGGCACCATCTCGGGGTGACCAAGTGAGGGAAACGTTCAGGCAGAATGTTCAAAGGGAAACTATTGTCATGACCTGCGTACGGATACACGAGCAGCTGAAAGCCATTCCATAAAGCAGTATTGAGAGAAAACCATCATCGACGTCTATAAATACAGGTGTTTATAAAGCAAGTGCTTCACTCTCTGTAAAGATGAACATTTGTTCAATGGTGTTTGTTGTCTGCCAGTTTACCTCTGACATTAGCATTTTTAGCCTCCACTCGACCTGTTTATACATTTACATGTACCAAACGATAGTGTTCGAGGTTGCTGTACGTTTGGAACAAGCGTGTTACTCAGATGTATGTCTTTAGCACCAATCATCTGCGTTGTGTCACCTGTTTTTTTTATATAATTAAGGATAAACGGGTTGTTTTCGTAGAGGCCCTACCTTTTGTTTTTAATTCATTTTCTATTTAAAAAGTCACGAGTTGCAAACAAGCGTGTCAGTTAAGTATGTCCGCAGCACGTTATAAATTTATTTTTATGTTTTATCCATGACTTTTTATTGTATTATTTGTATGGGTTTTTTTTGTCTTGGACATTTTTACGTTAAGATCAAGAGCTATCGATATATACATCAATATTATAGACAACTTTCGGCTTGAGTATAGAGCCGTGTCAAAATAGACCCAAGTGCAGAACTTGGTGTATCTTTGAATGTTATACTATGTATAGAACTAATCGTTTAATTTTGAAAATAGCAGATATGTAAATAGTTATCTACTGGGAAAGACTTGATATTCATTTTTTTTTTGTGTGTGTGTGAGGGGGGGGGGGGATGCGAAAAGAAACCAAGTGGTTTACGCGTGCCATGTGCCGCTGCAACCTCAAATACATGTACAAGAAAGAGAGAGCGACGCAGAGAAATAAATACTGACAGCTCTGTGATAAAACTCCAGTAGTGCTAAAGCAATACATTAGAGAATCTGTTCAACCCCTTCAATTTGCCATTTGCTCCACATTGATGAAACCACTGGCTAGTGTTATCCAGACAATTTGACGTCATAAAGATCAAGTATTTTTTGTTCTTATAGATGAAAGTGATATATCACCAGCAATCGCCTGGAAAGAAATGATAACTATGTACAGCGTGTATGAAGAGAGTAAAGAGAACCCGAATGCCAGTATGAAAACTAGAATAAAATAAAAGAAAGAAAGCGCAACACAACACAAATGTTCAAAAATTCGTCATATTCCGCACACCGGGCAACTTCGCGTAAAATATATTGTACATTAATTGTTCAAGTCCAGTGAGATGGCTTTTTATACATGTTTTAGTTTACTTTGAAGTTCATCATGGTCATTGTTTGCTGGAATTACGTGTTTTGGCTGATTCATATATAAAGGGCTATTTAGGGAGCGGCCATCATTGATTGTACACGACTGGGCGGTCATTTGGTATTGACGAGATTAAAAAAAAATGAACGCTCTCCCTAGTCCCTAGCTCTCTACGTTGAAATTGAATGCCCTCCCCATGGGAACTTTCAAAAACTTAGCGCTCACCCCCCCCCCCCTCCCCCAACCACACCCGGATAAATATTAACAATCACATACTTTTGTTTTTCTTGCTACTTTGTAACTCGTTGTGCATTTCTTTAACAACTATGACGTTTCAAATTATTGTACTTTATAGGCATGTACTAAGAGTATACAATGTAGTTATTCATCACAAGCGTTGAGAAATCTAATACCATGTCCAGTCTCCAGACCTACTGCAGAGCAAAGAGGTGTAACATATGCGCTAATGATGACAAGACTGCTGTTAACAGACAGTTGGGTAAGAAGAAAAATCCGACTGACGTCATGTGTCTCTCAACGATTTATAACAGCTAGAGTCGAGCCAATTAACTTAATGGTAAACTGAAACAAGGCACGTCAGTAGAGTGACATATTTGGATTCAAGTTTGACCCGTTGAACACTTTCTCCAAATCATTCAAAAGCCAGCACGTGTATTCTTGGTATATGGATCTTTACAGAAATCCATGGTCACAGTGCCACAGTATTTGTATGATTACTAGTACTGAGGACATGGATTACAGTTTTTTTTATTGTATGATTGAAGAATAGCATTTAAATTGACAAAACGGACAAATTAACACAATTGATAGTACACTTGTAGATATAGGCCTATGAGTTAGGGCTCAAAACGCTCAATTAACGAACGTGTGAAACACATGCACTCCTGCTCCGCGACGTCAAAACGATGCTCTATTGAGACAGAAGGTGGTGGGCCTGGTGTCATGATATAGACCTACTAGGCCTACTATAGAACTATAGAAAATAGCAATAGTGCGCATAACAGGAGCACTCTAGCTTAGAGTTAGGCGCTAGAGATTCGTCTATGCACACGTGTATAGCCTACATATATTTCGCCACCTAAAACCCACGGCATCTTAATAAGATATGACATGTGTATATACGCATGCGATTGTGTTGGCTTATTATCTCTCCTTTCTTAATTGCATACATGTAGTGTGAAAGCAAACACACTGTTCAGTACTTAAGTGAACACAAGAATAAAACAGTCCAATTCAATTCTAGTGTATACATAAGCACTTACACGAACTGCGTGTACCGGTACCACGCGCAGACGAGAATGACGGAAGCAACAAACGCGATGACGGAGTACACAACCTTCCGCTCACGGACGTGTCTGACTACCCGCTCTAACGTCGTGCCAGGCTTGACCAGACCGGACGACGGTGACGACTTCAAAACTGCCGTTAAAGTAGTGATGGGTATGGTGTCTGGCGCAGGTGTATCCCCTTTCCGGAAGCCTCCTACTCCTCCTCCTACTTCCCCTTTAGTAGCTTGAGCAGCATGTTTACCATTTTGATGGAGAGTTTTTGAAGGAGCGTGCGGGTTAACGGGTGTTGACGTGTAAGTCCCAACAAACTTAGATGAACTCATTGTAAATCAATGACTAATACTTGAGTCTGCTATCTTATGAAAAACACCAGTGCTTGTGGCTGTTATATAGAGTGTATGTATATATTTCCTTGCTCTTAACTCTGGCATGTGCTAGAAAACCATCATGCTTTTAGTACGTGTTGCTGGCGTGATTGATAATGCTGGTGTGGTTTTCTCCAGATGATTTTTAAATCTTTTTTTCACTTAATACAATTACTTCTGTATCAATTATTTGTACAATACATGTACATGTGTAAATCATCCTATTGATAATGTATCCCTGTGACATTGACGTATCCTTGAGTATTCACCGCACGCTTCTTTGAACATTAGAATATTGAAATTTCAATGCAAATCCCATGGAGGAAAAAATCCAAACGCTCACAAAATGATCGAATCCTAGCATGTATATTACTGAGTGTTTATTGTAGAATTATTCTATCCAGATGGGGCCTAGGGAGGCGGGGAAAGGGGATGTTGCTGCGTCGGCAGTGCTAGTGCTAGGAATGCTAGCAGTCTGGAAATATCAAAGTTGCTCGTAGCCTTTAGATATGTAGTGGCTGCGGCTTCAAGTGAGCATTGCAGCTAGCACAGGCGAGGTGTGCACGCAGAGCTCAAATTGCAGGAGGCTCAGGCATCAAGGTGAAAACTAGGTGAATAGTTAACTGGAGTAGGTAAGAATGCATGCATGACTTGCAAATACATTTACAACTGAGTAGAGTTTATTTTACGATTCAAACAATGGGGGAAACCATACAAACTGAGTAGAGGTTTTTCCTCCCCAGAAGGCGCTGATCAGTACATTCCTTAATTCTGAAGGTATTGTTATGAAAGTGAATAGAAATGGTACCTGACCTGTTACCAGATGTAGATGAATAATTCAAAACTTTATTGTTAAAACATTCATTTATAGTTTTGCTTATAAAGTTGATGTTGCTTCACTGAACGAATATACACAATACGATTGTGCCACCTCTGAAAGTTATGTGGCATTTTCTAACGTGTTTTTTTTTTAGCTGTTTACCAACAGGCTCCCACTTTCGTGAGTCTAGAACGTCAAATGCCACATGCCGCTGATCGACTATTGTGAATCCGTGATCACAAGTGGTTTGAGATTGAGTATCAGTGGATCATCTTGTATTTGAGTAATCACACAGAGCATTAATACACGGGGCGTGGCTATTTGTCTATCACAGCAACACCGGTATCACCAGTGCAGGAAAACAATCAACAGTATAGTGAAAATATAGTTTATTTAACATTTAACATGATCCAGAGCGTTATTATAACGTGCCCAGAATAATAGTTAGAGGTGTATTCATAAAGATGAACAACGCATACACAGCGCCGTCACACGTGGTCAGCTGATTCTTGTAGAGATTTTATTTATACAATTTAATCGAAATGAAATGGTGTCTCATATACCACCGGCCTCTACCATTGCAAGCCTTCTCAGCAAACGTCCGTTAGGGACTGTGCAATATTTACCAGGAAGGGGGACCGGTGCATTTGGTAGGGGGACAGGTACTTTTTTCAAGGTGCAAAGTAGGGGGACCGGCTGATTTTTCATTCTCGTTGGGCATGGGACATGTACTTTTTTTCAACTGCTGAAATCCCACCTCGACGTAAGCGAATCGGTACAAATTAATCATGCGAATATTCATGGTAGGGGACTCGGACTTTTTTTTATGAATAGAGGTCATGGGACATCAGGTTTTTTTTCATCACATCAGCAGGGGACAAGACCTTTTTTCAGACAAGTTTTTCGATACGCACCGGTCCCCCCGCCTGTTAAATATTGCACCGTCCCTGATACACACGCCAAGCTGTGTATATGTTTTACAGAAGAAATTTGATTAACCAAAAAGCTACTAAAGCTACTAAAAGTGACTACCCCGCTCGGGAAAGTTATACTGTGTGCGGGTCGTGGTGTGTGTGACTGGTGATATCTCATATCTATGTACGACTGGTGCATTTGTTCTCTCGAGTGAACTAACCTGGTGGAGCATTCCCCATACAACATGCACGCACTGGGTAACGTGAGACAGGTGTCCGCTTTACACAGGGTGTAATGTTCACTGTATGATATTGTACAAAACGGACAAATTATTTTGTTGACATTTAATAACCATTGAGAAGTATAATTTTGCGACCTTTATTCAGATGAGGAATAACATGAAGAATATTTCTACCAAAAAGAATGCCAGCAATAACTAAAAGCATTTATTTTTATGAACTTCCAGAAGTGGATGGGGTGGACACAGCAGAGATCAGCGCCGTAGTCATGTTAGAAGTTAGCACCCGGAGACCTGTGTCGGCTGTAGTATTTTTTATTATGTTTTTGGTGATACATAGGAGCAAATGCTTCCGTTTTGGACTATCAGGATGCTCGAGGGAGTTGTCAGGCCAATTCGGTACTTCCTGGAGCTAACGGCGCACTTCTTGCTTCTTCTGGAATGGATGTTATATTATCCTCTCCTGATAAATGGTTTTGGTGTGCTTTTGCCGATGGACTCCCATGACGGACCATCGGCATGCTTAATTTTCAACGTCTGGAGTGCCAAGTAGCGCATCTGGAGCTCATACGGAGCATATTATGGTCTTTCTGCTAAAACTGGCCTATTCGGGAGGCTCTGGAAGGCTGTCGACCGATCCAAACCGTTAGGCCCTCTAGATCCGTTACCATCGGTCGTCATGCAGCCGGCGAAACAGATTTACTAATCTGGATCATATGCTTACTTTTCCTCGTCCGACGGTCTGGAAGGTTTAGCGGGATCGTCTGTATCTTTGAGGGCTTGCAACACCGAACGACTTAAGTCGGCTTCTATCTGTTTTGTCTTCGGGCTGTTACATAAGAAATATCGATACAGTTCAGCACATTGAACCTGAAATGACAAATCTGGCGTCATTTGAAGCATTGGGAGCGATCATCCTCCATGTGAAAGGGGAGAGTCGTATTTACAGTCCGGCAAATCAATTTCAAGTAAGCAAAATTGTAGTTGTTAATCATCATATCAATAGTCATAAATGATACATATGCAATGAATTAATTTATTGTAGCTGTTGATTAACCAACTGTCGTATAGCGTATCTCGATATAATTAGTGTATGTATTACTGGTCTTCTGATTGTATGAATGTGGACACATGTCAGTGAGACATACCACAACTGATAACATATTTCTATTTATGCGCACTCTATCAATGATAACATTGAGTAATGTGATAAACGTGCTCAACCTTCTGTAAAACCTATTGATATGTGCTCCAAAAACGACAATCCCACTGAAGAAAAAACATAACAGATCGGCCCTTGGTCAAGAGTGGTGTCATATGGAACACATTTGGTAATCATGTTAAATTCTACACCCGCTGAGTACAATGAGGCGATGTCTCGACTAGCTATACTTTCACTGATATGATTATATAGATACTATTATACTATTTATCGTCTTCAAACAATGTCTTGTTTATCGCGGTGGCTGATAAGGTCATGAGTCGGTATCATCAGCATTTCCACCTGGCCGTCAGAAGTGTCGTCTGCGCGCACCAGCATGCTTGGGATACTGATACTCCTCGCCGCGGGGGCCGCCCTCGCCAACGCACAGCTGGTAGGCTATTGCTAATGTAATATAAAAGCTTATTTTTAGTTTGACGAAGTATATGTTTCTAATCATGGATGGTCGAAGTATGTCTAGAAACCAGTTTCTTCAAGATGTTCAATTCAGTTAATTGACAGCGGATCCTACAGTCACAAAAATACATTATGTACATACATGGAATACCCCCCTCCCCCCACCCAGTGATCTGCGACAAGGACGAATTATGAAATGAAATATAAGGTTTCAAGTCTACAACCAGCAAATTTTATCTTAAATTAAGAGGGTGACCATCCCCCTGTATGCAGGCGACCCCCCAAAAATGTTGACCAGTACATGAAATACAAAAAAATGACCTCTAAATGTAAATGGTTCATTTTATGCTTATGAAAATGAAAATGTTGTAAAGGGTTTTATGGATACATGTACGGTTACACATGCTTCACAATATTCGTATCACACGAAGACACAGTATTTCTATTACTCAATGCCGAGTACCAGGATTCGAGAGCTGCTTGACAGTGCAAAGCCAACAATTCATTCGAGCGAGGATTGTCAGACATTAGGCTTTTTGCTGTCTGCTATGCCTTTTAACTGAAAAAAGGGTAAAACATTCAGTTCAGGCAATTTTACACGAAAATGAGTGGTACCTTATCTGGAGCAAGACTAGTATTCAACATCATAGGTCGAATACAGTTATCATTTCATTTTATGGTGGGTAATTAGAGGTGTGACATTCCCAATAGTAGGTGCCAAAGACGGACCATGATCCAACAACCGACACCTCAATACATGTAGTGCAAAAAATGGTACAGTAAGTATCATATATTGGCAGGGTAACACCAACTCCCGCCTGTAGACGCATTAGAGATTATATGACATTCAAAATATAGCGAAGAGGATAGAATGAACCTAGAAGATGGATCAAGAAGGCCATCTGGATCAGGAAACCAAACAACTTCACGTTTGAAACACCAGCTGGTGGTCAGCAGTAGAATTTTCCATTCTGCCCGGAAGAAATAACCTGACAGGTTGTGAAACGTTAGCGTGTGTTTCTCATAGTTAAGTAAAAGAATTAAACTATATTTTGAATATCACACTATCAAATGATTGAATCTATTTTATGACTTTATGACCTTGACCTCCCTCAGGACTGCGAGCCGGGCCATACGGGCAAGGGCCCGCTTGCTGACTACGTGTTCTGTGAGGACAGCCACTATGCCTGGTCCGTGATCGACACCATCGACTCGCCAGGCGTCACCACCTATGTCGTCAACATGACGTCACAGAAGTGGTACGACGGTGAGTACGGTCGTCTGCACGTCAACCAATTCATGAATATAACACTGTAGTCAGATAACATAAGCGAACAGGTAAATATGCCTTCATGCGCAATGAACACGTCCATGCGCAGTGATGACAGTAGACTCTACCGCTCTTTACAATTAAATGTGCTCATAAATTAACGTATGTTTATCCTATACGCAGTCTGCGTGCTGCATTGTCTGAACAAAAACACAATGGCTCAATCTGTTTATGTTATTATCAACCAGAGACTGTAAGATGACCATGGATAGTAGTATATATGACGAGTATTAAGTAGTGTGTAGAATTACACTCAGCTACTATAACCGGCCGTGGTGTGGTCACGTGTTCCAGATGATCTCCATTCGCGCCCCATCTGGTGGCACTACCTCACCATCCACGTGCCAGACGAGATCCGCTACCCCAACAACGCCATGCTCTACGTCAGCACCGGCCGCAACTCAGACGGGTGAGGGGGCACGTACACTCACACACGCATACATACCCACTTCCAATCTTGCTGTGTAATGACCTTATGTATGATGTGTTATATACACAAACAAATAAAAAAGTATATAGCTGTCATATCTGGTGTAGCCTTTTCAAATAAAAGAAGCAGACTTTCAAACAAATTATTAATACGGACGCCCGCCAAAATACACTTACCTATTCCAGAAATGCAATACTTATATTATGACCTAGACGCGGCAAAACGTTGTAGGCCTACACCAAACCACACATATACACACACAAACAAAAGAAAACAAAAAATCACAAAAAGCACACAAAATAACAGATTGTCCATCAATGTGACCGCACGTGTTGCAGGATCCCGAACCTGGGCACGCGTCACGTGGGCGACACACGTGACTACACCGCCAACACGGGCATCGTGTCGGCCGCGCTCAGGCAGATCCCTGCCCAGCCCATAGAGTTCGCCGTAAGTACATCACGTGAACGGAGCCAGGATGGACAGAGCCCGACAGACAGACGACTGTAGTCTTTCAAAAGACCTTATATCTAATAGTTTTTACTTCTTTTATTAATAAACAACTCGTGTCAACCATATATTAAGTGCAAAGATAAAGAGCAAGTACAATTGTGACGGCCTCTAGCTCTAATAGATATAAGCTAGGCTAAGACGACTGCTATATATGGGTTAATGGATAGTTAACGCATAGAGTTTGTACTATACATGTTGTGCATAGACAGATCTCCGTAGTGGAACACCACAGCTGCAGAGAAGCATAAAACTTCACTATCAAATGCAAATAAACATGTGTGTATCATGGACAAACTGATAAACCGATTGGCAGATATGCCCTCCGACCAACTCCCTTTGACCATTGTATTACATGATACACTTCAGTACAACCACAACAACCTCAACTTCACGCGCGAGCGGGTGGAGGATGACATCATTGCGTGGACGTGGCGAGAGTTCCTCGAGAACACCGAAGACCCCAACATCCTGCTGCGCTGGCCCATGTGTAAGGTGCGAGCACTAGGCGTGGTGGACGGGAGGTGCACTGACGCACAGATACACGATTAATTGTCTGCAACTAAGTTACAAGTATAATCTGGTTTTAAAAAGTAGTGATTATTATCTCAATCTTAATTATATGCCCGTGTGTTTTGTATGCTATAGTATTTGTACCATCAGCATGCTATGTAATGAATTTACAAAAGACCGTAGGATTCAGGAGCTTGACATCTTATTTTCTGAATATGTGTGGTGGCATCTAGTCTAAGTACTATAACCCGTTTTAAAAGTTAATATCAATTCACAATATCGTCAATAACCTGTAATCCGTTTGATATTGATCTAGTTGCAATGGAGGAATGAAATTGGATTGCCCTGAAAACGTTCGTTTACAGCATTAGAAAATTGAGGCTTAATGGCGGATATAGAAAATCGGGGTAGTGATGTTTTCGATTATTATAGTATATGGTGGGAATGAACACTATTTTCCAGGCCGTAGCACGAGCCTTCGACACGATGATCTCTCATGTTCAGGAATTGACAGGGAACGAGATTCAGGAGTTCTTCCTGGTGGGTCAGTCCAAGGTGAGTGGAGTGAAGAGTTCCCGGCGATGAAAGGTGTTGACATAGTGGGAAGAGTCTCAGCATTGAAAAAATAATTTAATTATAAACTATGGTAACTTGGCAATGAGTAATATAAAGCTATATATAATATGCAAAACGCAACAATGTGATACAAAGATCACGACAATCCTAGTGATGATAGTACCATGCAGTGTAGGGATAGTCATATCCACGAACAACGTTCACCCCAGTTATGTGGCAATTGTATGTACAAATTTAAGAACCAAGTGATATACCCCTGGTTTTACTGGGTGAACGTGTCACAAATTAGCAGGTGATGAATTAACTGAGTGTTTTGAAATAAAAATGAAATGAGTAGTGTGCATGGTATTGTGAGGTCGGAACCACACCATACGCATTACATAGATGTAGTTCCGACGCCACGAATGGCATATACAGTAAAGCTTTACCCGGACAGCGCGGCTGGACCACATGGCTGAGCGGCGCCATCGACGAGCGCATCAACGCCATGGCGCCCATGACGCTCTCCATGCTCAACACGCAGACCGTGAGTACAGCGGGTGGGTCGTGTGGGTCCGGGGACTGGCAAGGGTTTTGTATTAGTCATTTGCATGGCTGCGGTGGTGGTGGCTGGTAGGATTTATTATGTTAGTGTATTGGGAGGGTGGGGGAAGGGGGGTTTTGTGTGTGTGTGGGGGGGGGGGGGGGCGCCCGGCCATCGGTCAGGGACATGGGTCACATTTCATATACGGAATAAGGGTGACTGGTTAGTTGCCAAAATATATCTGGTTGTTAGGTTCTGCTTGTTAATATATGTGGCAATTAATGGTTGATACTTAAGTTGGACTCAACTGCCTGTTCGTCAATGAGGGTTTTTTTTTTTTTTGGAAATGGGACGACGTTGCTGTGCACCCGAGCTGTGTACAAGATGTATATGCACAGCTGCAATGAGTTTAGGCACCTTTTCAAGAGTATCTTTTAACCACGAGTTTAAAAAAAATCTGTTTATGATGCAAAATGAATAGTTCACTTCCTGTAAACGAGAGCATTAATCTTCCATGTAGACGATGAAGCATTACTTCTCGGCTCTGGGCGGTTGGCCGGCAGCATTCGGCAACTACTATGTGGAGAACATCACGTCATGGATGGACTCTCCCCAGGCAAGGGAGCTCGAACTTATGGTCGACCCCATTGGTAAGTGGGCAAAATTGTGGGCTGTTTTGAGGATACAAACACCGGTATCAATAAGCTATTAAAATGAGTGATGGTATATAGTATAGATTCGTACAGATCACGACTGTCGTATGCCACGCACGTCTTTCTGGAATTTTGCAGGTGTTGTAAAAATGGCATAATATACAAGATTCTTGATAACCATAGAAGCAAACTTCCGTGACTCATATCAGAGGTCCGTGACTTTTGTGAGCACGATGGTGCACATGTGATCGTCACTAGCATTTAGCGCTGTTCTTCTTTAATTGTATATATAGAGTACAACTGGGGCCTGGATAAGCCCAAGCTTCTGGTAAGCGGCGCTCAGGACGAGTTCTTCATGATGGATGACTACTGGTACTTCTGGCCCAAATACATCATGTAAGTCAGTGGCCGCTATCTAGATTTACCTTCAGGCGTATTGGACCGATAATGTTACACCTTGGTGATATTATCAGAGAAGATGCCATTTCAACATTGCTAGATGCTTCCAAATTTTGTGAAATATTGAACCTTATCTCAGACTATGCTGGTGTCTGTTTTATTTTAGACTTTTCATAATGTGTGCTTAAGCCCCGTGTCATGGAGACCTTCTATTTCAGGCTGATGGCCAACACGGGTCATGAGGTGGACAGATCGCCTCAGCGGGACGAACTTTACAAGATGCTGGAGACTTTCTACATCGCTGTGCTTGAGGAGTACGAGTTCCCGGAACTCGAGTGGGAGAGAGAGGAGGTGAGTGAGATGGGGATTTCGATGGCGAGTAGGCCATGGTGTTATTGGAGGGGAGACTTTGAGAATGACACTCTAGGTTGGGGGAGCGCGGATCACAGCGCATTGCAAGATGGGTGCCATGGACTTCGTACCGTTTTGAACACTGGTACATTATCTGTTTGGTGAAATTCAGCCGACGCTCAGCGCCATTCAATATGGAGGTTGCCACACTTAGAAAAAACAGTCACACTAAGCGCGGTTAAGAAGATTGTGAGCCCTTGAAGTAAAACGTAGCTTTAATAGTCTATCCATATTATGCACTCCGTGAGTTGTAATTACTTTTGTGTTACCATGGTTACAGACAGAGACCTCGGGCTCCCTGAGGCTGCGCTCCAACGTGACGCCGCTGAACGTGACAGCGTGGATGACGACCACGCCCCAGGACGTGTACCCGCGGTAAGACCGCCGGCCAACCCTCACGTTGCCTATTCACTGGGAACAATGATGTTTGTAACCCTGTCTGTGGGCAATGCATTAGTATTGTTTTAGTTACTAAGAATGATGATACATCTCTGTATCCAGTTACGACACAAGTGTATTTGATAAATGGAGTCCCAATTAATTTCATTACTATGTTGCTGCACCGTCATTCTAGTCGTGACTTCCGCCAGCTCGCAGGAATCCCGCCAGCAGAGTCCCCGATAGAGTGGTTCCCCTACCCCGTTGAAGATCTGGTGAGTGGCTAAATTCAAACCAAGCTGACAAAACTGCTATATCAGCATCGTGCCTCTTGCACGAGGAGTAAGTTATTAACTTGAATCTATCACACAGTTGTTGAGCACAGATCGAAACTTTATGCGAAACACAAATATACATCTATTTCCACACATGACCAGGGTGACAACACATATTTCGTGGAGTTTGAGAAGCCGGAGCCGGGCCCTGCGCCCAACAGCACGTACACAGAAGACACGTACGACGACCCGCTGATCCCGCCCAGGATTCCCGAGTGCTCCACGCCCTTCAGGGCTTTCTTTCTCAAGGTCAGTGTGGCACAAATAGCCGGATAGCAATATAGCCAGTCAGGTGCATGCAGTGTCTTGTTCTGAAGCTATATTAAGTATTTAGTTAGGCGGTCTATACTTGCATGTCAATCTGTTTGGCTGTTTGGTAGGCTACTCTTGCTATTTTGCCACAGAGACTAGCTGGTTGCTATTCACTGTATTCAATGACAGCGTATACCGGTACGTCTTTTCTATACACTGCAAGCACATGTATATGTATATGTTTGCGATCTGTAGCCTGCTGTGAGAGTAATTGTATAGACGCAATTTGATACATTACCTTTTCCACAAAAATGGTTAAGATAATTTTAGTAATTACAATTGGTAGGCCAACTCGATTTGTTTTGCGCTTGGATATCACTATAATACATGTATCTAGCTGAGGAGATTACACACATAATTCGAGTGAATATAATGATTTGAGAATGAAGTTACAGTTGCCGTGCTTCGTGGTATACATATGGCATGTTTTTGTGTGTGTTTTATTTTATTGTTTGTCATGTAACATAAAAAATATCTAAGAGTATAATTGATGAGATTCTGACAATGCAAATCCTGCAATATATTCCGCTGTTTGCAGGCGTACTTCCCAGGCCCCGGTGGTGATCCATTCGTATTCACCACGGAGCCCAACATCATCCCTGACTGCATGCCGTTCGAATCGTGCTCGGGTACGGGCTGCCGCGGGATCCTCCGCTAGACGCGAAGGACGGACAGCGTGGGGGGGAAAAACTTCTTAAAACCGACTGAAATGGTCAATTCTTGGTGTGTAATAAAACTTATTCTACTGAAATGGTCACAAATTGGTGTACATGTATTCAATAGTTAGCGGAACCTAATCGGTAGACCTATATAGGTTTTACGTATAGATGCTTAATTAACGATACACAATTTGCAATGCTTTCATCATTTAATACTTGTATGTAAGTGACTACACCCCTGATCTCGTACATCGGATCTACGGTTTCAAATCAGCCAACAAAATCAGCAACAACATTCAGATATATTTAAGGAAAATTCACTCTCGCATTATGTTCAGTGAATTCCCATATATAGCCCGGAAAATAAAATTAGCAAGTTAACAGGCAAAGTTTTAATCCTAAAACAAGCCAAAAATGCAAATGAAATGAAATCCTCCGTGGCATAAAAATGAATGAAGCCCAACTGAAGCCACGTTGATCCAATGTTGCTAGACTGCTAGCTAGCTAGCAAGTGAAACTATGAGTCTGGCTGTGCTTGCATATAAACGGAATTTTGTAAAATACAAAATGATCATATAATACCTGTTCAAACAACAACAGTGAGTCCTTCAATGAATATCTAAGTGATATCCATCTATTTGCGACTAATACTGCTATTAAATACCCATCGATACACTTGGTCCAAAAAACTTAACAACCAAGTCAAAACATTCAGAAGTCAGAAAGACTTCATCTTATGTCTTAAGAAACATAATAATAGAACATCAGGAATGCCCTATGGATAAGAGGCGACAAAATCAAGCAAAACATAAAATCAAACTACATGTATATCAGAGGCTTGTTTTGGATCGTATTGGCCATCCAGACAAGAGCTTGTTTTTACATCTCATCTCCCCAATGATTATCGCACACCCTCTAGTCTAAAACTGTCGTCGCTCGGCTTTCTTATTCAGATGGTAATAAGACTTAACTTAATTTTATCTCGCGGGTCAAAAAAAGGTTTAAATTCATGGGAGGGGACACAGACTTTGTTTTATGAATGGAGGTCATGGGGTATCAGTTTTATTTTCATCACATCAGCATGGAACATGACCTTTTTTCAGACAAGTTTTTCGATATGCACCGGTCCCCCCCCTGCCTGATAAATATTGCACCTTCCCTAAAAAAATCAGCAGGAAACGTATTTCAAATTAGACTATGGACTATTGATTTTCGAATCGTTCGCCACGTGTAGAATCTACAGTCAGTATCTCCGGTTAACGCAGTGTAAATTGGTAAATTAACTATTTACTACACTTTCATTTTATCAAATTTAAATTACTGTCCTTTAGTTTGGCATTTTTGTAGGGAGAACAATACAAAAGCTTGAATCTATATAGCCCAGTGGTTTCTGGTGGTAACTTTTGGAGGATTCCTCCCATTGATAGATCTATAGCAATTTCGAATGCCATTTTTCCATGTAGTATAAGTAGCCGGTCTACTAGGCACCAGGAGTTATAATTTTTGGAAATGTGCCAAAATATTGAACAAGATGCCAAACTCAGCAGTTGCAATGGCGATCAATAACACAGCAGCGCCCCTAGTGGTCAGTGTTTTCAATACAGTTCCAAGCATAGACTTGCAATGGTACATTCATTAATTTTACTGAAGAAAATCATTTAGATAGTGCTTAATGAATTTGCTATTTTCAACAATTTTATATAGTTTATATGGTATTAGCCTGTGTTATCATCACCATTATTATCACTCTTTGTCTTAGATATATTTAAAGTCTGTTCAATGTCAATGTATCAGAGCACTACATGTAAAATTGAGCAATGGTGAATTAGCTGCATTACAGATCTTTAGCTAAAATTTCAATGAGCTTATAATTTACAAAAAGAGGGAAAATGCCAATGAAAACACAAGTAGTATTATGTTCAAAGTGATTTCATTGACTATACATACACATGATATTGCAATCTTTATAAGATTCATACGGGTTTAGTCCATTCATAAAGGTTTAGTCCATATAAATTTCCTGACTAAGTACGTTCATAATGATCTTGACATAATCTTGCATTTGTGTACAATCATTCTGCAGGTTTCAAGTCTTCTCTGCTGCAGTTTATCTCACATCTTTTACATCTCTATGAGAAAAAAAATATGTATCATATTAAACTAGCGGATTAATTTATACATATATAAAAATATAGCGTTGCACATGATTGGTTATTTCACTGCCAGATATTGAAATTTATTCAATTTAGATGGTTTGATGAATGGAAGCGCTTTTAACATATTCTTATTCATTATAGAACCTTCTCATATTAGAAAATTTCTCAAAAGATGTACAAGCATTCAAGGGTCCGAAGAGACATAAGTTAGCAACTTTGTTATAACAAAGATAACATAGGGTAAGATGCCATTAGATGGCCTATATTGTCCTTAACCTTAACATTATCTTATATTATCTTAGACTTAGTAGATGGCGAAATCTAGTTAATTGTACTTCATGCACTTCAGTGTGACCGTCTAGCAGATCTAGTTAGCAACCTTTACAAGCTATTATAGAGCTAATAATTAGAGCTAATGATATTGATATGAACCTAGACTTAGATCCTCTATTCCTTTGACTGTATTCCGTATAAATGTGCACCATCTAAACTATATATTTAACTTATATTCCTTATAGATCTACATGTAGGTATTGTAGGACCTATCAATATCCCAGTTTTATACAAAGTTTGCCGCACTAATGAATAGACAACAGTTGTTATTTGTAGATCTAGGCTTCATATTATTGTTAACACTCATAAATCTTCCCATTTCCATTCATCAACCCATTTAATTGAATAAATTTTAATATCTGGCAGTGAAATAACCAATCATATGCAACTCTATGTTTTTAAAAAGTATAAATTAATCTTCTAGCTTAATATGATACATATTTTTTTAGACTTTTTGAAGAAATTTACCATTGCTCAATTTACATGTAGTGACTGCAGTGCACTGATACATTGACATTAAACAGACTTTAAATTAGCTAAATATATCTAAGAAAGACGAAGAGTGAAAACAATGCTGATAATAACACAGGCTAATACTACATAAACCATATAAAATTGCTGAAAATAGCAACTTCATTAATAAGCACTAAGAAAATGGTTTTCTTCAGTAAAATTAATGAATATACCATTGCAAGTCTCTGCTTGGAACTGTATTGAAAACGCTGGCCACTAGGGGCGCTGCTGTGCTGCAGCACACATTTTCCATGCTGGAGTTTGGCATTTTGTTCTATAATATCTTTGATCATACTACAGAATCTTTTTTTCACAATATCTTTTTAATAAATCAGCCAAGAGAGGCGGTGGGCCAGGACCCCATTTTTGACAAATTGGTACCAAATTAGGTGAACAAATGATATTATGATTTTCTGAAACCTCATTCTTTGTGCTTTACAATGGTATATGATGGCCATCCGTAAGTGGTAGCTTTATTACTGAAAATCGACTTTGAACATAATGTACTCCGAGCTCAGAAAAAATATCTATCAAATCATAATTCTGCTGTTACATGGCTTTCTAATTCATTAAACATGCAAATGATTGTTCATATATATTTAGAATAGGTATCTTAGAATGTCTAATAAGGTAAAGTTGCCAAGAAATATCACATAAATGAAAAATTCCTGTTAATTTTGAGATCTTGGGCCAAAATTGCATAGGATTTGAAAAATAACATCATTTGCTTGGAGTATATTATCAAAACGAATAGGTAGATTCTGTTGATAATCAGCAGAAAGTGTCTACATATACTCGATTTTATATTCCTGAAAGCGAAATGTAATTACCTTTATTATTTTTCATGTAGCGGGCTATCTAGCAAAAATGCATCTCCCCTACCCCTAAATGACATTTGACTGAAAAATTCACAAATCTGACATCATGACCCCTTAATATGAAGTTTATTGCCTTTTTTCAGTTGTATTGGTCAGAATAGTATAGTAACTTATCATACATCATTGGAAAGCTTAGAGTGTACTTTATAACATATCAAAAGTTTACCACAATGAACTTATTGGAACAATACGCAATTCAAGATGGCGTCCAAGATGGCCGCTATAATCAGTGATCATAGATATAAGACTTATATCTTTATTTTATGTTGGTAATTTCAAGATATTCTATCATACATATTATATTTATTAATGAACAAGTGTCTGGAGTAAAAAAAACAATATATTTATTTATTATTAATAGTACATTGAAAATAAATCAATGTTTAAGGTGCAGATTCTAGGCATATTATACACGATATGTTTGGGTTGGTCTAAAAAATTGTTGGTATTGTTATTTAAGGTTTGAACACTTTTAATCTCTAACATAGAAGTAAATAAAACACTCAAGGACTCACATAAAACCATTTTATTAAAATGATTAAAATGTTGGATTTACCAACTCTATTAAATTTAATAATAATAATAATAAAACCGCATTATCATTATTTGGTTTGACAAGGTCATTATGTCAAGTAGAATTTTTAAAACAAAATCCATCAACACTTCTACTCAAATAACCTTGGTTATATAGTTATAGTGAAAAAAACTAGATGTCATTTAATGTTTATGTGATATTAATGGCTACCAAGTTTTCAATTTTTCAAATCCCACATCCCACATATTTTCATTTCATGAATCATTTTCGGATTCATCGGACGCATCTTGTATCAAGACAGTGTGACATGACCCATGACATCCACCACATGCAGTGATGCATTCCAACTTTCCAAGCCATTTTTCTGCAACTGCATCTCAATGTACTGCATCCTGCTTTACAATTACACCACACCATTTCGTACCTTGGTCCTGATCTTGTGGTAGATGAGTGTCTAATGCCTCTGAGATCAGAAGAGTATTTAATGCTGCATCGATCAACATGTGTCCTCTCTCACAGCACGACTGACAGCTTTTCCAGACATCATGTGTATAACTGCATTATGGCACGTACACCAGTTCAAGCACTTTGTCTAGTCCACTGCCAGCCATCAAATGTCCAATGGATCCTAAGTAGCTCATTAGAGTATGAAAGCCACCAAGTCTTATAACTGCTGGTTGGAGCTCTTTGTGACTTTCTACCATAGTAAATGCTTTCAACCACAGTGGTTGGTGGAATGTAGCCATAGGAAATACACTATACCCAAAATCATGTGCTGAAAGAAATTTGTATACACAGGAGAGATCGTTTGGATCCATATCTATCATGGGAAGAAACATGACCGAAGTTTTGCCAGGATGATCTCCTTGTTTGATAAGTTGCATGAAACTAGGCCACTGAGGACTCTGAAATTTCAGTAGTGATAATGTTTTCCATAGAAGATGAACAGCTTGAAAGCTATCTGATGCGACGATTTTAGTTAGCGGGTGACATAGAAAGGCTTCTCGAGTGTCACTCACAGAAATGAAATTGCTTACGTTCACTTATGCAATATTGATGACTTCTGTATCAGAGACTGCCTTTAAGCGAGGAATAACTCTGGAGACTCTAGATTTTGGTGTAACTAAGGCTATCATTCCCATGCCATGGAAGGTCCCCTTGCCACCAAGGCTTCTAATATTATGGTCTACATTGTCAGCAGAATATTGTAAAAATTGTTCTGCACTCATGTTTAAAATATCTGTCTGATGTGCAACGGAAGCACTTCTTTCAAAGCACTGAACTTCCTGATAGATACAAGAAAATCCCAGATTAGATAGAACATCCACCAACATTTTTGATTGATACATGTGGTGCATGTGTCTCTGAATCTCCCTCCATAGTTAGGAATACTGCACGAATACATAAAGAATGTTTGATTCCTATTAATGATGTCTGATACACCAGTGTTCGTCATGCATATAAAGCGCAATCATGATATTATATAATTATTGTTATAGTTGTTGGTTTATACTAATGTACCATTGATAGTGTATAATTAGTATTTAACAAACATTTATAATCCTAATTACTAAAAACATATAGCAGCCTCAAAGAAAAATGAGGGTGCATTGTGTTTAAACCTCATTTCGGGTCTTAATATTAGAAATTGGGTATTATTAATCTTGGAAATGAGTTCAGGGCCCTTAATTCACCCTGAAACCACTACATGTCACTCACATTTTTGTCAGTAACAGGCCTATTACATCAATTCCTAACGATGGCGGCCATTTTGGACGCCATCTTGGAATTCACATTGTTCCAATAATTTTATTTTGGTAAACTTATGATATGTTGTAGAGGACGTTATAAGCTTTCAAACGGTATATGACTCGTTACTATTGCAATTTGTGGTAGGTCAAATCACCAATTGACTGGACTATATGTCAGATGTAATGGCTTTAAAAAATCCAAGATGGCCGCCATGAAGTTAGCTAAATTCTTATATCCACCCATAGAATCATGTTTCTGATGTTAAGATTTTAGCTGTCCTTAAAATCAATGATAACCATGTCAAATGAGCGGCTTTACTAAAAAAAATTGAAAATTGAATTGTCAACTTTTTATTCATTTGAAAAAAGTGCATCATTAAATAAATCATCTTAAGCACAAAACAAATAACAATCGAACAAGAAAAGCAATTGAACTAGATTGAGTTCAATATTGAACACGACACATTCAAATTCTACTACCAAAACAAAAGCACAAATATGAAAGTATCATTTGGTGATAAAAAAAACAATGATAATATTTTCAAATTACATGGTTATTGATATTAACCATACGCAGGCTCTCCAGCATTCCTACTTTTTCCTACTTTTTCCTACTTTTTGGAAATGGTTCCTATTTTTTCCTACTTTTTTCAAAAAACTCCTATTATTCCTACTTTTTTGTAAATCTAGAAAAAGTTATGATCACACATTGCAATGTTTTATTTAAACTGTGTTTTGTAAAGTATTTTTACAGATTTTGTAGCAGTGTGGTGTGGTTTCTTTGATAGATAACCCAGCCATCAACCTATGATCTCTAAGGAAGCCTTTCATTAACATGACTTACATTAGTTTGCTTTTATCAACTATTGACAACATTTAGAAACAATGACATTTGGTATAGATTTGCATGTAAATATGTGATGCTCTTTGTATGTCTCTAGACTACACCAATGATGCTTTGCTGATAGACTAGATTGTTACCAAATTTCCAAACTGCGTTTTCTCTATTTTCAAATAAAAAAACATTCATGCTAGAAGATTAAATTTTACAAAATTCATTAGTACTGTCGATTTTTTTTTAAAATCTGTTGTTAGGTACTTCATCATCATCTTCGGTATTTCGATAGCTTGGGTGCTGCACGCATGGTCGCTTTCACACCAGATCTCCAGGTGTCTTTGTCATGAGGGTCAGTTGTTGAGTTTCCAGTCTTTCCAATCCCTCTGTAACCTGCTTCCATGTCGTCTTGGGTCTCCTTGTTCCACGATTGCCTGTTACGTGCATGTCCCATGCTGTTTGATTGCACCGCTTGACTGTTCCACCGAAACCTTCTCTCCCTTAGCATAAGGTCCAGGTCCTCAATGCCAAGAAGTGTCAGAAGCTCATTTGGTCTGAAGGTGGCCTCTTCCGGCCTCACATTGCAGGTCAGCCTGATCATTGCCTTGTCATTGCGCTGCAGACGAAGATTTGGCTTGGTCAAGGGCCATATCTCGCTAGCATGGAATACAGGAGAATTTTAGTACAACAGGACTGAAATTGATCCTGAGACTCCAGCGAACATTTTGATGTATGTGATACATTTTTGCGAAGCGGGTTGATTAAACTCAAAATTTTACTGGAGTTTCTATTCGCCTATTAGATGTCCAATCCATGACAGTCTCCTTGTTTGTATTGTTTTACTGATTTTGTTTTGGTTGGTGATTTCGTAAATGACATTACTTTTTATAATAGGTGTGATAGATCTTGTCAAACGATTCTTTCACATTAATTGTCTCCGTCTACAGAATGTCTAGATCTAATTATCTTCATTTTGAACAGCTCCATGTATATAGTAACCATGTATATAACAAGTTTACTTCTAGATTACTTTAGTCTTTACTAAATTTGTGACACTCTTCACAAATTCACACAAACTGCCAACACAAATACATCAATGGTTCTACCATTCATCCATCATCATTCAGTGATTACATCTATGCACAGCCCACAACTATCCTCATGAGTCATGAAATAATCATCCATATATACACCATTGCACAATTATATTTGAATATTTATTTACCAAACTCAACTGTAGTATCACTGCTAATGTAAATACTAGTACTACATGTACAGTTAACCTGTAGGAATTGACCACGAGATTGGAGTGTCAATCGTGAAATTGAGCATGCTGACATCTGATTTACCCGAACGAAGTGAGGGTAAATCAGACGTCAGCATGCTCAATTTCACGATTGACACGACAATCGAGTGGTCAATCACCATTCTATCATGACTAAAATCCATTTTATTTTAAAATAAATCATATTATAACATTCTCATTGCAAGTCAATTTCATTTGTTTTGAGCGCGTGTAGACCACTACTACGGCGTTAGTCTAAACTTCTGCTCTCCGCTACACGGAACACGCCTTGCGACATCAGCGGCTGTATTGATAATGTGAGGAGTTTAGACTAGCGCCGTAGTAGTGGTCTCCGTGCGCTCTGGAGCGTGTTTTCCATCGCAAAATTGGCGTAGATTTTTGCACGGAATGATAGAATGTAATTTTAAGCCTACTAGATCTAGTTTTGATTTTCACTTTGTATTTGACACTGACAGCCAAATCCAACGTCGGCAATATTGCATAATTCAAAGGCTGAGTGTGGTTCATAATCCCCTGAGACTAACCTTCTGTACAACAGGGGATTAAAAGTGAACTAAGTGGACATGTGCATAATTTTTTAATATTGTGATTTCTTGATAAATTTCCCGTTTGCTCTCAAAATGCGGACACTAGGTGAGCGATAAAGCCAGTGCAGACTGCAAATAATAACATGCGCAGCAACTTGCGCAGAGAGCCATTTTTCAATACAGGAAACCTTCCTTAATATCAATTGCATATAAAAATAACCACTATATTATTCTAATATAACGTTCGTTCACTAATACTGCCCCATAAAATTGTACG
Organism: Streblospio benedicti; assembly: GCA_019095985.1. Lineage (NCBI taxonomy): Eukaryota > Metazoa > Annelida > Polychaeta > Spionida > Spionidae > Streblospio > Streblospio benedicti. The sequence goes on from CM032662.1 coordinate 18,653,178, forward strand.
CATAATATTCTCGTATATATATAACTATATCAAACTTAATATGGCAAATACAATAATCAATTTCGACCTGAATTTCATCACAATTATTCCCCAATATATACTAAATACTTGTGAACAATCCTGAACTTTATAAATTAACATAGAAATTGACTTGAATTGACAGTATATCTTAACAGCTTCGTTCCAAACTCAAGAATAAAAAACAATACCAAACCTGCGTAACCTCGTCATGAAGTGCTATATTTACTATGTGTACGATGTGAGGCTCCCCACTGGTTACTAGATTCGTGGGGCTACCAACTAAGCAATGACACTTTCCTTTTTGTTATTTTGTGCACGGCACTATTGGTGTCACATCCCGTCAAACTGTGCATCACCGGTAGACTTTCACAAACATCTTTACCTAAATTTTCACATATTTCATGAATTGGGACATATCTTTCCCTATTTACATTTTTGGTTGAGACTTCAGTAGTTGCCATCTTGCCAGTGACAATGTTGATAAGCTCCTTTGGAACAGTTACTATTTCAAATGGATTTTCATGTTCGGTGATAAGAGCCATTATTTTTTCGCGTCTGCTTCATCTCTAGCAATACGTGATCCACTTAAATCTTCATGACTTTTGTTTGATCCTGAATTTGTGCATAATGATTTGAATGCATCATGGTATTCTGCTGTAACATGTCATGTCAATAACCACCTGTTTAGTGCCCCTTTTGTAATGTTAAACCTATGATTCCACCCTGACTTTTACCTTCTCTATTGATGGTCTGTTCTAGAGCCATATCTGTTGTCACACAGTTGAATTTGGTTTCCTCAGATCTCTTGACAACAAAACCTCCATTTACTAGATGTTCAAATTGTGAGGGATGATCTTTCTTCAACTGCAACATCTGAGCCAAGTAGACAGGCACAAACTTGGCATAAACATGTCGACCAGCAGCCCTAAACCATGGGATGCACTCAGCCACAGCAGCTAAATGCAAATGAAAATCTCCACTTCTTTTGGCTCTCAACAAATGCAATAAGATATCAGCTGCTTGCATAAATTTTATCCAATATCCAAATGTGGCTGAGGTGTCTTGTCTTAGTTGTTTATATTCATCCAAGAAAAGCATGATCTTATCTCCAAGTTGGTCTAGCTCATGGCTCTTTTCTTTGACGAGTCATGATCTTTTTTTCTAAATGCCGCTTGTATTTCTTTTTGCAAGACCATTATGTTATTGTCTTCTTCTGAGTAAGAATGTTCAAAAGCCCATTCTTTAGCTGCGTGGTACAGGAGTCTAAACAATGCTTCATTGGTCAACTTAACGGCTCGAATTCCTCTAGAGTACTGTTTCCCCTCTAGAACCTTGCGAGCTGTAACTTCTGCATACACATCAGAATCGCTCAATAACTGAAGCAAACCGCCAGCTGAAAAAATCTTTCCAATACTTCCAAGGAGAACCATAATGAGATGCATTCCCCCTAATCTCATTGTAACCTTTTCACTGATACCATTAGGATTTGCCCATAAAATTTCAACTGCCTTGCTATATATTGCCATATCAGCTGTTACTAAAATATGATGCTGGCCTATATTGGCCGAGAGTTCAGTTATCTTTATTGGAGCTGTGTATATTGTGGAAGGATTTGTCAGTGGAGCTTTAATAAATGGTAAATATCAAACCTGAGCTACAGACTGATTATCTCCACAGGCAACACTATTAAACCCTGACCAAGCGGGTACCTGTTGCATTTCGCCAGACTTAATTTTAATTGCACGGTTGAGTTTCCATGTCGTATCTTTTTTGATAGCCAAAGCTACTACCTGATCATTGATACATGTAGATGTTGCATCACACTTTTTATTTGGCTCAGGACGTTTAGAAGGCTTAGGAAATCTGAAAAATAATTACACTTTCAATTTATTTAGTTTCATTGAAATATGAGAGCAGATTTTCATAAACTAGTATTAGTACATTTTAATCTTGGCAAAAACATGAGAGTTTTTGTATGCATACCTATACATAATATGTACATGATAATATGTACTTACATTGCAATGGAGTCCAATGTCTGATCTCTGGCAGCTGTCAGAGACTTAGGTTTGGACCTAGGTGTGGGAAGTATTAAATTTTTGCATCAGTTGCACCTCTTTGATAGATCACAGTTGCCATTGAATGTGTAGTTTCTTTACCATTTAAATTTTCCTCATTCTGATCAACATTGTCTATAGCTGCATCAATGAGTGGTGCATTTTGTTCATTGGGACTTGGATTGACTTGTATTCCAGAAGGTACACACACATTATTTGACATTTGCTCAAGAGCAACAGAAGTTAGAAACTTTCTAACATCATCATATGAAGCACAAAAGCCTAAAGAGGGTATGTAATTGGTCTATCAATTGTTTGTTTCCAAATGTGTGATGGATATCTACAGCTAACCCGAATAATAGTGGGGTGACAGTTCTTTTGCACAAGCTTTTTAACGTATTACAGAGAGAAACTATTTTTAAGTTTTTCTTTTCTGGACCACCCACTGATCCATCATCGTATGAATTGTGGTTAACGCACCGATCAAAAAATGTATAAACAACTGAAGGAACATATTGGTTCATCTTTCTTTATTCACAACACTAGATATTTTTGATACATTTACAGTTTTGCCAAACAACTGTTGGCATCCTCAGAATGCTCTTCCCGCGCAATGTCAAAGGTCAAATATTCTGATCCTGAACGAGGATAGAATCATAAACTCGCAAAAGTTGGTGCCCCCCCCCTTCACCTCTGTTCATAACCTGCTTGCAGGTTCGGATGTGTACACTCTTTGATGGTCCTGGTTTTCCATTCACTCTCTCTGTCTATTACTCTGGCTCCCTCCCAGTCTATCTGATGGTTGTGCTGGTTCACATGATAGCACTCTTGTTTATTTCCATTTTAGACTCTTTCTTTGTGGATCTGGTGTATGCTCCCTTCTGGTTAGCTTCCACGTCCTTCTGATGTTCCTTCAGTTGGGTACCAAACTTTCTGCCCATTTCCCCGACGTACACTTTATCACATGACTTGCATGGAATCTTGTACACAATTTCACATTTGTCCATCTTATCTACTTTATCTTTCGGGTGTACTAGGATGTTCCTGATAGTCTGCATTGGTTTCACCGCCGTAGCTACTAAGTGTTTGTTCAGAATTCTTGAGATCCCTTCTGTAACACCTTTCACATACTTACATGTTACAGAAGGGATCTCCAGAATTCTCAACAAACACAAGTTTAGTAGCTACAGCGGTGAAGCCAATGCAGACTATCAGGAACATCCTAGTACACCCGAAAGATAAAGTAGACCTTTGACATTGCGCGGGAAGAGCATTCTGAGGATGCCAACAGTTGTTTGGCGAAACTGTAAATGTATCAAAAATATCTAGTGTTGTGAATAAAGAAAGTTGAACGAATATATTTCATACCAACACAATGAACACATTCAAGAACTGAAGGAACATATTTAGTGGCACATTCCAATGTTAAGTCATCTGATGTAAAGAAGAATTCATTATCAATTTGAATTTTGTTCATATGTTTTCTTAGAATGCCCGCAGATTTTCACTGTGTAAAAAGCAACGACACTGCTTTTACCCGAAATCAGAGTAACCAGCAGGATAAAGTTCTTCCACATAAAAAAAAATCAAAATATATTGTTACCTGCACCAGCCGGTTGCATTAAAAGGTTCTATTATTCAAAGTATTGATGCTGATTCTTATTATCACACTTTGAGACCATAATATTCTACATATTTTAAGAAATCTATCAAAACTCCCCAGATCAAGATAGCAATAATGCTCTTTATTATCGCCCTGCCACCTGTCTGCGTATCGAAAGTGCTGTTACTAATCTGCAACAACGATGCGCTTGACTAAGGCTGATTCTTTGAAAAGGCATAAATTATGATAATGAGCCGTTTGTATGCAGCTACTCTTAATCGCACTGCTGTTATGGTCGGTTGACATATTTCGGTGTGTCATAAAGGCTAATGATTGATTCCATGCGTAAAAATATCATCAAAGCGGTTTCCGATGACGAAATATACTACTCTATAAGGAAGTTACTAATTCTGGTAAATTTTTTCTTAAATTTTTCCTTCATTACATGGTGATTTAAACGTGATAGTGTGTAATCGTGACGAAAAAATTATTTGTGCGATTATGAGGCAATAGGTTTGTTTCACAAAAACTGATTCCCTCGCAGTATGGTTATTGTTGACAAATTAAAACTAATACACATTGCGCATTCGTGACCTCCGTTTGGAGGTCAGGTCAATCGAGCCAAGATCCCGATTTGATGGTTTTGTAACTAATAATGCATTTGCCGTTAGTGATAACAAGAATATACATTAGTAGCCGATGTAGAATAGGTAAACTGTTACGTTTTCAATATGACTTTATTAAATAATTTGACTTTTATAATTTTAAAACCATGCATATCGTGAAAATCTCCATTTATTGCTCACTTTGTTTACATGAGAGAAAATTGCCAGAGCACTGCAACAAATAAGCCTTATTAACATTCCGATTCGGCACCTACTGCGCATGCTCAGACACGGTATTTTCGTTCGCTTTCTTTGAGGCACATTACAAATAAATGCACGTGGCCTATTTACATAAAGATAAGAATGAAGCTCGAACTCTTAATATTTATACATATCTTCTTCTTTGGTAATTATTTTGATGAAAAATAAAGGTGAGTGAATGTAAAAGCGTATTAAGTTTCAATACAAGGGCATTTTACATACACATACACACAATTTATTTGTCTGTTTTAAATAAATGTGGTGGTGTATTTGTCTTTCACTGAAGTGTTTGGAGGAGTAGTGTATGTTACAATTATTTGACAAGCAAACGAGTGACCCTGAGGTTCTGCCCCACATCAATGCCACATTTCCTTTTTCTAACACCTATCATGGTATGCAGTCCTCATCCTTGACCAATTGATGTAATACTAAATAGATCTATATACACAAATGCTCACTCTCATCACTAAATCTGTATATATTTCCCGGGATGTATTTATCTACATCTAGTATATGTATATGAAATAAATCTATTGCACATCAATAAAAAATCTGTTAATATGCACAACAACACTATACCACTACATTAGTATACCCAGCCTATATGTGATCATATGTATTTGCAGCAATAATCTCATTTATTCCTGCCAATATTTATAAGTAGTATATGCGTATAATTACTGTCTAATAAAATTTTCAATAACTAGAATATATTATTTATATGATATAATTCATAATATTTGGCAAAAACAAGTATGAATACATATAAATCCAATATTTATCCATTATCGGACATGACAGACGAGTATCGTCGTTATGAAACCATTGCAGCGGTGGGGGTCACGTGCTTTTTGTTTATCATGCTGCTGACGCGGCGCATCGAGCGGCGCATTGGAATACTAATAAGGCTTATTGAAATTCTTACATATCATCTCTATATGTAATGATTCACTGGAGTGACTATTGTGTGTATTTATAATAATTTCTGACAAAATAGGAAATTACATTACTTTCAACTGTCATCAATTATAGAACTGTCATTTACAGATCTGCCCTTATGATGGTGGCTACCAGTGATAAAACATCTACGTGCAGGAGTCCTTTTCAAATCTGATAAATCATCTCAAAGGCAAAGGTGATATGAAGTAAACACAGTCCTATTCGATTTGAATATATTCTGAAGGCTATTTCAAGGTTCCAGATATTTCTTTAAAATTTTATATACTGTCCTAATGAATACAGGCTGATTGATCTGTAGCATGATTGTTCAGACTGATTGATCTGTGTAATCTAGTAACTACAAGTATGTGGAGTACTAAAAAATTAAAATCTGACATTTTACATCTGCTCTTTTGTACTTTGACTTTTAATAGTTTTTTATGCCTTTGCAGTGCATTTTAGGCTCCATGTCTACAGTGAACTGTGAGGAGTTGGCCAATCAGCCAGACATAGTTGGATTCCTGGTGAACGGAGACTCGCCCAAGCTAGACTTCAACCAAAACCTTACAGCCAAGAGAATTCTTCCATCTTGGACGAATCTGTACCATTTATAGTACGGATTTCAGTGGTTATGAGGATAAATACAGAAGTAGAATGATTTTTCACGTTATGTTATTGCTCACGCAAAAAAATGTAGGCCTACTCGATTGATTGGTGCATGGTAAACAGCTATTGCCACTTTTACATACATCATATCAAATCGAGTTAGCGCACGCAGCGCCTCTAGCGGACATGTGGCAAACTATATAGATGAGCGATAATATAATTAAAGGTAACAAGGCCGGGAAAGTTTACAGGTAGAAATAGATAATAACTACGTATATATGCAGGTTCTAAAGCACAATATAATTGTTTATAATGAAAAATAAAATATGACAGCATATAAAACATACGCTGCATATTGTTATCGTATACAGTTAAAAATGCAAGTGCATCATTTGCGACTTGTCAAATACTAGAGACCGTGATGATGTTTGAAAAGGAACCTGTCCTGCGTGTTTGAAAACTAGTTAACAATAAATTTTGGATTGCATTTGGACTAAAATTTTGGTTGATTTTTCTATTGTGTGGTAACTGGCATTTATTACTTCATATATTACTTACATACAATGAATCTAAATAATGTTGGGTAAACATTCTTTTACCGGAATGCATTTTTGCACATGATCTGTGATGAATAAAGTAGTTTAATGCATTTAAAATGGAACATACAAGTTGACTGTGCATACGAACTCCCTGAGCAGTGTACTAGATGCGGTCGGCAACACCTTGACATACGTCTATAAAGTCTATATGAATGACAGAGATTAATATTTGTACCTCTATCTCTAGCCTCACACATACACGACTCCATGAAATGATATATTGCTTCAATTTCAATCTATTTACACCAGCATAAAATAGAAGTATTACACACAAGTATGTTCTCGCAGGTTTTTGGGAGCTAAATGACCCCGGTTTCTCACCTCCACCCCATGCCTGGCTCCGGGCTGAGCCCCATTGGGGTACTTTAATGAAGTTGAATTATACTCTATACATTAAAATTAATCAAGTCAGTGTTTGTAGTGTACATTGTACCTTATTTCCTGCTATAAAAAGTTAAATAACGGCAAATAATGAATTTTCCCTCGAATACTAATTTGGACCCCTAAAATACTAATTTGATATTGACATGTAAATTGGTTAATTAGTTTATCTTACTTTTTATGTATATTGTTAACAGAAATTAATAATTTTAATGATACAAATTCTCAAAAGAGTAAAAATTCATACAAATACTAAAATACTTACATGAAGAAATTAATTCAAAGAACACACTTAAAGGGACATGAACAGCAACCACCTCCTCTGACAATTTCACTTAATAATTTTTATTTTTCTATTTTCTTGACATGTTGCACCTAATAACTTCCAATCTTACAATCATAAACACACGCTTGATAGAAAATTATAAATAAATTAAAACAGAGAGAATAACGTGGTGGATTGACATTGGGAGGTTCCGTACTAATAACAGGACTGTAGCCTTTATCACTGTGGCGCCGTAAATTAGTTATTCGAATGTCGGAAATAGTTATCAATGGCTGGATGTTATGGAATTCCCTCTTTGTTTACAAAACATTGGGGTGGATACATTTCCGGTACATTTCAATAAACCGGATAGGAAACTGATTAATTATGAAGAAATGAAAAGCTGCATATAGATAAAAATGTATATATTCAAATGGCTCAGGAAGTACTATTTATGTGGCATAAAAAGTTTATATGACATGAAATTCACCTGTTCATGTCTCTTTAACCAAACAGGCCCAGGGCAATTTTGTAAATGGAAGATTTACTGTGTCCAGTATAAAATTATGGATTTCTTTTGTCTAGAAATTGGTTATGGCTGATTAAGTTTCTTTCACCTTATAGAAAATGTCCTCTACATATAATTCTAAGAAATTGACTGATTGCGGGAATAAACGTTCGTTGCTAAATTTCGAGGGGGTAGACCTCTATCTAGTTGATTTATCATTAATTTCCACAGTGATGTTTAAAGCTTACTGTAACTTTTGAATTTTGGTGAATGCATCTCCTATTGATATATTGCTTGCACACACAAAATCTGATTGCCCTGGTCTATTGACAAATTGAATTTCACCTCCAAAATACTTTTTAATTTCCAGGAGGACATCGACCCTTCATATACAGCTGCTAATTGGCTTAGATTCATAACTTCTTTTTGATGTGACAAAATGGTATCTTTAATTTTAGAAACAACTTTTCCAAATTCCACATCACCAGGAATTTGACCTTCGGATTGGCGTTTCACTGCATTTAGGTTTCTTGTTGAAATAAAACTTGCAAGACATGATCTGTGGTACTTTGCATCAAAAGCAAATAAGTCTGGATAACACTCCATGCGGTATTGAACCACTTCATCATTCCATAGCTTTGCAGCAGCCAATACCTTACCATGGCGCAAGACTTCCCCTGTCTTCACACAGGACAGCTTTCCCCCTTTCTATAGCATTTAGCACAAATAAAACAATCTGTTCTGATTTCAAAGGATGAAGTAGTTTTTCTACTTAACCTATGAGTACATTCTGTTTGTTGGGACTGATTGCATGGAAGGGATTCGTCACTAATGCTAGGCTGTGTTTTCTGAGTATATTTTGCACAGCAAAGTTTATGAAACTGTACTTTGAGCTTAAGTAATAGAATTTCATCTTTGATTGGAAGTAATGAAAAATAGACATTGTCTTTTCTTTCTTCTGCTACAGAAAATATCGTCTGTAAACCTTGTAAAGTAGGATTCACTACAACTTCATCTTTATCTAGATTCTCAAAGCAAATGATACAAAACTTCACATCATCGCTATTGTCTATTTTCACTCTTTAAGGGGCAGAGCAAAACTCCATAATAAAAATTGGAGTAATCCTAAACATAGGCTTTTCTATGTGTCAATGCATTTTTTCAACCCAAAGTCTTCATCATAATTATTTCCCACAGGTGAAACCTGGGGGAAATGATTGTTTTTGACTGATATGCACTGTGTGAGGGTGCTCTTTCTGACACACCTCTAAATATCCAATTCTTATTGGCTCAGCCCGACCTTGAGACAAGGTCAAAAACCTAGTCTTTTTTTATGATTTTTTGTTAAGCACCGCCCTTGGCTTGAAAGTACTCTGTAAACGGTCAAAGTCTCATGATCGAGAGCGCTAATGAAGCAGTCTATTGGTTAAATCATGTCACACCCACCAGTCCTCCACTCTAAGTGGGCAAGACGGACTTCTTGCATAACAATTTCGAGGTGACCTGAGCTGTCAATCATGTCGCATAGCCAATCAGAGCAGCGTAGTAAAACTTTCATTCATGATTTGGTGTAAAATCGCATACTAACCTGGGCGACCCAACATAAAACGTGCAACACCTAGTGTGGTGTGTGGTCAGCTTTGCCCCCCAGGAGTTGGGTTTAGTTGAGAGTGCCCGGGGAGCATCTGAGGGGTAGGCCCTCGGCCTTATAAAATAAAAAACGGGGGGCTCAGGGGGTACAACATTGGTCATAACGTCCTCCTGCCTATAATACTGCTATCAACTAGAGAGGTGGTCTTCTTATATTTTGGGTGTGTGGGTCATGGGGTGGCTTTGCCCCCGAGGAGTTGGGTTTAGTTGAGGGTGCCCGGTGAGCGTTTGGGGGTTGGCCCTCGGCTTTATAAAATAAAAGCGGTGGGTTTGGGGTTCTCCCCATAATAACATTGAGAAATAACATTGGTCATAACGCCATCCTGCCTATGATACTGCTATCAACTATAGAGAGGTGGTCTTCTTTATTATAGGCAGGAGGACGTTATGACCAATGTTTTTAATTAAGCATCAAAGCATTATGGGGCGGGTACCTCCAGAACCCCCCTCGAAATGTTGGCCATATTGGAAATTGGCGGCCATTTTGAAAATTCTGACATGATTTTTTCCAGTGTTTTATACACTGGCTTGTACCCTAATTGTCCGTTTAATCCGTCCATCCGTCCGTTCGTACCCTCCACAGGTCGCATCGTTTGAGCTTGGATGCTAAATTCAGTATGTCGGTTGGAAATGGTGACCACAAGAACCCTATTTCATATGGGCCCCAACGGTCCCATATTTGGGCCCGTTAGGGCCCATTATTAGTCCATTTTACTAGTGAATCACATTCTTACTATTTGAATGCACCATTAAAATCAATATTCTATAACCACAAACTCCAGACACATCGGCTCCAAAAAATGCATGCATTTCTTGGTAATAGATGATACTGCTACAAATCAATAATCAGCCAATATATAGACAGTGACATTCCAGTGTATTAAACACTGGTTTGCCCTCACCGGGGCGCTTTTCATTTAAATAGGCCTTCAAAAGCTTTTAGACACTGACATGTCAAAAAAAATTTGTTTTAATCCAGAAATGATAAATGTTCCAGTGTTTTATACATTGTACTCCATATAATTTTGCCCATCCGTACCGTCCGTTATCCGTCCATCCGTCCGTCCGGCCCGTTACCCCTCCACAGGTCGCATCGTTTGAGCTAGGATGCTCAAATTCCGGCATGTCGGTTGGAAATGGTGACCACAAGAACCCTATTTCATATGGGCCCAAACGGTCCCATATTTGGGCCCCGTTAGGGCCCATTATTAGGTCCATTTTACTAGTGAATCACATTCTTACTATTTGAATGCACCATTAAAATCAATATTCTATAACCACAAACTCCAGACACATCGGCTCCAAAAAATGCATGCATTTCTTGGTAATAGATGATACTGCTACAAATCAATAATCAGCCAATATATAGACAGTGACATTCCAGTGTATTAAACACTGGTTTGCCCTCACCGGGGGCGCTTTTCATTAGACACTTGTGTTGTTAAAAGGCTGTGACACAAAGGATGATGTAAATATATAGGTACATTTTGTAAAATGGTCGCTGCACATGAAATAATTGACTCCCCAGTAAACTTTCATGCACTAAAAATAAAAAATAAGGCTAACAGGTTTGCAAAGAAGTGCAAACATTATTCCAGTGTTTTATACACTGGCTTGTACCCAATTAATTGCGTCCGTCCATCCATCCGTCCGTCCATCCGTCCATCCCATCCGGTTCGTTACCCCTCTACAGGTCGCATCGTTTGAGCTAGGATGCTCAAATTTGGCATGTCAGTTGGAAATGGTGACCACAAGAACCCTATTTCATATGGGCCCAAATGGTTCATATTTGGGCCCATTTGGGCCCATTATTAGGTCCATTTTACTAGTATTCAATTGCTTTATTTGAATGCATGGAAAAAATCAATATCATAAACCAGCAAATATTAGTCAGCACTGGGCTGTTAAATGAATATCCATATTGATTTTTGATGATATAGCTATAAATCAATATTCAATACATGCTTTTCCAGGTATTAAACACTGGTTTGCCCTCACCGGGGGCGCTTTTCATATCATATTAAAGTGTTATTCCAGTGTTTTTATACACTGGCTTGTACCCACTAATTGCGTCCCGCCCATCCGTCCGTCCCATCCGTCCGGTTCGTTACCCCTCTACAGGTCGCATCGTTTGAGCTAGATGCTCAAATTTGGCATGTCGGTTGGAAATGGTGACCACAAGAACCCTATTTCACATGGGCCCAAATGGTCCATATTTGGGCCCATTTGGGCCCATTATTAGGTCCATTTTACTAGATCACATTCTTTATTACTATTTGAATGCACCATTAAAATCAATATTCTATAACCACAAACTCAGACACATCGGCTCCAAAAATGCACCCACTTCTTGGTAATAGATGATACTGCTATAAATCAATAATCAGCCAATATATAGATTCCAGTGACATTCCAGTGTATTAAACACTGGTTTTCCCTCACCGGGGCGCTTTTCATGTATCATATCTATATAAAGGAAGATGCCATTTTTTGCGCCACAAAAGGCTTTTTAACCACAAGACGCATTTACACTCCAAATTGTGTATGTACAATCAGGACAACTTGCTGGTCGTTATAATGTCACATTTAAAAACCAAATACATTGGTTTTAATGATAAAAACCAGAAAAAAGAATTTTGTAGAAAGGTTGCTTAGAAGACCATGTTTGTTCAAGGTACGTAATACGTTAAACGTTTGTATATGTCAAACGTACGTTGCACGTCACACGCACATTCATACAATGAGGGAGCTGGGAAGGGTGGTGATTGTGATGGAGGTGCATTTTATCTGCTCGGACCTGTTTTTGAGGAGGGGTGTTGGCAGAAAGGGTGGGTGTGTCCATATGGCCGGATGTGTGGGGGGGGGTAGGATTTGGCTGGTGGTGAGGTAGGGAGAGCATTTAATATTTTCCAGATCTCATCAATTTCAACCCGAGCAACAGCAGAAAGGGGGGGTGATTGATATGCACATTTAATGGTCTGCACGTGTTTACCAGGGGTAAGAATAGCTGAGGGAGGCGTGTTAGAGGGATCAAGCATTGCCACATACATGTAGTGTGTATGTCTGTCACATATGAGTGTGGGAGGAAGGTGATGGAGGTGTATTTAATCTTTCCCAAACCTGTATAGTGACGGGAGGTGGTTTGAGGGATGTGGGACAGGGGAAAGAATGGGAAGGGAGGAGCATTTAATGTTCCAGATCTCATCCGTTTCAACCAGAGCAGCAGCAGGAAGGGGTGCATTAGTTATGCACCTGTTTAGATTGTGGTGAGGTAGAGAGGGTTGGGGATAGAATAGGGTGGTGGTGGGGGTGGAAGGGAGGGTAGGGATGAGTAGGACATTTAATCTGCTCCGCACGTGTTTACCAGGGGTAGCAGTAGCTGGGGGAGGGATATCAGACTGATCAATCATTGGCATATTTAGTAGATTTAGTGTGTAAATGGCTGACATATATGACGATGAGAGGACGGTGATGGAGTTGTATTTAATCTGTCACAGACCTGTATACTGACGAGAATTGGTTTTGAGGGATGTGGGACAGGAGGAAGGATGGGGAGGGAGGAGCATTTAATGGTCTCATCTGTTTCAACCTGAGCAACACCGGGTAAACAGCTAGTCCATAAATAAAACGACAGATGCTCAAACCTTCGATTTTTATACTTTTATGGTTTCAAGATCAAATAAAATTACCTTGACCTCAATAAAATCCAAAAATATGTTTAGTGATATTGTATCTATCAATTATCTATAATCATGTGCAATTATAGCAATATAGGCTGATTTATTGAAAAGATATTGTGATAAAAAACAATCTGTAGTGTGATTTCCTGAAATCGTGGTGGCCATCTTTAAATGGCTAAAAAAACATATTTTGGCACATTTCCAAAAAATATAACTCCTGGTTCCTAATAGGCCAGCTTATACTACATGGAAAAAATGGCATTATAAATTGCTGGGGCTAATACAAGAGAGAGTGTTACGTTTTATATATGAAGATGAAAATAGTGGTTATGAAAAAATGTTAAAAAAAATCTAAAATGCCTTATCCTGTGTTTATTTGTCATCTGCTGCGGGTGTCCCAGGTACTGGGGTAAGCAGCAGGCGGCCGGCATTTTTGACTCCATGAAGATGAAAATAGTGGTTATGAAAAAATGTTAAAAAAAATCTAAAATGCCTTCACTTAAAATTAGAAGGATGCGTTATCTTGCCATACAGGTTTTTAAAATTATTAATAAACAATCACCTATTTATTTACATGATTTGGTCAATGTTAAGAACATAAAAGCCACTTTTAGATACAAGAATTTATTAGAAGTGGCAAGAATAAGAACAACGAAGTATGGCTTGCACTCACTGCGCTATGCTGCGCTAAAAATTTGGAACGAACTTCCAAATGATTTTAGAGTGTCAATGTCATTAAGTGAGTTTAGGGGTGTTATTGGAAAGTGGGAAGGTGATAGCTGTAAATGTTCATTTTGTAAATAACTTATCTATATAAATTTATTTTAGTGTATAATGTGTAATTGTATATGTCTGTATTGTTGGTTTTAATAGCTCTGTAGAGCTTATGTTATTTGTTATAATGTACCGACATTTAAATAAATATTACTTGACTTGTCTTGAGTGAAGAAACTTAAATTGATTTTTTTAGTGCTAATATGTCTGAAGAATTACATTCTGAATCATCTTCAAAGAACGCAAGTTGCAAAGAGGAAACATCTGTAAGCTCAACTACAATGGGTCAGAAACTGTCTAAAGCACTTCAAAACAGTACTGAATCTGTCACAATGATTACATCAGAAATCAAGTCTAACGACTCGGTGGATGTTAAGGAATCTGAAGTTGAAGTTAGCAAATGCGAAAATGTATCATATGATGAGATCTGTGATAAAGATATGGGTGAGAAACTAGTGCATCGTACAAATAGTTCGGAAACAGGGATTAGTGAAAAAGACCCATCAGCAATTCAGGAGAATAGATCTATATCAGCTACACTTGCGTCTGAAAATATCTTGGACGGAGAAAGAATAGTTGATGAAAAAAATCTTGATTTAAATGGCCAAGAGAACATGAATGATTCAATAACTGCTAATTTGAAAAACAAAGAGAATGTATCACCATCAGGACCAGAGCAAGAGATGGAAGTTGATGATGCTGCAATTCTTGATTATAAGAAGGAAGACCAAGTGATGGAGAAATTTCAAGACGATAAAATTAAGATAGAAGAAAACCAACTATTAAAGGCAGATCCTGATGACACAGAAATTTTAGACATTGATGATTCAGTGTTGGACAAAGGTAAAGATGATGATAAAGAAACAGAAGCAGAAAAACTTGGAAAGCAGATTTTGAGTCTTAGTGTTACTGGCATCAAAAAAATCAATGCAAGCAATGGCAAAATAGAATATGATAGTAAAATTGAACTTGATGAAAAGCTGGCAAAGGTGGAAACAAATCAATGTACTTCAAAGGAAGAATATATTGATCTAGATGACATTGAAGCAGATGCTGATTTGAGGAAAGGTAAGAAAAGTGAAATTGTCAAAAACAATTGTGAAAAAGCTGAAGATGTACAGACACATAATGGAAATTTTGAAGATAAAACTGAATTATTATCTGAAGCTGAAGACGTCGTGCGAAAATCGCTTATGCGTAAAAGATCTTTATCTGGCTCTCCAACTCCAGTAGCAAAGAAGCCTCGATTAGATGAATTGTTGGCGAATTTGAGTGAAAGAACTGGTAGTCCTAAAGATTTGTCACCAGAAGCTGAAAGCACTGAGAGCGAGAGCGAGTGCGAGACAGTAGACAAGAAAATGATTACCGTAAGCACTGTGGATCTTAAGACATTGTTGCAGTTAAAGCTGCATAACTTCAAAACTACAGAAGGAACACCAACGAGGAAATCGGTAGATGAAATGCAGAAAAAAATGAGCATATTCGAAACATCGTTGAAAGCAATGGAAAATCAGGTTGCTCAGACGGCCACGTCATGGCTTAAACGAATCGGGAGGAAACAAGCTGCGAAAAGGAAAGAAAAACAACTGGTTGCGATAGCTGCACAGGAAGCATCTACCGTTGCCAAGAGTCAAGCAGCACAGTCAGCATCTACTGTTGGCAAGAGTCAATCTGTGTCTCAAAATGCACAACATGTAGCAGAATCGGTTATGGTTACCACTGTAAATCAACAAAGGATTTCTAATACACTCACAGTTACTCAGCTTGCTACAATAGGAACTTCACTTGCAACTAGCCAGCCGACTACATTTGTATCTGTCCCAGGATCTCAAAATGTAGCTTTAATAGCACAACAACAATTGCAAGCATTACAGATGGCAACAATTTTACAAAAACCTAGGACAACCTTAACCACAAAGTGTAGTACTGTACGTGAGATGTTGGACACACAACAGCAGCAGAATGGGGCTACTTCTGCCATTGCCAAAAAAGGAAGAATGACAATTGACTTGACGGAGGAAGATGAAGCATCACCACGCAAGCATAGTATGTTGTCACTTGTACAGCAACAGGGTCTGACAACATTGGCATCCATTCAGCCTGCTGCAAATATTCGTCCAGGAACAGTTCTATTACAGGGTACGCCTTCCTCAGCTGGCGCTGTGCTGCTTGGTGTGCAGGGAGTGCGAGCACCGCCTGTTGTGTACACTAGTCAGCCAAGAATTGTACATGGCCAGCTAGTAACAGACCAAAGACCACTGCCACCTTTGCAGCCTTCTTCCAATGCTATGACGTTGAAGAATCCTCCAAAGGCTGTGGCAAGTAGCACTGCCCACCATCCGGCTCCTTCCAGCTCACCTGATCTCATTGTCACAAAATGTGATATCCCTGCACCAGGTACATGTCATCCTCCACCTTTGCCCAAATTGCCAAGTAAACAGCCTGCCGCCTCCCACATGAAGTCTCTACCCCCAAAACCAGGCCTTAAAATCAATAGAGTGCAACAAGGTTTAGTTTTGTCATGGAATATGACATTGTCTGATCAGCATGCCCCGATCACAAACTACGAACTGTATGCGTACCAAGAACGCAGTGCCCCACCAACTGTCAATCTGTGGAAAAAGGTTGGTGATATCAAAGCGCTGCCCCTCCCTATGGCCTGCACGCTCACTCAGTTTCAAGTTGGAAATAAATACCATTTTGCAGTCCGTGCCAAAGATCATCACAGTCGTGTGGGATCATTCTCTGATGCATGCAGTATCCATCTTGAGTAATACTGTGTTTGTATCTAAAAAGAGTGTTACTTAAAGAACTTTGCGCTGTTTTCTCAGCAGGATCCCATTTTATAATACCATCCATTTCAATTTTTGGACATTGTTTGTTGAATGTAGGAAAAATGAATAAAAAAAATAAATGTTTGAAATGAAAAAAAGTTTTATATTGTTTATCAACAAGACAATGTGTGCGCGTGTGTGCAGGTCTGAGTGTATCAATTATTCCATGAAAGTGTCTCTCATTATAAATCTTTATACTTACCATTTGCATTTTAATTTGTTTAAATCAATATATTGCAGTAAAAAAAATTGTAAATGAACTCTGTATTAAGTAATAGATGATGAGCATCGCATAACTAGATGATTCTAGGCATATTCATAGGTGCCCAGGTAGTATACAAAAATGTATTTTCAAAAGTGCGACACATGGTTCGATCGCACTAATAGGGCAAATTACACCTAATGACCATTTATGGTCAAACTTTGACAACCTCTCACACCTTTATTCCTGGGCTAAGGGCCTAGGGTATACCATTCTAGGAATATTTATAGGCTAAGGGCGATAGCAGCTTTTTGTAAGGGGGGGTTCACATTTGTGAGGGAGTGTATAGCGACCGAGCGCGGGGAGGGAAGGTTATTTTTTTTAAAATGCCGTTCAAAATGGTTGGATTTCCTGATACTTGAGATTTATAAAAACTATTTAATTATGCCATATAACAAAGAACATACATGTAGACCTTGAACAAACAGATATTAAAATGAATACATTTACATGTAGTTTAAGTCTTCTCACACAGTACCTGTACTAAAATTGCAATAAAATGTGCAACAGAGAAAAAATTCTATTTTAGTTGACAATCTGAAATATATGGATGAACAAGATTAACCCTGAGGATTGACCCAGAATATTTATATAATCCTTTATAATATATGATAACATACTTTCAAGAAACAGGCTCTGATTCATACGTGTGTACGTTAGCCATCACAAAGCATATGATGGAGGATGTGTCAGCCACGTGCGTTGAGATACAGGTAAATAAAACTCGCTCCCGTGATAATGAAGGGAAAATTGCCATATTTTGACACAATATTTATGCGCTTAAAGTCTATATATTGAACCTTGAGATTGAACCTCCCTTAGTGACACTGGCTGGAATGTTGAAATCATGACCCCTCGTGAAACTGCGGGGTTGAAAAAGGTGACCCCTATCAGTGGCACATGCCGTATAGGGCGACTATGGAAGTAGAGCCCCCCTCCTCCCCCCGAGGGAAGCTCTGATCTATAATTTTGTAATAACTCTGCTGTACGTGGCACAGCAAAGCACAGCAGGGGAGGGTTGTCATCCACAAGGGTCACAAACCTTCTCCTTTTATGATTTAGTTACAGATGGTAACTTCAACCTTTGTTTTCCTCTATACCCAGAGTTGCCAACCTCAAATTTTGAAATTTCTGAATTCCGAGGCCAAAATTTCTGAATTTGGGTCAAAATTTCTGAATCTTACGTTTAATATGGATTTTTAACTTATATTCAAATAAGACTATTTAATAACACTGTTATGAATTTAGAAGGAACAAAGGACAGTAAAAATGCACATAAAAGTGTAATTAACTTGGTTTCAACATATTTGATTAAAAATAAACACAAAGGTTTGGACGATGGTCATCCTTCTTTTCGCGTAAAGACGTAAGTGAGGAAAAATCAATGACAAATGTACGTGAGTAGTACAGTTTTGAAGGTGATGAAATGAATCGTGTTAGACATTTGAAAGAAAAAACAGATGTACTTTAAGTCTTTCAAATACCAAAATTTGCTGCAAATTACACACTGAATTTCAGAAAAAAAGCATCACATTTGAAAAAAATATATATTTGGGGATACTCCCCCAAACCCCTACCGCAAGATGGGGGTATCGCCCCTCTCGCACTCTCCCCCCGAGTCTATTGACACCCAAAATGATAGTCAGCCATGTAGAGTTGGAAGAGCAAATGCGATATGCAAATGCATATTACCTTAGAAAGTCAGGCGCGCACATCAATAATAATGCATCTAATGCCTTGTATGCATGACGAATCTTCACCATACTCATGTGTTATTTTGATTTCTCATGGTCCACAATGACAATATGTCGTATCCACCACTATGTTTCATACTACAATCAAACGATATCGCGATTATCGGGCTTGACGCACAATCTTTTTCAATGCAGTTAGATCATTGTATTTTATTGAATACTTTTCCATGTATTGTTTCATCATTACATTACTGGTGAACGCATAGATTCATTAATTTTCAATAATTCTTATCAGTTTCACTTTCATATACCGTTGATAGGTCTTGTCGAGCATGTGCATTTCACGACAACAATCAGAATCTGTTAGTCTCAATCATCGAGACTGGATACCGCATAAATGGCAGCACACGTAACATTGGGTTTCTTGATCGAGACTAAATCCATTTACGACACGTCATTTAAATCGAGTGCATTTTTGCGCGCCGGTAAAAGCGTGTTTACTCAATGCGTAGTTCAATCGAGTACATTCCATAATGGCAGTGCCCATGTGCGGAAAAAAAAACATCAGTATTTTAAGAAAAAATACAAGTTTTTAAAATATTTGGTCATTTCCCCTGAATTTCGGAATTTACCGATTACGATCTGAATGATCGGAATTTGCTTCATATTTCGGAATGATTTCGAAATTTCGGATTACTTGGCAACTCTGTATACCTGACATGTTTAAAAATTGTTATTACGCTAATCATGTAACTAAGGAACATGGTGCATTTGTTATGTAAAACAATTGTACAATTCTACAATTTGGTGAAGACCATGTCTTATTTACTGCTTCCTATTAATTTTGGTTTCTAGTAGACATTTGATGTTGGTATAAAGCAAAAAAAAAAAAAAGAAAAAAGAAAAAAAAAGAAAAAAAAAGAGAAAGCACGATCCCAACAAACATGTAAAAGTTTTCATTTTATTAACCATACCAAAATACAACCTACCACAAACAGCCATCTATGAGAAATTTCCAAAAATTTGTTCACTTTTTACCACTATTGTTGCCAAGCTATCAGAGACAAAACCCACAAAAATATTTGAAATAATATCGACAGTCAATATTAAAAGTGAAAAGGGTGAATGTATGTTACTAACATATATCAGAATATCCATTCAATTACTTTTGCTTAATGGCAAAAAGTCATCACTCGTTATGTCAAGCAGACCCTACATTTAATTTCTTTCACATGCATACAGAATAGGCCGTACAGAATAATCATTATATACAGAAAAAATCATACCCTGATGAATTGGCAGGTCTTAAAAATCTTTTCCATGGTAGCCAGGTACCTTTTCTATGATACGATTCCTTGCAACTTTGAGGTCATGTGTCAAACAATATAAGTAAGTCTCTTGAATACTCATTTTAAAATGATATTTTCAGCTAAATCATCAGTAAAATATTGTTCATTGCAGTCTTTAAAATTCATGTAATGTTTACTGTATTTCATAAATAACGCCCTTGACTTTGTATTCAAGCTTTTCAGAAAGACTACTTGGTTGATTATTATGACCATAGATACAGACAAGAATCTGGAACTGCATTAAATCTATATCATCATGAGACACGAGTGAAAACTGATTTACCCACATGCTTATTAACGATTAAAAAAAAGATTGGCTAGTTGGTAAATATAGCAAAATAATTTAGAACAATCTTTTTGTTTTGTTTTGATAAATAACTAAATCATTCTACAGAATCACTAGATGTTATCTTACAAATCAATTCAAATTAAGCTCATTCAAATGTTTTGTTGCAATTAATAACAAGTTTAATAACTATAAATAGAACATTTGATATTGACAAGAACAATTATCAGCTAAATATGTACAGTGTGTAGTTAGATAAAACAATTTGTTCTCACAAAATAAAAAAAACATCACAACACATCAGTACAAAAATAGTTTCCTAATTACACAACCATTCCAAGTTACATAAAATTCATAGTTTACGATATGCATATTTTGTAAGAAAAATGATGAAAAGCAATAGCAATATGGCTGGTTTGTCAATTCTATATATAGGCTTCGAGTTTAATCATGCAATAATCCCACCAAGAAAGGATTTTTACATAAAAATACTTTTTCACAAAATGCAATCTATCACATATTCAACATATCCTGGACAAACGTTCTTTAGCAACCCATAGAAAATTTTGATTTTACAACCCAGCATCTTTAAGTTAATGCACCCACAAACAAATATGATGGAAACGATGGAATGTTTACTGGTTACAACGGCAGTGTGCACTAGACAAGCAGAACAGGGCCATTAAAAAAATAATTTGAAAAAAAAATAAATAAAATAAAACAAAAATGTCACAGGATCTTTTTACAATTCAAAATTCTATTAAGTGTTTTTTTTCTGGATTCATATTGCCATATATTTCAGCTGAAGATGCCAAAGTATACAAAATGTTTGCGTTATATGTACATAGTTCAATTAACATTTCCACCAACACGCTATAAAAGGAATAATAAAACACTATGAACTCAACAATGCCAATACTTAAAAATTATAGCAGTAGAATTATTTGAAAGAATATGAAATAATACCACCAAAATAAAATTTTCAAAATAATAAGTATACAAACTACATTTCATAATGTACAAACATAATGTACAAACTCTTTACAAAAATCATTATAAAAAGTACTTAACATTGTTATTTTGATAACATTAAAGATGCTTCAATGCTTTAGCATGAAGATTGTTCGGTAATCAGTGTTAAAAAATTTCTATTCTAAACGGCACCATCAAATTCAAACAGTTAGAAAATATACAGTGATACATGGATCTTCTTACTATACGTAATAAATAAATATGTAAAAGTGGATGATCTTATATATCATATTTCAATATGATATCATAAGTACAACATGTACTTCTATATAAGTTATTCAATGGAATAACACATGTTCAGGCTTTGGCCTTAAAACTTGCTTACAGTCGACTTATTAGATGAGATCTTGACAGTACATTTAGTATTTCTACCTAATAAAGGTATTGATGGTCATAAATGTTGGGCATATCTCCATATTTATATAAAAATACAACCAGTAACTATCTAGATAATTAAAATAAGTATAGCACATTCTGAATGTAGCTTTTTAAGTATCATTTGGTACGTTTTTTTGTTGTTGACTTCAATACTAGTTGAAACAGGACAAGACATTTTAAAGATCCTGCAATATGAAAATGACAGTATGTTCAGCTGGAATGATTCACGTACCATTATCACAAAGTTTTCACTCGGGTAGGTTCTAATGCAGTATTACCAAGAAAAACACACATACATAAATAAACCCTATAAGATAGATTAAGATATAGTTTAAAAAGGAAATTCAAAATAATGGATTAATAAATGCAAATATGATGTTGCTACGATACGTATACAATATAGCTTAAATATCAATATTGCATATTGAAATCCTGTTGCAAGCACTACTTTTAAAACTGTATGATTTGTCACCTATAGGCCATAATTTGCCATCACTTGGTACTCAAGAAACAATGTAATGTATTTCTCATCTTTCGTTTTTACTATCTAAAAGCAAACGATTGATATTTAATGTTGAAAATGTCCACTTTAGTGTGGGGGGATATAAAAAAAGTAAGTACTGAATGCCAATTAAAAAAAAAAGGATCACACTACCGGTAATTTCAGAGAGAGTTTCAAAAGTATCCTATCAAAAGTTTTATCAAATAACAATTTTTGAAACTATAAATATCTATCATCCATTAAGATCCAATCACTATCAATTAGAAAACAGCAGTAATCATAAATTGCTAGCGACAGGTGCAGGATCTGTTGGGATGCTGGCTGTTTACGACATGTGATATGCGTGATAGTAAGCGTTCCAGATCTGGCCAGAGCTCTCCAGTGAGCGGATAATGTCGCCAAATGCACCGAGCAGCGTCTTGGTGGTGTAGGGGATGCCATGCTTCTCACACAGCGAGCGCACCAGCGGCACTGCCTTGTACAGGTTGTGGCGTGGCATGGTCGGGAACAGGCTGTAAAAAAAGCAACACATGCACGGATTAGTTAGATGCTGATATCATGTGCAAGTAAAAAGGGTAGATTTTCAAGCAGAAATTCAATGCGAGTTTTCCAAGTTTTTGAATATTCAATGCTGATCCTCTGTCTCAGTTCACTATAGCTAGTAGTGAGAAGCGTAGCTGTTAATACAAACTTAACTCACTGGTGTTCAATCTGGTGGTTGAGGTGGCCCGTGAACCAGTCATTGAAGTGACCCTTTTCAATGTCGCATGTGGCATACATCTGCAGTGCCAACCACGGACGCTCCTTGTCATCCTCAATAGACATGGGGATGTGGTTTGATTGGCTCACCCATACAAACCAATGGGATTCAAGGACTCTGAAAAGCCAGATATTTCACACTATACCTTTGATGAGAGTGTCAACTAAGAGTCTATCAGGTGTCGCAAACTCTTATTTATGTTAACTTGCTTTATTTTGTTTGTGTGTAATAAGGCAATAATATAATTATCTTTCTCTAAGTATGAAAATTCTCAATTCTATTCATTTTAAGAACTTCCCTTTAGAGAAAATGGCTTATAACACGTAGTACAAGTACATAATATAGGACAAAAAAAAAGTGATATGCATTTATCATTTGGGGGTATTTTGTAAAAGCATGATTCTATCAAAGCACTAAATTATTAGCAACATAATAAATCTAAAAGAAATATGAATGTTGATAATAAATGAATAAATTCAAAGATGAGTTTTTTTTTCGACCATTGATAAAACAAAACAAAAAATTACAGAGAACTTGTTACTTATTTCATTGCAACTGGTGAACTACTAATAACAGAGATGTGAACCTGTCACCGTGGAAAATCTTAATCCGACACTTGAAAAATCTTAATTTTTGAGCAAAAATCTTAATAAAAAACGAGAAAAATCTTAATAAAATCTTAATGTTTTACAGTTTAGTACATACTTAAAATGACAATAAAAATATAAGAAAATATGAATTTAATTACTATTTGTATAGTGGGTACTAAAATTACTATGTATTTGATGGTTTCATATAGATACTTACCAATAACAACTGTAGCATCTGTCCGTATGATGGTCATCATAACACTACTCTTATTTTACAAGAATTACTACTTAATTGATCTATCACTGTGCCATTTACTAGTCTATAACTACACCCCAACCCACCCCAGATCTGCCACTGCACAAAAATAATTCGGATTCTTGAACATCTTTAGTCTGAAGTCAGTGAAGTCTGAAGAGCAGAATATTGTGTGGCAAGATTGAATGGATGGTTACTTTCATTGAGTATCACACATCCGTGGTGCAGATACCTTTAATGACTGTTGATAATGGCCTATTACTTTGTAAAAATGATAAGATTAACTAAAATCTAAGTCTTTTCGTTGTTTCCTACCTCAACATCGCCATTTTGGCACCTGTGCACCTGCTACACATACTGGTGCACGACGCAATATGCATTTATCACAACGCAAATAGAGCAACGTGAAAAGACATTTTCCCGCGCTATAGATAAGGTACCGGCGTGATCCAGTTAAATTATGTTGGTTTTTGCAAATAAAGATTACGTTGTGAACGTTTAAATGGCAGCCAAGTGCCAATCAAGCTGTATTCGATGAAACTGCCCATGTTTCTCTGAAACTAGTGAAATCCCGTAATAAAACCATGTCCCGGACGTAATGATTTTTCAAGGGTCAAAAATCGTAAAAATACAGGAAAAAAACGCAAGTTCACATCTCTGCAATAAGTGTTGTCATTGTTATTTGTCTTGCATTGTATCATAGTGAATATTTTTTTCCTTTTTGTCAAGCCATTATTGTTGTTATTTAAAATCAATAAAAACCTCATTTTGGTCAGTAAGCCATACCTCACACAAAAGTAGAATTTCATTGCACCAAACAGTCCCATTTGAGTGGTAAAAAATGCAAAGAAGCGCACATAGAAGAGCATCAACGTGAACAGCTCCTGAAACAGAAATAACAATGTGATGTCATTTGATAAATATCATATCGACAGATATGGATACAAAGTTAATTATGATTAGTTCAAAAATACAATAAGCATATATCAGATAAGAAGTGTGCATGCAATTTAGTACATTTGAAAAATTAATTTATTAGCCTAGCAATTTTATTGGGTAGATGAGTATGAGGTAGTCAATTACTCACAAACCACTTCCTCCTGGTGATAGTGTGTCTGAAGATCATGAACTGGAAGTAGAGAGGGAACAGCAGAGGGGGCAGGGCTGGAAAATAAACAGTTCACGTTACACACAGCCGCCGGTGTAAAAAGGGAGAGATGGTTGGCAAGGAAGAGTGAATTTGAAGAATGAGAATTATGATTACTGATAATAACTACAGATTTGAAAAAAATCTGAAAACAATGTTTGTCAAAGTACGATAATTTTGGGGACAACAAACACAAGGGAGAGAACAATTGAAGACCACAAAAAAATTACAATATGAAGACTACACAAAATTTATTCCAAGTTAAATAATATGAATGCTGTATACATAATTCTCTTCAAACTTACCCAATTACAGAATAAATGGGAAAAGAAGTTCTTAAAAGTAACATTAACTTACTAGCAAAAAAATATCTATGCTGTAAGTTGTAAGGAAGAGACTTCTTCCATTTCTTGGCAGCCTGAAAACAAAATGGTATTCATTAAACGTAACATAAAGAAAATCAAAAGCAATCATGTTTTGAATAAATAAATTATTCAAGACCTCAGATCTATGATACTTTCAAACAGTTCAGTGTGCACAGTATGGTTTCTATCAGATATTGTGAATGGCATGGGTGTTCACATACATAACTGACCTTGTGATATTTTGAAATATGAGAATTATAAAAATATTTATTTTTTAAAAGTACACGACAACAGCAATATACCCCAGGGTCAGGATTAGGTGGAAAAGTGCTACTCGTCAGCAGGACGAGTAACCTTGAAATATCTACTCGTCCTGCAAAAAGATGTACTCGTCCTCCTTTCACAAAGCTCTATATTTGTATGCCAAATTGCTAATCCTGACCCTGATACCCACCGTGTAACAGTGAGTGATAGCAATTTTCTAATAATGATAGCTATGTTTTAATAATGAGGGCTATGTTCTAATCTATTATATAAATGGGGAGTGTGTGTTCGTTATATGCGCAACATCTTCAAAAGCGGATTTCCAAATACCACGAAACTTTGGCAAATCATTCTTCATAACCCAGTGGGTGCACAGAATAAGATTATGTTACCTGTACACGTCCCTGCTACGAACAATTTACGAATTATTTTCAAAATAAATAGATGCCATGCTCATTACAGGGCCATGTTTGTGTAAATAAAACGTTAAACGTGCGGGTTTCCTCTGCATATACGTCATACGTAGTACGTTACACGTAAGTAGATAAGCGAACGCCTTTCTTTGCTACAGCTAACGTTACCCGTGCGTTATGCGTACTTTAAACGTACCTCATTCTATGAAAAACGTTGCCTACGTAAATTTAAGTAAAGTAAATAAAAATAAATAAAAGTAAATGAATTACATACAATCCTTGACCCAAACTACACTAAGCACCGCTTGAGTAACAGGTATTAAAATTAATTGTACATTATACATTGATACTCATCCACTTAATTAATTAATTTATTTAATTAATCTATATATATAAAGGAAGAGGCGGTTTTTTGCGTCACAAAAGGCTTTTTAACCACAAGACGTACACACTCCAAATTATGTATTTGTATTAATATATAATAAAATGTTGTTATGAAACCAAGTAACTGAATCAGGACAACTTGGTGGTCGTTATAATGTCACATTTCAAACCAAATGAATCGGTTTTAATGATAAAAACAAGAAAAAAATAATTTTTAGAAAGGCTGCTTACAGGGCCATGTTTGTTAAGGGTACGTAATACGTTAAACGTTTGTATATGCCAAACGGGTACGTTGCACGTCACACGTGCAGTTATACAACGAGGGAGCTTGGGAGGGTGGTGATGTGATGGAGGTGCATTTTATCTGCTCCGGACCTGTTTTGAGGACGGGGTGTTGGCAGAAAGGGTGTGTGTCCATATGGCAAGGGGCGCGGGTGGGGCATGGCTGGTGTCCATATGAGGTGGGATGGTGAGGCAGGGAGGAGCATTTAATCTGTTCCAGATATCATCAATTTCAACCCGAGCAGCATCAGAAAGTGGGTGGTTGAGATGCACATTTAATGGTCTGCACGTGTTTACAAGGGGTAGGAGTAGCTGGAGGGAGGGATATTAGAGGGATCAAGCATTGCCACATCCAGGTAGTGTGTGTATGGCTGTCACATATGACTGTGGAGTAAGGTGATGGAGGTGTATGTAATCTTTCACAGACCTGTGTAGTGACGGGAGCTGGTGTGAGGGTTGTGGGACAGGGGAAAGAATGGGAAGGGAGGAGCATTTAATATGTTCCAGATCTCATCCATTTCAACCAGAGCAGCAGCAGGAAAGGGGTGCATTAATTATGGACCTGTTTAGATGGGGATGGGGTTGAGAGGGCTGGGGAGAGAAGAGGGGGGTTGGAAGGAAGGGTAGGGATGAGTGGGATGTTTTATCTGCTCCGCACGTGTTTACCATGGGTAGCAGTAGCTGGGGGAGGGATGTTAAAGAGATCAATCATTGCTATATTTAGTACATTTAGTGTGTTGACATATGACGATGGGAGGACGGTGATGGAGGTGTATCTAATCTGTCACACACCTGTATACTGACGAGAACTGGTTCGAGGGATGTGGGACAGGAGGAAGGATGGGGAGGGAGGAACATTTAGTGTGTTCCGATCTCATCTGTTTTCAACCCCAGCAACGCCGGGTAAACAGCTAGTAATCTAATGTATTTAAACTGAGAAACATCGCATTGGAACCTCAATTATTATTTTTTACAACAAACATAGTACAATGTACATGGATATGCATACATGAAATACAAATGTTTTAGCTGCTATCAATAAAATTAATCTATACATAGCTAGTTACATAAATGCTTTCCAATTTAGTTATTTATAGTGTTGCATGCGTATATGTTGACATTGTACACACCCTCTCAGCCATGGTGTCTCCCAGCACAAACAGCTTCTCCAGTCGCACATCAGGGTCCTTGTCAATCTGAAACATGGCAGCAATTTCTACATCAATACAAGTGATTATGATTTAAAACAGAAGTATTATATGTATTATATGCATCAACAACACTGCAACATGTAACTACCATGTTTGTTCTTAAAGAAAACTTGCCTGAAAATAAATGAATAATGAACAAATGAATAATGAAGTCATATTTGTAAAATTATTCACAAAGATTTTGCTGATTATGATTTGCATGATATGAACTACTTCATCTAAGTTATTGTTTAAATAACTAAGTCTTCTTGTAATACAGTATACTCATATAACAAAAGGTTGCCTTTGATAGCATTTACATGTTTTGTGACAAGAGCTTAAAAGCAAATTAGGAGTCAAATTGGTGAAAGCTAAAAGACATCATAAGTAAACTATAATCCAAGGAATCCAACCGATTCGATCAATCCACCATTATAGAGATTTTCTCCCACACAATGTTTTCATGCTGTTTTCATTTCTCTTATTGATCAGAAATATTTGCTAATTGGTATGAAAATATTTGCTCACATAGGTCTGGTCAATATTTTCTATCATGTACATGTAGCAATTAACATCATAAAGTAATGAGGATCTTATTCCCCTCCCCATGGACATCCCACCACCCCCGACTCCCCCTATTATCCCCTATTTATTTAGAGATCAAAATTAATTATTGACTGAATTCTGCTAATATGAACGACATTGAACATTTTGATGGGCATGGATTTATGAATGTACTGTATTTAGAACTACAGACCTCTGTCTAAAAAAACCCAAATACCATCAATATGCATGGACATATATATGGCTTATGTAAAAGCTTTTAAAATGGCAATAGCGGCAATAGCGGCATATATTTTAACCCATTGAACCATTCAACATACTAAAAAGTCCCCACGTGACTAGATTGATCTCAATGTCAAAAACAAGTATATACTCAAAGGCACAGATTTATATTAGCTTAAGAGTTAACAGTGAATAAGCAGATCAAATCTGCTGACGTTTATTTTCTCACTCTTGCGCATATAGCACAATAAACATGATAAAGAATAGGTTTTCAACCTCTTCGGAGTGATAGGCTCATTACATGGGGACCTGCTAAATGTCAATTATTATGACGTTACTTGGATGCATTAATTTGATCTGAGGTTTATAAATAAGTGGCTTTGACTTTGCAGTGAATAAATAGTTATAGTTTTTTTCCCCCAAGTGACATGAATTCACAAACATTGAAAAAAGCACTAATGTCAAAATATATGCTATTTGTACAATGTTTCCCATACCAAAGCTTTACATTCATTACAAGCTTAACTGCATTCTTAAATTAAAAACAAAAAAATTATGGATGTATGTAATCATTTTAGCATTGATGAAATAGACTGAAATTTTTTGCTGGAATCTTTGGACTGGCC